>JANAVB010025399.1:2809289-2874289 GCA_029216955.1 Iris pallida | reverse complement strand
CAATCGTGCTTAGATTGCTGTACCTAGGTTTTGTCCCTAGGATTTCTTTGTACGAGCGAGTTTGTATTGTGAAGTAAAAGTCCAGTCCTCCCATATAATTTTTCTGTTCTTTTATAATCAATGGCAAACACGATGGCGACTCTGCTGGGGACTAACTTCTCTACGGCTGAGGAGTTGGTGATGCAATCAAACGCAGCCAAACTTGGCTCCACTCAACCAATGCTGGTCGCCCGGTTCGACCAACAGACGTTTGAAGAAATGCTCTTCGACGGGAGCGCTGGCCCGGTCCAGCGGCGAGCCCGCATAAAGAAGGCCCGCAGGAAGTGGAGACCCAAAAATTTTGCTCCTCCCCAAGCTCTCGAAGAAGTACTCTATGTTGCCGAGACAGCTTAGAAGTCTCGCTTGCGGCCCCACATCAGACCACAGAGGACTCTGCTGTCCCCAAGTCCGACAGAAGAAAATACTATAATGTCGGACTTGCAGGGGCAAAAAGGAACTCTGTGCGATCCAAGCCGCATAAGGGCGCCAGCCGCATGGAGGCTCATGCTGCCGCAACTGTCAACCGCATGAAGAAAATTCGTACGGCCACACAAGTAAGCCGCATGCAGAAAACCCATATGGCCAGAATTTCTAGCCGCATGTAGACAGCCTGCATGGCCATGACATCTAGCCATATACAGAAAGATCATGCGGCCACATAGGATAGCTGCATGCCGACAGCCTGTACGGACACGACTCCTAGCCGCATACAGATAGGTCATACGGCCACACATACCAGTCGCATGCAGACAGCCTGCACGGCAACCGATCCCAGCCGCATACCATCTATCCCATGTGGCTCGCGGTCAGTCTTTGACCGCCTCTCATACGGTCCTGACCATGAAGGCTCTCTAGAGCATCTTCCAGAATCTGTTGTGACCAGCTTAGACTCTTCCTACTACGCACTCTCAAGTGCTATGAGAAAGAAGTCTCGGGCAACGCGGGCTCGACGAGCTCAGTCGGCTGTCCCGACTTCTGACTACCAGGGCATCCCGATGACTATTACTCGGGCCCCTGATGGAAAGTTGTACAGAAGTACCCGTATCCAGCCCCCGGCGGCCAACGAACGGGATAGTTATCAAGAATCTCCTAACAAGGGTTAGGGGCGAGTACTCACGCTACCCCCACATCAGGGAGCAGGCAGGAGGCCAACGCACTCATCAGCCCACAAAGCAGGTGACCCGCGCAACGTGATTCTTCACAAGCGCAAGGAAAGAGACGAAGATTTGACGTACAAAGAGTCATGTCAAGGACATCAATGCACCCAACTCATAGTCAACTGCTGCTGCAATAAGGCAGCAACATAAAAAGATCGACGGTCCATCTTCCAAAGGCAACACCCAGGCTCAGAAGACGAGGAGCTTATCGTCGCCTCTTGCAATTCTGCTCTGAAGATTACTGGTAGAGGAAGAAGGAAGAAAACAAATGTCTCCAGCCCAAAAATTTCAACCGACGTAACCAAGAAAATTTCTTCTAAACGGCTGTCTACCACCGTTGCAAGAGGAGTTTACCAAGGTACCCGCTCAAAGACGAAATCTGCCACACTGAGAGATTTGTCCACATCTATGGGAGACACTGGAGCCGGAGGTAGCATTCCTTCAAATGTCTACAATAACCCGATGTTCCAAGAAGATAGTCCGGAGGAAATGGTTCATCCAACAGATGCAGCAGATCCCGACGTCCCCGAGGATGTCCACAATTCCCAAGACGATGCAAGCTCTGAAGCTGGAGGTACCACTTTTTCTGAGTCAGAACCAGAGGACAACATTCCCACATACCCGGATGACTTCTCTGTACAAGGGTACGACTCAGAGGGCACGTCCTCTACCGTTCCTTCCATCTCTCCTCATGCGAGGACGGTATTCATGACAGACAGCAACCAAGAAGGTTCCAGTGATCGCCAACGCATCGACACTCTGGAGGCCATACTACATGCTTTGGTCAAGTCTGTGGACGAGATCAAAGCAGCCTTTCCAACTCTACAAGAAAGAATGCCTGGCCAAACAAGCTTGGGTCCCGTGATCAATGCGGACTCGAACTCAGCTGCACCAAACCTGGGCGATAGTCCTCCTGAAATATCAGCTCCTACCGCTGCAGACGAAGCCAGGGAGACAAGAAGAGAGGTCCAGGAGCTCCGGGCCATGTTCTATGTCGAGAAAACTGCCAAGACCTCAGGATACGACAACCGTACCCCGCTGCGTGGAGTGATGTTCCCCTTCCACCAAAATATAAACCATTCCACATCAATCCATATGATGGGAAGACATCTTCAAGTAGGTACATCACCTACTTCAAAGTCTCAATCGACCATCTGCCTCATGATGACGCCATCCTTACGGGGTTGTTCATCGGAGCCTTGGAAGGGGTCGCCTTCGAATGGTACCGCAATTTGCCGGACAATTGCATCCACTCCTTCACCGGCTTCAAACGCATGTTCCTAGAGAGGTTCTATGAAGTAGGACAAGACGTGAGAATGTCCACTCTCATTGACGTTGTTCAGGAAGAAAAGGAGCTAACAAGAAATTATATCGAACGGTTTCTGTAACCTCCGTTAACCAATTTCTTATATTTTTGAATTTTGTATTTTTCAAAACTCTCAATTTTCTGAATCTCGAAAAACGTGCAAATTCTAAGTTTTGGGAAAACAAATTTGACTGTGATTGCTATCGGTCCTTGTTGGTTTTGGTCTACTATTTATGCGAATTTATCCTATTAGAATTTTTCTGCCTTTTTTCTTGAATCAATAAGTTATGAATATTTTTTTATTCAATTAAAAGAAAAATATTCTATTTAACAAATTTATATTTTTCTGATATTTTTGAAATTGATTTTTCTTTATATTTATTTACAAATTTTGCTATTGAAATTTCTAATTTAAATTAGCTAGTGATGTATTGGCACTAATTAACTAATTAATTTACTAGCTAGCAATATGTTAGCAGTTAGTAGCTAAGTTAGCGTTAGTGTTAGTTTTTCCACTAATATTCCTATTTTTTCTATTATATTTATATTTTAGGGTTTTTCTCCCACTCCCCTATAAATAGACACACTTTTCCAAAACCCTAGAATTTCTACATACATCCCCAAAACTCATACCCACACAAATCCCAAAACCTAGAAATTTGTAGCCGCCACCCTACTGTTAACAGCCCTATTGTCGGCCTTCCCTCACTCCTCGACTCCGACCATCCTGCCATCTCCAGCACCCCAGCCCGACGCGGCTAATCGCCGGACTGACCACAAGCTTCCCCAAGCACCATCACCTTCCCTACCTCAACTGCCTACCATCACCACCATTCATCAACCACCACCGCCACCATCGTCATCCCGACCATCCCCTTTCGGCCATTGTCGGAGGATCGACCACCGCCAACACAGAAATCAACCACATCCACCCTGCCCGACCAAACCACCGCCGCCACCACTGCCCAAAATCGCTATCCAGAGAGAATAGAGGGTGAGAGAGAAGACCTGGCCTACCATTTCCGCCGTGCGACGAGTCTCGAGCGCTAGATCCGTTCCCCGATGGCTGCGTCCGCTGCCCTCGAGCGGTAGATCCGTCTTTCCTCCGCTCGTGCCGTCGTGCGAGCCCTCCATCCGTCGACCCTGAGCCCGTCTCCGTCCAGAAACCCACGGCCACTATCTCCGTGCGACGCCGGCCGTCGGCCGTGGTCAGCCCCGACCGACAGATCCGGCCGCCCATCTTCTGCTCCACGCCGCACCCCTCGCCGCCCCTTGGCGAGCTCTACCCTACTGACGCTCCCCTCCGTCGGCCAGATTCGGTAGACCCGTGCCCTGAGCCTCCGCCTGACCGGATACCCTCCTCCGCACTCCGTTTCCCTCCGCCGAGAACACCGCCGGAGCCCTGGCCGAGAAAACCCCCCCAGCTGTGAGCCTTCTTAAATTTTTTGGAAATGTGTCACGACCCGCACCTACCGTGAGGGTACGAGTACGTAACAGCGCCCAGCCTACGCCGCAGTGTCGGTGGTAGAACGCTGTCCTAGGTCAATCATCTAATAATGTATAAGGTACCTGTACAGTATATACACTCCGAATGGAGGTGATATAGCAGAATACAATCTCAATCACATCTAAAGGTAGAATATAGCACGATAGAAAAGATAAAAAAATCCTTAACTGAGGTACAACAAATATGAAATAACATAAGTCTCAACATCTCTAAAATATACAACTCTGAAATCAAGGACAACAACTAACATGAAAAAAAGAACAGTCTAAGCTATCTACACTAGGCAAGGTATCGTCCTCAACAGCTGCCTGAACCTCCCCAGGGGTCCAGGTCGCGAGTGTCATCAAGGCAAGCTCCAAGGTAAGGGGTGCAGGGTTCCTCATCATCCTCTGTAAAATTTTCAACAGGTCCAGTCAGGACGGAAGCGAGCACAATACATCTCACGCAGATCATAACAGGTTAGAAAATATAAACATACAAGAGAGTACAATACGTGAAACTGAATGAAAGTACTTGATGTAAACAGGAAAAGAGAACTGTAATAGAAATATCTACTATAAGTAGAGAGCTACCAGTGACTAGTGATTTAGAGTACAAAGTCGACATGTGAACGGCTGGATTTGCACATGAATATACTAAAGAGGCGTACATGGCTATACTACTTTAGAATTGTTCACATGACAATTTATACACCCGCATACCCCAATCAATACGCAAGGATCCAGACAAGTTATGTTACGTACATGGTTTTCACATGAAAGTCCATAAATGGGTGCACGTGAAGTATACATGAGAGCTCATAAATGAGTGCACATGAAATTCACATGAAGGCCCATAAATGGGTGCACATAAAATTCACATGTGGGCTCATAAATGAGTACACTTGAAATATAGGTTATACATGGGATACATGAGAAACATGATCGATCATGAGAGCACATGAGAGTACATGAGCATGCATGAACAAGCATGAAGCACATGAGAAATATGAATAACATGAGAGCGAGGAATACATGATGTACATAAAACACACGACATGATGTATCCGATGCTCCTGAGGGGGATAATATCGCATGAAAAGATCCATATAGTACCAATTCGTGATAATATCGTGATAGCATCAAATAAGGTAAACTAGAGCAGGAATATAATTCTAAGTAAGTTATGAAATAATCAGAGAATATACTCGTCTGGTATCTTAATAGCTGTGAGAATATACTGTCCGAGATGAGGTATCTGACTCATATTTAGAGCAACACAAGTCAAGACATATACGTGGGATGGTAAATGAAATGCACAATACATCTACATGCTGTCTAGGTCAAACTAGACTAAAGTCAACTCTCGGTCAACTCTAGCCAACTGTACTAGTCAAACTAGGTCAACCTAACCCAGACAAGTCTTACTAGGCCTAACCAAGACTAGGCTAGCACTCACATACCATCACAAGGCAATGTGAACCACAACAATGCATAATATAAAATAGATACTATATATAAATATATATCTTCATACATACATGCATATCAATATTACATACATATTTATATATATAGGCATATGTTACATCATTCATATTTACATAGTTATATAGATATACATTCATGCACATTTACATATATACTTTTATACATTATATATGTTAACATTCATTACAATGTATTATATTTTACTTATACCTTTGATTGATTCATTCATTCATATATGACATTCATTCATTCATATTACATACTTACATGCATCTATATATTATATACATTGTATATAACATGTATTTAACGTCCCAGTCCCAAAATACGTAGGACTAGAAACGTAGACATGCCAGCTGTATTCATACGAAGTATACTCCAATATATAAAAGCCTCGTATAAATACATAAGTTGTAAATACAGTAAAACCACAACTAATCTCATCCACAAAAAAATAAATGAATAAAAGATCATATAATGAGAATAAATTTGTCTTGATACAATATGTTGGGCGGAGACAAATCCACTACCAACAAAATAAGGAAAATAAAATATATGGGAAATGAAATGAGCAGCGAGCGAAGCGAAGATGATCCAAATGCAATCATCCTCGAAGAAATAGCGAAGATCACGGCTAGAGCGAAAGCACCTGCGAAAGACAATAGCACACATCTGGCAAGACAACCAGGTCCTCAGAGGGACGTAACAAGACACATCATAGCATGCCATACAAACTGAATAAATATTGCTCAATAAATAAGTAAATCGAATTTATAACATAGTCCAATACGCACCTACTGAACGAGCGTACCATCCCCCCAACCAAACAAGGACAGGAGATGGTAAACTAATTCACGGCGACGTATCTTTCCATGCTATGAATCCGATATGGTATCCGGACCCCAACAAGGTTCAATACCTTCTCATCGAAGTAGTAAGTCACACCTACAACCAAACAAGGACAAGATGTGACGAACTAATCCGCGACAAGTTATTGTTCCAAGTCACGGTCAGATACAAGTACCCAAACCAAAAGTACTTGTACCTAACGGATAGGGTAGCCTACCATTCTAAGTGAAATGTTGTTAAGAACAATCCTTCCTGCACATGAGCCCTGGCTGAATAGGATCGGCGTAGTCCCCTCTTGGGCACCAGAGGCCCCAGCAGGAAGAGCATGTGTCATCAACCCCGTATCTCCAGCGGAGAGTCCGGGTCACAAGGGAAGTGTATCGAAGCCCATACGCTAAGGAATTGTCCTCCCCACCCAATGCCTATTGTGTTGTATCCACGACACAAACCACTATAACCGCTAAGTCAAACTAGCATGCAACTTCTATTAGCGGTTATTTCTATCGCACGGCTTGTACGTACTGGTGGCCAGTCAATTACGCACTTCCGTGTTCTACATGCGACACACAACTTCGTGTTTACAACGTGTCAAGGCCAATGAATGCGACACACAAGGTGGTCCCTTAAATCTAGGTTTAATTTGTAAGAAAAATAATACACAGCAGGAAATATAAAAGAACAGTTATGCCATGTATCACAGTTTATAAAGAAAATAATAGACATGCATGAAATATGAGCTAAAAATAATTAAACAGCTAATGGCAAGGTGCCTTGCCTGATATTGCGTCCGGTGTGCTGCGATGATCACGGTGGCACGATCTGCGACTTTGGTGCAACAATTATACAAGGTGACCTCTGATGTCAGCACGGTCGGTTCCAACGGGTTCAGAAGGGTCAATTTAGTTAGGTTGGACATAAGGTAGTTTCGAAATGGGCGAAGGAATAGGAACAATAGGGATTGGATACGGACAGGGGAAAATCAAAGAAAATAATATTTATATTTATACGAATTTTTGAAAATATTTTATCTTTGGCTTAAAAATAGTTTTTTTAATAAGAAAAATACTTGTAAGGTGAAAATTCAGTTTTTAGGCAAAATATTATAGGTTTGTCAAAATAATAATCTTTAAGGTAGAAAACTATATTAGTTTAAATATCATGACATATTTTAAGAACCAAATTTGAAATCGATTTAGACAAAATCCATGATATAACTTTTTAGAAGGTATTTACAATATCTATAATTAATCCATTTTTAATATACTACTAGTAGGTACAAATGATAAGAAAATAAAACATGATAATAATAATAGGGCTTCTAGTAATTTATACCTAGTATATTAAGATACCAATAACTTAATATTCAGAATATAAATACAAATATATTTTTATACATGCACTGTTTGCAACAGTACTTGCTATAGTAAAAAAAATAACAATGATTAAATATAATTAATAGTAATAATAATAATCATAATAATAAGAATCATAATATACAATAATATTAATAATAATAAAGTATAATAATACTTAACAGAATAATAATAATAATAATAATAATAATAATAATAATAAAACTGAAAAATATCAGCAGAACAGTACTGAGTACTGTTCCACGAAACAAAACAAAAAAAGAACACAGGGAGAAGGGAAAAAAGGAGAGAGAGAGGGAGCTAAGAAAGTGAGAGAGAGGATGAAGGGAGAGAGGAGATCGGAGCGGAAGAGGCTTGTCGGCGGGAGACCGGTGGCAGATCGGAGCGGAGGCCAACACGACGGCGGCTAAGGGTTGGGGACGATCGGAGGAGAGGGAGCTCGGCTTAGGTGGCGGAGCGGAGGGTTGCCGGAGAGGGTTTGGGGGAAGTCGGCCACGGTGGAGGGGGTCGTGGTCCGGTGGAGGGAAGGAGGCGGACGGTTGAGATGGCCGGTGCTGGGGCGGTCTGAGGAGGACGGGGCGGCGTCAGAGCGAGGATGCGGCGCTCGGCCTCGGCGCACGCGGCGGAGGGCAGCGGTGCCGCGGCGAGGAGGTGGAGGAGGCTCACCCGGCCGGAGGAAGCGGTGGCCGCTGCTCGGAGGCGACGGGCGCGGGAGTTGGTCGAGAGGGGGTTTGTGGGTTCGGCGGCGCGGCGTGATTTTATCGAGGCGGAGGATGGAGGCTCCACGGCGGCAGGGTGTGAACGAGATCTGGGCGGTGGTTTCGATCGGAGAGATGGCTCGGGCTGACGGCTAATGGTGGACGCGGCGGCAGTAAGTCGTCGGAGTGCGGCCCAGCGCGACGGAGGTAAGTATGGCTGCGGTGGTGTTTATTTGTTTTGGATTTTTGGGTTTTGGATCTGCCGTTCATGGTGGCGGTGGTTGGTTTATCGGGGACGACCGGGGAGGTCGGGGTGACGGTGGTCTGGGGTTTTGGTGGCAATGGGTTCGATGGGTCCTGCCGTGGTGGTGGTTGCAATGGTGGAGTCGTGGTGAGGGTGACGAGGGGATGATGGTCGTGGGGTGTTTTGCTGGATTAGTCAGAGGGGTACGGGTGGTTCCGAAGGTGGTGGTCGTTGCGGCAATGACGGCAGAACGGTGAAGGGAAGGTAACATGAACCTGCAAGGGAGGTGGCGGAACGATAGTGGGGCGATGGCAATGGGACGGGGCTGCATTGGAAAAAAAGTCGGGAAGTCAAAATTGTAGGTTTCATTGTGTCGAGGGTGTGTCCGACATGAAAACATAAATGTAATTGTAAAAGATCTGGAATAAGAATCTGGGCACGGACACGGACACGAGGCACTTGAGTTGCTATAGAATTTATTTGTGGAGAAACTTGTGGAAGATGAATAATGTGGAGGAGTACCTGCCTATATTTATAGGATGTGGGAATTCCCACTTAGATATGGATTAGGATTTAAATTCCCCAATTTAGATATATCCTAATTTATTTTAAAAGCAATCAAATCCAAATCCAATCTATATCCAAATCAAATTTCAAATTAAATATCTAATTTAAATCAATTTAAAACTTTCTTAGTTTAAAATCAAATCAATAATTTAAATCAAATTTTAATTATGGATATTAACTTAATCTATTTATATGTATCCATGGAATTAAATAAAAATTTAAATTGTCACAAATATTTCAAAAATATTTTTCCAAAATACCATAATAATTAATTTCGAAAATAATAAATCTTTTTGAATAATAAAATATTAATATTAAATAATTTCGAAAATACATTATAATTAAATATTTATGAAATAAATATTTTTGCACGAAGAATTTTATTATTAATAACTGCTGAAAACAATAGACTTTTTATGGCAAGAATAATAATTCTACATAATATTTTGAAAGTGTAAGGAAATAATAAAAATAATTATTTTTCTAAAATATGTACGCTCGCACATATTCGCACTCGTCGAGCAAATTCGAAAAAGAAATAAAAGGTTGTGCGCGACGTATAATACAACTAGGCGACGTACAATACAAAAATTTAAATCGGTACTAATTTTAAATAAAAATATAGTAGAAATTTAGGGGTTTTACAATGTAAAAATAGAAGAGAAAAAAAGGGGGAAAACTGAAATAGAAAGCGAAGGGAAGGGAAGGAAAATGTAAGAAAATGGAAAAACAGTGGACGTATATATGCTTGCATCATATATTCTACATTACCATACATGCTATCATTATATATTACATTATATTATTTATATATTATGCATTCATATCTATTATTACATGTATACCTTGTATTCATATCTAGCATTCATTATATACTTTCATGCATACATTGTATATCATTCTTTCATTCTTGCATTTATGCATTGCTTACAAACATTATATTAATTGCATTCCTACATGCTTGCATTCAACCATATATATGCATTAATGTAAAGAGGATATATATCATATATATATATTATTTCATTCATCTAACATATCATGTATTACATACTCTATATTCATTTAATATCCATACTACATAGGCTCATAGGTTACACAAAATACATATATCGTATAGTCACTCTTCTACTTAAAACCAATACTGTACCAATTGGGCCTCTACTAAATTCTAGGATTAAAGTATGTTGTAGCCCTTTGTGTTAGCTTTCTGAAACTTCAAACGAATCGCATTTTCGTGTCCGGAAGCTCCCGAAATCGCGAAAATACCGAAACACGTTCGTCTTTCGTACAGCTGACACTCAAATAATTCTACAGAAAGTTCCAGAAAGATTTTGGCTTATTAAAATTTATATTTAGAAAGCAAACTTCGATAAGGTTCTTTTAAAAAGACGGAAGATAAATCGGAGTTCTAAGCTAAAAGTTATGATATTTCTAAGTTGCTTTGGTTAATAAAAACGTGGATGAATATTATGACGAATTTGAGTTATTTTGGACAAAAGAACACATATAGGCCAAGATACTTGGATACAAACATATGTATCCAAATGAAACTCATTCTAACCATCCTAACTAAGATCAATCCACTCTCTAACCATTCTAAAACTGAATTTAAATATCTATTTAAACTATTATCATACACACATACACATGGGGTGTCCTAATTTGGGAGCGATCAAGTAGGACACAAGACACATATCTAAAATCCTCAAGAGAGCTCCAAATGGCCTAAAATTTGAATCTAAATGGGCCACATGCATGAAGATGGATCCTACGGATTCAAAACTAATTTATATGCAAAGAAAATCGATTTAGAGGATGGATTTTACCTATTGGAAGTGGAATCCCAATGAAATCCTTTAGGACACGACTCCGATACGAAGATCCCTCAAAGTGGACACTCCTCCTTGCACTCCTCTTCCAATCTTTGGTAGCACCCTTTCCATGGAGAATGGGAATGATTGAGGAAAGGTTTAGTGAAGGAATGATTTGATTTTGAGATCAAATCAAAGGGAAGGCTCTCTAAAATTAGGGAAGAACAAAAGAAAAATAAAGAGACAAGATTGAAATGAATCATTCTCCCCTAAAGGTGGCTGCCATAAAGATTTCATTAGGGCTAATGGAAAATATCCTAATTGCCCCTCTCTAGTCTCATATGGTTAAGTCTAGACTAGGTTCAAGTTTGGGGTCAAAATGATCTAGTTTTGAGTCTCTAACTTAACCATTCTAACATGATAAAAATTAGTTTAATTAACTAACTTAAATGTTGGGTTTTGTGGGCCATGCTTTACTTAATATTGGGTCCCATCTAGAGTTTAAGCTACCCGGGTCACAATACAAGTCGGAACGAGACGAAACTCAAACCCGACTAATCAAATCCAATAAAAACAATATTAAAAATATAAAAATTTTCCAAAATATTAAAATATGAAAAATGACCAAAATCATAATGCATCAATTTAAATATTATTAAAATAATCTAAAATTTACCAATTAATCAAAATCTTAAATAATTCAAAAGTCAAAAAATGACCAAAATATCCTTAGCCTAAAAAGTTATAAATAGTCATTCTAATCACATGGTTAGGTCCTTATGGTCATGGTTAGTCTCTAGGCTCAACAGTTCTAGGGTTCACTAGCTAACACATCAAAATTAAAATTAACCATTTTTAAATAGTATTAAATTAATTAAAAATTCCCGTAAATCATAAATCCTATTATTAAATAATAAACTTTTACAAAAGTTCAAAATTACCCTCATTTTAGAAAAGTGGGTGTTAAAAGTCTACCCTCCTTAGAAAATTTTGTCCTCGAAATTAAAATGTTCCTACCCCTTCTAGGTCAAACCCCCTCAATTAAAGTCTCAAAACTTAATCAATCATACAATTTAAAAGGACGGCATACAGGGTCATGGCATACGGTGGTAATGAAAGTCTCATCTCGGTATACTAGTCACACTAGACCAAAACAATCATAGGGTATCAAAACATACAAGAAATCAATAGTGTTGAACCAGAAAAGTTACAAAAAAAACAATCATCAAGGCTGTAAGGCAGTCTACCATCCTATATGAAAACTGGTAATTATCAAAAATAAAATAAAATAACTACTAATCATCTATAAAGGGGTACTATTTAAGAAAAATCAAAACCAAAAGTTTAAGGAACGAAAGTCAATAGCATTGAATCCAATCACAATATAATATATATAGAAAGAGAGAGTGTTAGAGAGGGAAAAGCTAACATTATATAAAGGTTATGTGGTTAGTATGTGTATGGGTGTATGTGGACATGTTCATATGGTTAGATAGTAGGTTTGTGTGTGTGAAATATACATGAAAGTGTATAGGAGGATTTGGGTCTCAAAACAATAGCTATCAAGTTACACTATTCATAGCATATTGGTTAAACAGTCTATTAGGCACAAGCTATTTACTCATAACATGCATGGCTAACCATATCTATATGTATATCTATATGTATAGAGAGGTATAGATTTAATTATGTATCTATATACATTATAACATGTATGCATAAACTATATATATATATATATATATATATATATATATATATATATATATATATAGATTTATGAACATAACATGGAGATGAAGGGTTAGGTTTATATGGCAGTTGTGAACATTAGTGTAGAGTGTCAAGTGTACATGGGTTAAAACTTGAAATGAAGGGTTCAATCATTAAGTTTAGTTCAACATTACATATTAATCCGAAATTGAACTACACATTTGAAAGCAATGTAAAAATGTTAACATGTATTCAGTTTTCAGGATTTTGGAGAAATTTGAACATCAAAACCAACCCAACGTTTACAACAACCACAACCTAACATGTAAGAGTATGAAACCTAGTATTATATCCCTACATACAACAATGTATACGGCTCAAAATATTAAATTTAAAAAAACTGTAAATTAATTAATCACTTAGAATTCAGGCTTAAAGGGTTAATATGCACACAGTCTCAGATTTGACAAATTCAAACACAAAACTCAACCAATTTCTTTAAAACTTGAAATCCTGTATATAACATACATGTGCAGTGATGTAAACAACGACTAATAACATGAAATTTATATTTAATTTTATGAATTTAATCTGGAAAACAGAAAACTAGTCACTGATACTGTACTATATTAGAAATATTGGGATTTTGAGAAATTAACATCAAACATATTAATATGCATTTAGATAGGTTGGTAATCAAGTGTAGCATGCATACGTGTCAAACAAGTATCTGTGTCCACTATATATATATATTTTAAGGTAATACAAGAAATAATGGCAAGAAGAAAATGATGATAAAATCTGTTCTGCTTATCTGTTTAAAAGAAGGAACCATTTTGAAACCAGAGCTATAATATCAAATCCAAGTTAAGGTCTAGCAAAATTATCGATTCATTGTATTAGAAAAAAAATTATAGAAAGAAGTTACACTAGATTTATAATAACGGCTAAGCTACTCCTACTCATACTCATACTCCTAAGTTATTTGATGATGGAATAGAATTTATAACAGTAGAATGGTACGATAGAGATGATATGTTTAAAAACCTTCTTAAGATACAATCTGATAATCATATGCATCTATCGAAAATTATGTTACTCAGAGCCCTCGCTATGCCAGTAACCAAGGCTGCAATAAACGATAGATTCCATAACTGGGGCATGCACCTCTATAATCATGTCATCTGGAATTCTCGCTATGCCGACTAGTATAGCTGCGAGAAATTCTAAATCTCATAACCAAGATACGTACATCCGAAGTCAGGTCCCTATGTTTCTGCCACGCTAGCTAATATGGCTGCGATAAACTACAGGTTCCATAATCAAGTAGACGTTTTACCATCCCTGTATTCCCGTCAACATATGTTATCAGAAAATATCGTAACTCAGGCCATAAAATTCATCTCGATAGGAAAATCAAAATCAACAACGATCCAACAAAATTAAATTCAATAATAAAGGAGTAAGAGCAACAAACAAGGGAAATAATTTCAAATTGAAGTTTAAATAAGATTCTCAAGGGTCGTCCCAGGAATCTCTTAAGGAATCCTAACTGTGATTGAGTACCTTCAAAAATATCCTAATCCTACTGCAGGCTATAGTGATACTCTAGTTCGAATACCACTACATAAACTCGACCTGCATGGGCCACCACTAAAAACGTGTCACAACCCACACCCACCGTGTGGGTACGAGTACGTAACAGCGCCCAGCCTACGCCGCAGTGTCGGCGGTAGAACGCTGTCCTAGGTCAATTATCTAACAATATATAAGGTACCTGTACAGTATATACACTCCGAATGGAGGTGACATAGCAGAATACAGTCTCAATCACATCTAAAGGAAGAATATAGAACGATAGAAAAGATAGAGAAATCCTCAACTGAGGTACAACAAATATGAAATAACATAAGTCTCAACATCTCTAAAATATACAACTCTGAAATCAAGGACAACAACTAACATGAAAAGAAGAACAGTCTAAGCTTTCTACACTAGGCAAGGTATCGTCCTCAGCAGCTGTCTGAACCTCTCCAAGGGTCCAGGTCACGAGTGTCATCTAGGCAAGCTCCAAGGGTGCAGGGTTCCTCATCATCCTATGTAAAAATTTTAACAGGTCCAGTCAGGACGGAAGCGAGCACAATACATCTCACGCAGATCATAACAGGTTAGAAAATATAATCATGCAAGAGAGTACAATACGTGAAACTGAAAGAAAGTACATAATATAAACAGGGGAAGAGAACTGTAATAGAAATATCTACTATAAGTAGAGAGCTACCAGTGACTAGTGATTTAGAGTATAAAATTGACATATGAACGGCTGGATTAGCACATGAATATACTAAAGAGGCTTACATGGCTATACTACTTTGGAATTGTTCACATGACTATTTATACTCCCCTATACCCCAATCAATACACACGGATCCAGACAAGTTATGTATTGTACATGGTTTTCACATGAAAGCCCTTAAATGGGTGCACGTGAAGTATACTTGAGAGCTCATAAAAAAGTACACATGAAATTCACATGAAGGCCCATAAATGGGTGCACATGAAATTCACATGAGGGCTCATAAATGATTGTACATGAAGTATAGGTTATACATGGGATACATGAAAAACATGATCGATCATGAGAGCACATGAGAGTACATGAGCATGCATGAACGAGCATGAAGCACATGAGAAACATGAATAACATGAGAGCGAGAAATACATGATGTACATGAAACACACGACATGATGTATCCGATGCTCCCGAGGGGGATAACATCGCATGAAAAGATCCATATAGTACCAATCTGTGATAATATCGTGACAGCATCAAATAATGTAAACTAGAGCAAGAATATAATTCTAAGCAAGTAATAAAATGATTAGAGAATGTACTCGCCTGGTATCTGAATAGCTGTGAGAATATACTGTCCGAAATGAGGTATCTGACTCCTATTTAGAGTAACACAAGTCAAGACATATACGTGGGATGGTAAATGAAATGTACAATACATCTGCATGCTGTCTAGGTTAAACTAGACTAAAGTCAACTATTGGTCAACTCTAGCCAACTGCACTAGTCAAACTAGGTTAACCTAACCCCGACAAGTCTTACTAGGCCTAACCGAGACT
This sequence comes from Iris pallida, assembly GCA_029216955.1. Taxonomy (NCBI): domain Eukaryota; kingdom Viridiplantae; phylum Streptophyta; class Magnoliopsida; order Asparagales; family Iridaceae; genus Iris; species Iris pallida. The sequence continues at coordinate 2,858,421 of JANAVB010025399.1, read as the reverse complement.
AGGCTAGCACTCACATACCATCACAAGGCAATGTGAACCACAATAATGCATAATATAAAATAGATACTATATATAAATACATATCTTCATACATACATGCATATCCATATTACATACATATTTATATATATAGGCATAGGTTACATCATTCATATTTACATAGTTACATAGATATATACATTCATGCACATTTACATATATACTTTTATACATTATATATGTTAACATTCATTACAATGCATTATATTTTACTTATACCTTTGATTGATTGACTCATTCATATATGACATTCATTCATTCATATTACGTACTTACATGCATCTATACATTATATACATTGTATACAACATGTAAAAATTGAAGAGGAAAAAAGGGGGAAAAACTGAAATGGAAAGGAAAGGGAAGGAAAATGTAAGAAAATGGAAAAACAGTGGACATATACAGGCTTGCATCATATATTCTACATTACCATACATGCTATCATTGTATATTGTATTATATTATTTACATATTATGCATTCATATATATCATTACATGTATACCTTGCATTCATATCTAGCATTCATTATATACTTTCATGCATACATTGTATATCATTCTTTCATTCATATATTTATGCATTGCTTACATACATTATATTAATTGCATTCCTACATGCTTGCATTCAACCATATATATGCATTAATGTAAAGAGGATATCTATCATATATATCATTTCATTCATCTAACATATTATGTATTACATACTCTATATTCATTTAATATACATACTATATAGGCTCATCGGTTACACAAAATGCATATATCGTATAGTCACTCTTCTACTTAAAACCAATACTGTACCAATTGGGTCTCTACTAAATTCTAGGATTAATGTATGTTGTAGCCCTTCGTGTTAGCTTTCCGAAACTTCAAACGGATCGCATTTTCGTGTCCGGAAGCTCCCAAAATCGCGAAAATATCGAAACACGTTCGTCTTTCGTACAGCTGATACTCAAATAATTCTACATAAAGTTACAGAAAGAATTTGGCTTATTAAAATGTATATTTGGAAAGTTAACTTCAATACGGTTCTTTTAAAAAATGGAAGATAAATCGGAGTTCTAAGCTAAAAATTATGATATTTCTAAATTGCTTTGGTTAATAAAAACGTGGATGAATATTATGACGAATTTGAGTTGTTTTGGACAAAAGAACACATATAGGCCAAGATACTTAGATACAAACATAGGTATCCAAATGAAACTCATTCTAACCATCCTAACTAAGATCAATCCACTCTCTAGCCATTTTAAAACTGAATTTAAATATCTATTTAAACTATTATCATACATACATACACATGGGTTGTCCTAATTTGGGATCTATCAAGTAGGACACAAGACACATATCTCAAATCCTCAAGAGAGCTCTGAATGGCCTCAAATTTGAATCTAAATGGGACACATGTATGAAGATGGATCCTACCACTACAGGAAAAATACGTTTTTACGGCGCACAATGCGCGCCGTAAAATACTTAAGACGACGCACATGCTCGCGCCGTATTAGCCTGTGCCGTAAAAAACTGGCACCTTTAACGACTTAATTTGCGCGCCGTAGAAACTCTATTTGTGCGTCGTCTTTAGTCATTCACGACATGCATTATGTGTCGTGAAAAGTCAATTATGGCATGCTTTTGCACGTCGTATAAGCAAGCAATTATGGCATACGTATGTACGTCGTTATTACATAAATCACGACATTTATTGTTTGTCGTAAAAAGTATCAAATACAAACAAATAGGGCATATTTTGCACGTCTTAAATGCTCTTACTTTTTTTTTATAAAAAATCATAATTTTTGTATCCATCAATTTTACCTTTGATCCATTGAATAACCAGATATAATATACACAACAATGAAAAGTAATCACTTTCATTGAAACAATGGTGTCAAATTAATCATCCAAATTCAAAATGACTTCATAGTGTACACAACAATTGTTATAAGTACTAACTTTCATTGAAACCATATATAATGTCACATCATATAAATTCCAAAACACCAACTTAATGTCACAGAAATATTGTCATATACTTAATCTAGGCCTATACAAAATATATCGACTCCTTCATTCCATTCATGGTCGAGAAGTAGCATGTACGTAGACCCGCCTTCAATCGCCACAACATCAAAAGTGCCCAAGTCCACAACCTCCCACAAAAAGTAGCATCTTTTTTATAACCTATCATATACAATAACAAATTATGTCAATATAAAGTTCAAAATTGGAATAACAATAGCAAAAATATAACATATATAGAAAACTTCAGCTGGAATAACAATTTGTCGTCGCATAATAGTAACTTGAAATCCTCAGAATCAAGACAACATACACTTGAGCTTGAAAAAATGTTGCAAAAGAAGAAGTGGAATTCGATTATTTTATTTGATGAATACAACTCATAGTTTTACATTGAAGATAAATATCATTCTTTTGCTGTCATTGACATTGCTGTATTTTATTTAATGAATACAACATACACTACAGAAGTTACTGAATAAGGAGGCAAGCAAGGGACATCCTGTCATTGACATACTTGAGGTTAATAAATTATAGGCTATTTAAGCTCTGTTCAGGTAAGGATATGGTGAATAGTGCTTGGATAATATCAGAGGTATGCAGTAATAGTGCTAGTATTGGCTTGGATAATATCCAAAAAAATTCAGCAGTAATAGTGTTTTTATGAATAGTGCTGAGTGTGAAAATGACAAGGCCAGGCAATGCTTAAGGAGTATCAATGAAAATTCAGCAGACATAAGGAGTATCAATTATGGATGCAGAAACAGAAAGGCCAGGCAAGACATAGGTTCAAAAGAGTAAGAAACAAGTAACAGAGTTTGACAGTATACCCTCTTTTTCCCTGTAGTGTGCCTCTGATATGTATAGCAGATAAAAGTAAAGCTTTCAAAAGATCAGTTGTAGAATGTTACTGCAGTTTACTCTCAGTATAATGCATTTCATTCAATTTAGATTTTCAGACATAAATATCGTTAGCGAAGATCTACTTACAAGTAATGAATTCAGTTATATACCAAACCATGTTTTGTCGATGATGAGTGGCTTTTCCATGATGCAATTTATTTGTGTCTCCTATATACAAATAAGAAAAGTAACTTACTATTACTGTAAAGAGAGTACTATTAGTACCAGTAAGCAAGAAATGTTATTATCTTGTTCTTTTGCTAGATGCTAAGCTAGAGTTAGTATTTTTGACTGAGTTGATTAATGATTCAAAATAAATCTAGAATGGAAAAAAGGATTATGTATGTTGGACCGATATTGATACAATACATTATATCTTGGTTTCAGAAAAGGACCATCAACTTGTTACAAAGTAATCAGACATATTTAGTGCTTCCATTAAGGAACCTTTTAAGTATGGTAGGGCACGACACTAGGGATTCATCAAAGAACGTACAATTAGTATCATGGATTTAAGACATGTTTTAATAGCTCTAACTTCTTTGTGGGACTAGTCCCAATCATAAGCCGAAGCCAAGAGACACGGGTTACTTTGGCTTTAATCGTTGAAGGCGATTTACCTATGAACTAGAAATACCAAATAAATGAACACTTATAATCTACCAACTGACAAAAGGTCTACAACTATTATTTGTCGAGTTTTTGGTCATCGGTTAAATTAGAAGTTTCTTAAGTGTTTGATTAACTAAGAGAATTTCCATTCAATATGAGGCAGGTTCAGGAAAACCAAATGTTCTTACAAGTTTACACCATCTTTAACTTTTATGACCACAAGACAAGAGTACAAACTCATACAGAAATAATACTGAAGCATAAGACGAATATATCACATGATTCCTTTGAAATTGCTACTAAAAGGACTACAATCTGAAGTAAAGGACTAACACCATATAAGCCTCCTAACAACACACAGAGTGTGTCTATATTGACTTAGCATATGCACAGGAAGGTACAGCTGCAGGGAGAGTGTTCAATTGATACTGTAGAGGCTCTGGTAAGCAAATTCTCTATGCAAATTCTTTATGCAAATTCTCTATACTGTAGATGTTAAGTACCAGGGTTAGTGGTATCATGGTGTGAGCTTTCAGTGTGGGTAAGCAAATTCTCTATGCAAGCAAATTCTCTATGCAATAATTCAATGGATAATTGTTAAAATCGACGAATGTAACAAATACTTAGTTATAATATGGTCAAATAAAGAGAAGGGTAGTCATATTACCTTACCCCATGAGTGTTACCACTAGTCGAATCTGATATATTGATAGGCCACGCGATTGTACTTGATAAAGCCTCAGGTAGAAGAAAAAACTTGCGTGTCGGCCGATACAAAGTTACCTCATAATCAATTACTTCATGAACCTAAAGTTTATAGCACTCTTGTCCTATAGCCACATGATGGACCAAATCTTTAGGATTTGTAAATGCAATCTCGCCAATTGCCACAACTTCTGAACCCATCTCCGAATCCAATAATTTACATTTTGTCCCAATGTTAGGGGAAGTTGGACTTTCGGCATTTTCCTTTTCCAGCCTTGTTTCAGCTATCTCACGATTGATAGAACTTTGGACCCCAGAGTTTGAGTTAGCCTTTCTCACTGTATTTGAGTTTTTAATTTGCTACATGAATGAAAAATACATTAACTATTGAACAAATTGGTTTCTAATAAAGAATAGAGATACTATGTCGAACTATAAAACTTACGGTGTTATTATTTCCATTGACCTTTTCAGCAATGCTTTTAAGAAAATTTTTCAATCCCATCAACTCACTTTCCAATCTATTGAATTTATCTCGTTGATATTTTTGGCCTTACACTTTTGAAGGAGTCGCCCCAAAGCCAAGCCCTCTTACTCTTCCTCGTCGTTCACGGCCAATTACTTTTGAAACCGCATCATCTTGAAGAGAAGTTTTTTCTGATGGTGCTGCTGCCTTATAAGTATCTTCTATGTCATCCTAATAAAAAATAGTACAATAGGCAATTTTAGAACGATATAAGTGAATAACCAAATGATAAGATAAATATACCAAAATATACCAAAATTTTCTGAGCCTCTGAACTCAATGTACCCGTCTTCCTCTTATGTCCCTTGATCCAAACATCAACTCTTTGTATAGAATTAGGATTGTCACTTTGTTGACGCTCCAAGACATTTTTATTTGGGTAACAAAGGGTGCGTAAAAATCAACAAGGCTAATGAAATGACTAGTGTAAAAAATAGATTTTTAGGCAGCAAGCAGATTTACCATTTCATCCTCTAGACGAGCATATCCCTTACGACTCGTTGTATGCAACAAAGTTTAACTTTTCCTCATCTTCTTGAATTTTTCGCTTCTTTCCTTTATTACATATGAAATATATGTTATATAGCAATAGCAATAGCAAATATTTATAGCAAAAAAAGCAATAAAACCAACAATATTTACCTTAAATTCTGGAGTACATCTCTTGATTACAAAAGTCTTCCAATCTTTAACAAATGGTATATTGTCAGGTTTTAGGAGAGCAAGTGCTCTGGTAGACCTACAACTTTTGCTTGCTCCATCACTTCTTTAATCAAATTAGATTTATGATTACGCCAATGCTTTCCTAACTTTTGGAATACATATGTCTTGTGGCAATCATCAAGAATGTATTTTTGCTATAAAAAAAAGATACACATCAATGAAAAAAAATTAAGAGTTGACTACATGCATCTCGTAAAAACATGAGTATGACATATATAAATATTACCGTGATGTGCTCCCAGATTTGATGTTTAAAATCATCAGAAAGATCTGTCCAGTTCTCCATTGTCACTGGCACTAAATCTCTTGATGTAGAACCTAGAAAACTAGCAAATTCAGCTGCAGTATCTCCAATTGGTTGACCCCTATCATTGAAATCGACCGGAACGGGATTTTTTCTCATACGAATATGATCCATTCTTGATTTACCCCTAGTTTTCTTCTTTTCAGGCACGGTAGAACTTGATTGATTTTGATCACTTGGTATAGATGGAGAGTTAGAGTCTCCATTTGATATTCTTATACTTTCATTTCCTCTTTGCATAGTCCCCGCTATGGCAGATAAACGTTGTTTCTCTCCTCTTTTAGAACCCTTTTTGGAAGACTTTGTAAAACAAGCACATAATAAAAACTAAAGGTTTTTCACCAATATATTATTAAAGAAAGACTATAAAGATAAATGGAGCTTACTTCAGCAGATCCAGACATGTTCACAAGTTTCTGAATAGACCTGCAGCGTCTAAAATACTCATTACATATGAAAGAAACATCAGATGTTTGTGTATGTACATAATATACAACTTTTGTAATTTAACAAGAAAATATCATATGTCTGTGAATATCATCCTAGGCAATTGATCTATACCAATTCAATAACACATTATACAATTTTTGCATATATATTTCAAACCCGACACCAGTCAAAACCTGGCATTATTGCCACCCATAAAACTGATATACAAAAACAATGTAAGATACATTTTTAAGAACTTTTTTATACAAAACCTGGCATTATTGCCACCCATAAACCTGGCATTACCTCCATTATCAAATAACATTTTTAAGAACATTTTTATCAAACCTGACACCAGTCAAAAGTAATATTGCCACCCATAAAACTGATATACAAAAACAATATAAGAAACTGCAAATGTATCAGGATAATCTGTATTCCAATCATTCCATCCAAAAGAACACAAACAACATTTCATTCCCGGACGACTAATTGGAACCTTAAATCTTGCAAATGTAGAAATTGATGACCGATCAACAGGGATGTACCAGTTAGAGACAGATCAACAATCATATCCAAGCGAGGAAAGTGGCTTACTTTTCCTTTCCTATTGCAACTGGTGTATAAATGTGAAATTCATAATATGCAACCAAATATGAAGTATAGAAACTATCAATCTATGAAATCAACACAAGTCAATAGTATATGCGCTACTACTTTTAGTTGGTTCTGACATTTCAGTACAGATACAATGAAAAACACAAGGCCTGTTAGCCAATTAAAAAAAATTCTCTGTTTTTTTACAGATTCTCAGTTTTTTACTCTAAAAAAATTCTCTATTATAAAATCAAAATGTTCACCAGATTGCTCAGCTTAATTATAGCTAAGCCAACCAGACTACTACATACTCATTATCTCATTATTCTCTAAAAAATTCTCTAAAATGATCATGATAAAGATCTCGACAGTGTATATGATTTGACACGAATTATTTTAATTACATGACCTAATATCGCAATGATCACAAGTCGCAACACCACACAGCTCAATCATGAGTTTAATCTGAAAGTTTGTTCGCATCAAACATTAAAGTTCCCCATTTGCTGAGAAAAATCTTGTATAACCCAAATCCGCTAGTCCGATCAAGCTTAAACTAGTCAAGCTCTGGATACGTAAAATCTGCCTGTAGTCATAGATCCACTTCTAGAATCTGTAAAAAAATCAACCTGAAGCACACTAAATGCCCCTAACATGGTGAATAATTAGCAGGCATTGTACAAAATCAACCTGAAGCACACTAAATGCCCAAAATGCAACCTTTAGACCTACGAGAGAATGAGGCTTAAAAAACCAAAATTTTAGCAGGCATTTTACAGAATCAATAACTTGCTCTGCCTGGGTGCCTGCTGCTATCAAAACAAACTGGAACCATACTCCAATCAAATGGCTAGACCTCAACAGTGGCTTTTACATTTACTAGAAAGGGAGCAAATTTGAACTGAAGAAGGATAATCTACATACAAATATAGAAAGTATGAGCAAATTAAGAGCTTAGGTTTTAGATATCCTTGAGGAAACAGGCTTAAAATGCTAAAATTGTACCACAAGTGGATTGTTTAGTTAGCATGGACGTAATATTTTTACATTATCTGAAAGGGGCCACTTAAAACAAACATATTATCAGAGTTCAAAGATCCTGAAATTATGGGTTAGCAATTGTGTACCAATCACATAATGATAAACAAAATAAGCCAGACATGAACAACTAGCCATAAGAACTCAGCAAAATTGAACTAGCCAAACTAGAAAGAACAAAACTAGGATAAATAAAATAAACATGTCCCTCTAAAATTAATTCTTCCCACTTTGTGAGCCTTCATTTAACGATGTTAGACACCAGCCTTTAATGGGCAGTTGCTAAGGCTAAATGGCAGGGTGACACAAAGGTAATATCAAATATGCATGAAAGAAAATACGCGAAGCTTCAATAAAGATGCATGGAACATCTAAGAGAACCAACATCAAAACTTTCCAAAAGGCTAATATCAATTAAGCATTAAATAGTCAGAAAAGTCATTGTACAAAATAAACCTGAAGCACACTAAATGCCCAAAAGTGCAGGCATACACTGAATTTCAACTAAACATATTGGAGGAAATGTAGCTACTGAAGTTTGGTGGTAGTCTTACCCACTAGGCAGTAGGATCGTCTTTGCAAAATCCAATAAAGTAATGTAATTGGCAAAATTTACTGCACTTCCAAAGAAAGAAAATCAAACAACGGTCACTCATTATTCACAGATGTAATTGGCAAAATTTACTGCACTTCCAAATAAAATATTAACAAATACCAATTAACATGAACAAAAAAACTATAAACTAGATGAACCAATATAAGACTAACACTTTGACAAACGAGCACTCATTATTCACAGGGAAACAACAAACATTCAATTATAGGCCCAAAAGAGGAAAACAACAAGTGCTCTCCCGCAAACACAGTTGTACTAGTTAAAGAAGAAGAAAAATGCATAAAGTACGAGAGTACATATAATAAAGTGTGAGCAAGTTCACATGTGACACTTCCAAATAACATATCTGTTTTCTTTCAACTAACACTTAGGACTCTTCAATTTGTTTAGTAATCTTCAAACTGTTTGGAAAAACCTCCATCGTTGAGATCAATCTTCGATCTGTTTAGTGAAACATTTAAATTAATTAATAAGAGAAAAAATAGGATATATGTATATACAAAATTGATAAATGATTACTATCAAAATACTAATTATTTACCTCATCTGAAGTCACCTTCTCACAATCATGTCTTACATAACTTTCCCCATCAAGGTTCGGATCAAGTTGTAGTGCATCTAATAGTGCACATGGCATGTACGCACTCTCTTCAAACTTTCTAACTCGTAAAAACCTCATGGTGGTGCTCTTAGAACAGCGTACCAATGTGATACATCACAATCTCTTGAATAAAATACTTGTTTTGCTTGTGATGCTAAAGTAAATGGATCTCTTTCAAATTGACTTTGCCCTTGGTGAAGGTTAACCAATGTAAATCCCTCTTCAACTTTGACACCATTATCTATGTTTGCCCAATCACATTGAAATAAAGGAACCTGGATATTGTAGTAATCAAGTAAAATTATGTCTCTAATAACTCCATAATAAGAAACTCTTCCAATGACATGAGATATGTCTCTTGCACTGGATCGACAAATTGTTTCGGCTTCAATTGAAACACCACTGTTTTGTGTGCTTTTCTCGGCATCTTTTGTATGAAATCGATGACCATTGATGATATAACCTGAGAATGACATTACATCCTTTTTAGGTCCACATGCTAGCCACCTTAATGTGCTTGACATAGTGTCAACTTGGCCCGTTTTGACTTTATTTGCTAGCCATCCTATAAAAGACTCTGTATGTCTCTTTTGTAGCAAACTTTCATTCTTCAAAAGGCGCCCATCCAAATGCTTAAGTTCCTCTAAATGCATTCTGGTATTAAAGTATAAGTACATGAGAACTTAGAAAGTGAAAATTTTAAATGAAAATAAGTTACAATTTCATATCATACTTACTTAATGTACGGTTCAACTTCGGAACTGTTGAACAAAACAGTACGATGAGCTATCTCTAACATGTCAGAAGACATACTCCTTGTTTTACCCTTAGAAATTGGCCTCCCTTCTCCCATAGTTTTATTTTCAAAATCATCGTTGCGTCTATATTGAGCTCCAATTTCAGTAGCTTGCTTTATGTATCTACTACAAAAAATTGAGCACTCTTCAGCAAGATACCTTTCTGCTATACATCCTTCAGGCCGTGAACGATTTCTAACATATCCTTTTAGTACCTTCATAGATCTAATTAAAAGATACTGTTAGAAGAGTATAGAATAATATATAAGTTCATTATTAGTTTAAAATATATGTTGTTACCTCTCAAAGGGATACATCCAACGAAAATGTACTGGCCCACCAATTCGAGCTTCTCGTGCAAGATAAATTGTGAGATGCACCATAACATCAAAAAATGATGGAGGAAAAATCTTTCTAATAAGCACAAAGTTTCTGCAACTTCAGTTTCGAGTTGTTCCAATCTGTTTTTATCGATCACTCTTTGACATAATTCATTAAAAAATGAACAAAGTCGAAATATTGCAGTTCTTGCACCCTTTGGTAGAAGTCCTCTTAATGCTACTGATAACACTTGTTGAAGTAGAATGTGATAATCATGAGACTTGAGGTTTAAAATATTGGAATCTTTTAACGACACATGATTTGAAATGTTGGAACTGTAACCATCAGGCAATCGTAAATTTGCAAGCCTCGCACAAAACAATTGCTTCTCTGACTTCGATAAATTAAAAGAGCCTGCTGCCCAACGAAACTTATCCCCTATTTTTTCAGCATGTAATTCTTTCCTTATGCCCATTTCTGCCATATCTCTACGAGAATTTAGTCCATCCTTTGTTTTCCCTTTTATACTCAAGAGTGTACCAATAATGCTCTCACAAATGTTCTTCTCAATGTGCGTCACATCTAAATTATATCGCAATAGCAAACTCTGAAACGTCATATAAAGAAAATATAATAAATTCAGAAATTAAAATTATTTTATTTTTAGAAAGAGACATATATAGAGAGAGATAATGATAGTACCTTCCAATAAGGTAACTCAAAAAAAATTGATTTCTTCTTCCAAGGCTATATTGAATCATTACTTGGCTGTTCTTGCTTCTTCTTCCTTTTCTTCTTTTCTATTTTGGTTTCCCCCAATTATTGATATGGTTCTTTACCACATCAAAAACTTGTGAACCTGTTAGTGCTCTAGGCTTCCCTCTATGTTCTTCATTTCCATCAAACCAAGACTTTTTTGATCTAAATGGATGATTATGCGCGAGAAACCGTCTATGGTCCATGTATACATGCTTTTGACAATTAGCCAACCGTCTTGAAGATGTCTCAATTCCACATATTGGACAAGCTGCTCTACCCTTTGTGGAATATCCGGATAAATTTCCATAGGCTGGAAAGTCATTTATTGTCCACATTAGAACGGCCTTCAAATTAAATATGGATTTGCTGAATGAATCAAAAACATTCACACCATTGGTCCATAACTCTTTCAAATCTTCTATAAGTGGCTCCAAGTATACATCTATGTCATTTCCTGGTTGCTTAGGCCCGGGAATCGATAACGTCAACATCAAGTTTTCCTTTAACATGCATAGAGAAGGAGGCAGATTATAAGCAACCAAAATCACAGGCCAACAACTATATTGAGTACTACGATCACCGAAAGGATTAAATCCATCCGATGCAAGGCCAAGCTTAAGATTACGCGGATCAGATGCAAACTCAGGCCACTTGCTATCGATCATATTCCATGCCATTGAATCAATAGGGTGCCGCATCTTTCCATCCTGACTTTTGTGAGTGGCATGCCATCTTAGTTGTTCTGCCTTCTCGGGTGATTTAAACATTCTTCTAAATCTTGGTATTATAGGAAAGTACCTCAATACCTTTGCAGGAACTCCATTTTGAATCTTATTGGTGCGCACATCAACTTTCCACCGTAAAGCCTCACATTTTGGACATGTCTCCATATGTTTATTTTCCTTTCTAAATAAACAACAATCATTAACACAAGCATGTATCTTCTCATAGCCTAGATCGAAATCCTTAAGTAGCTTCTTTATTGAATATAAAGAATCAGGAAGCTTATTGTCTTGAGGTAGAATTTTGCCAAGCATCTCAAGAAGTTCATTAAAACCGCTGTCCGTAAGACTATGTCTAGCTTTATATTTATATAGGGCAACGACTGCAGCCATCTTTATGTAAGTAGATCCACCATATAAAGGAAGTTCAGCATCCTCCACAAGTGCATAATGTGGCTCTCTTCTTTGATATGCAGGTTCCACATTAATATCATTGTCATCAAAAAAATCATCTTCAATATTTGCATCTCTGAACATTTTATATGCCTCGGGTATTTCAAAATCTTCGTCTCTAGTTGCAGTAGAACTTTCTCCATGAAAGACCCATTTATCATGTGTAGGATCCATCCCAAATATGACTAAGTGCTCATAAAACGTATCAAAATGGTGAAATCGATGACTTAAACAACGACAACAAGGACATTGAATTTTTTCTGGATTTCCCTTGCTAGCTTGAATTGTATCAGCAAACTTTCGTGCTCCATTTTGATATGCTTGTGAATCTCTACAAACAAAGACAAACCCCCGTACATAATTTTATATTAATAAAAAGCAACAAGTATGCCAATGTTTATTGTTTTAAGAATAAATATTAACCTTTTAAACTGTACCCAACCTTTGTCCATTGTGTATGACCCACTTGTACAAATTATAACCTGCTAAAGACCTCCATTAAATATATACGAGGCAGATAAGAAGGTTCACAAAGCATTCCATAAGGATTCCTACAAATGAATCCAATTAAAATGTATCGTGCTTACTTGTTCTAGTGATATTAGACATAAAATGTATCATGTTTGATTAAGAATGTATCGTGTTTGATTAAGTATGGGTTGTTGGCTTGTATCAGAGAGCAATAGTGCCATTGGGTTGTATCAGAAAGCTTGAATGCATGGGTATCTGATTATTAGCGACTAAAAAGGCTGAGGTGGCCTTAGTTTTACCTAGATAATCTTTTCGACAAATTCAGAAAGTCACCATGGCTAATCATGAAATATCTTGCAAGTTTATCTGTACCCTGGTTCTCCTTTCACTCTATAAATCTATAGGGGAACAAAGATATGATATGAGAAACAAGACTTCTATTCCAAGGCCCCATATTTACCTAAATAAATCCTCTTTTGCATTCAGCTAAAAAAGGGTCATCTCCTGACAAATTCCACAGTGTACACTGTATGGATTCACTTGATAGAGATCTGACAAAGTTTATGATATGTAGATTGTTGGCTACTTCTGAAAAATCTTTATCTGTGTGTAGTAAAAGCTACTTATGGCCATCACTTTGGGGTTGGCTTAGATAAATATCTTTCCTCCAATCAACTTACTGATGGCGGTCTACTGAGGGACATTTAATCTTCAGCTCATAGAGGAGCTATTGGTTAACTGATGCCAATGCAGCAGCTCTTCAACCTAACTTGGAACTGACAACCACAATAAACAATCATATATGTTTACGTACATGCATAATTCCAAAAATATATACATATACAAATCATCAAGCAACAAAACTCTGAGTTCATATGAAATCAGAAGCAAGCCACCAATATCAAATTGCAAACCTGTACTGCTGTCTCAATATCACTCAAGAGAAAGTTTGTAAGCTAATTAAAGTTCATCTTCAACTGATGATCAGTTACTCTATTTTCCTACAAACCAACAAATATGTAGCAAGGGCTTAATCATATGATTTGTTCAAACAACTTCAAGTAAAGAAAATGCCATCGTTTCTTTTCTTAAAAAAAACCAATATAAGATAACGATAAACAACTATTTACTATGCCAGTATTCAAAACATGGTCTGCTTACAATAAAGTATAGAGATTTGTCTCAAAAATTTAGTAAGCATAGGAAAACAGCATAAAAAGAATAATATTAGTTTGTATATCAAAAAATGCAAAAGAAAAAAAAAAGTTAAAAGTAAAACTATCATGAATGTTTTAATGAACTATGTACTCTAGCTTCACATGTAGAAATATGTTTGGTGGAAAGAAAATGAGATACATGTACGTGCTGAGAGAAGCACGCGAAAACTAAAATAATAATAAACCATTCTGGTTTTCAGAACCGTTATGTTAGTCAAAGACAGGAAGAAACTACCATTAGATGTGTCATGTGATTAGAGGTGACAATTTAATTGCAGCAAATTGCTTTGGATAAGAAAAAAATTGTCTGAAATATGTGAGTCTACAATGACCTTAGCTACATGAATAAATATTCTTTATGAAGAGTTCATTCATCAAACTTACAAGCCAGTTGGCAAATCAGAAGCCTCAAAGGACGTTAAAATGGGACCTCAAATGGGGCTATAATTGGGATTAAAATGACACGAGTATGATTACAAATAGGACTAAGTTTTTGTTATTAGATGAATGAACCTCCAACCTTCAATTCACCTCATGGCATAAATACTACAACTATGTCACACAGACACAGATACGACACACTTCGGACATGGTCTGGACAATATGATAGTAGGACAGCTGAATAGATCCTAAAAACTAAAGTTAGGACAGCTGATTGGTTCAAAAAAATATGATATGGTATCGGATGCCATAGGACATGGATACAGACACTACAACAAAATACCAATAGAGAGATAAATGTTTTAGAATTTACCAATATGCTTCCTAGCAATTCTTTGCAAAGAGGATGTGCACTGCTCATAAAGTTGATTAAAACTTTTCCAAGTCATCATACATCTAATAGGTCAGGTAAGGGTCACAGAAGAATATCCTAGTCATCATACATCTATGATACATGAGTCGTGTAAGGGTCCTCCATCAAAGTATCGATGCTTCATACCCATAGGCCCTCAACTATAAAATTCATGTTGTAAGAATTTCTTTAGAATTCAGTAATTTTTTTAAAAACAGAGAAAGATTGTTAAAATTTCAGTAGTGAGATAACAAACATGTAGAAAAAAAACCTATCAATTTGTGGCATTTGGTGAAAGAAACATCAAAATATGCTACAATAGCATGAATATAATCATAAAATTTTGCTACAAGTTTAAACGGTGATGTGGAAGAGGCATCCCCATGAGCTATTTTTGAAATATCTATTATATGTAAGCATGAGAAACAAATGATCATTTCCTTCAGAAAAGCTAGGAAATGAACATGACCCAATTTCTAAGAGTTGCATAAGCAAATTCAATGAGAAGAGCTCCATATTGCTTGTTTAAAGCTTTTAGACTCCTAAGCCTAATCTTATGTCTACTTTAAAATACTGCAAATTCAATGGAAGTTGTGCAATGTAAGAGAAAACTGAAAAACTAAATAGTAACTTACACTGCATACTTTTTCACATACTAAAATGGATCCAAGATTATGAAAGGATCATCTACCATTTGATCTCGGTAGTGAGACTCATGACACGCTTTTAAGAATTTGTTATAGTATTATAGAAACTGCTCTAATGGTCGATTTCTTTTATTTACCATTGATCTCTGTAGTCAGACTCATGAGACACTTTTAACTGATCTCGATAGCTGGCTTTGAGAAAATATTGCCTAGTTCTCAGCATGACACGTCGTAAATATGCCAAAACCTGCTCTGTAAGCTAATACCACCCAAGACAATAGGATAATTAGGTTTCTCTGGCCAAATAGATCAGAAAATATATGTTATAAATCGGTAAGCGGTTCTGATGTAATGCACTATATACGATATATATTGCAAATTATTTGTGAAAAACTACTGTACAAACAATTATTTCTATTTAACTGATGGTTGTGTTCAGGTAAAAGCTCAAAAAGAATGAGCCGAGGAGAATGAAAAAGATTTTAGGGGAGTTATCAGAGTATTTACAGAGCGACTTTATTTTTTTCCTATTTAGTATGTTTCAAGAGGTTAGATAAAAATATAATACTCAAGTGCATGCCATTTTCTTTCTCCAATGAATTACGTTACCCTAACCAGGACAAACGACTTGCAAACCTTGACTTTTACATTCACCTCAGATGATTTCACATAGAAAGAATAGTGGCCCTTAACTTAATATCGGTAGAGCATGAAATAAATTAGAACTACCATGTATAATTCGAATAGAGCTTATTTCCATCTATAGTCTTCCTTACCTTAGACTTTGAAGTAGAAATTTACTTACAAGGACACAGTATGCAGCCCTGCTAACTGCCTCGCTAACATCAAGAGTAGGTTCAAAATTGCTGCAAATGTGTCATTAGAAGGCGGCATAGACAAAACTAGAATTTTATGTACCTCCTACATAAGTGTTAGCACAAGCTATAATAACTACAAGAAGGCTTCCAAAATTCCTGAAGCATATCTACAAGAGTTCCTGAAGCATTCACATAAGTGTTAGCACAAGCTATAATAACTTCAAGAAGGCTTCCAAAATTCCTCCAACAAGCTTATCTAACAAACAAACTGTTTGTTCGATCCTCAACATCAAATTAGTCAGATAATCGACAAATTATTTTCGACGCAAAGACAAACATTGTTCAGGGACAAGCTCCAGTTTAAGAAAGTTTGACTTTCGTAGAACAATGGCTTCCATTTACAAAATCTTGGAACAAGAAACCTTGAAAAACATAAATGGAACCTGCTGTAGAAAAGCCGCTTATATAACTTATCTCATCATATATCCATAAGGAAGGGAACTGAAACAAAGGCAGTACGAGGCCACTAAACATTATTATCTAACCTAATTGATAAGCATAACCTAATACAAATAAACTTGTATGTTGTGGGATCAACTGCAAATAGATAAACAATAGACAAAACTACAAACAAATAAACTGACAACATAGCAAAAAATGCCAAAATCATTAGAAGAGTGATAAACTCCAGCCAAAATTTTAGAGAAATGAAGGAATAATTGCAAACTGATAGACTAATAGCATTAAAACTACAAGCCTGCAACCTTAGCAAAAAAAAAACCAAAATGATGAACAAGTTCAATATACATTAGAAGGGACTGAAATTGTTTGCAAACTTCACTAGTAAAGCAAACTGGTAGATGAAGCCACCTATAAAAGTTAACTCATCATATCCAAGATGAAGTAAATTGAAGCAAATTGACATAACATTTCAGAGGGTGGAGAAGCAACATAAGCAAGCTCACATGATAGAGTCGACAATAAAGGTAGAAATATAGAGTGAATACAAGTAGCAAAGGCCATATGTGGGTTGCAGGTAGTATTATGCTAGAAAAGGCAAAGGATAGAGAAGCAACATAAGAATCACCATACCAGATGTTAATGTATCTATGCAACTGAAGATTGGTACAAGCCTCCTCGACTATCTGGTAACAAAAGCATATTTGCACAAATGAGAAGTTTAAAATAAAACCATAATAAGTGACTTCAATGTACCATAAACAAAGAGTTTACAAACACAAAGCATCAAACACTCGCAGTGAGCAACAAAGACAAAATTGCATACACGGAAGCATAGAAAGAAAAATAGAGACACATAAAAACTATAAGGATTAGCAGTAGGGATCTGCTCAAAGCTCCACAATCTCTAACAATTTGTTGCACCACTTGAACCATTTTCGCTGTTTGGTTTTGATGTAAATGGTGGAATTGGTGCAACAATGTTCATCCAACTCCCCCAATTACCACGGCTTTTGTTTAGGCCAAAATGGCTATAACAACACTTATGAAAACATTTATTGCACCAATTAGGTCACATCCTCTCATTCATTCTCCATTCAAGTCATAGCCAAACAACGCAATTGTATTTACAGGCAAGCAAACATTTTAGTTACATCATTCCCAATGGATTTGTAGATCCTGCAACACCATTTAACAAGTAACCAAATAATGTATTTGCCAAAACACTTACAGCAAATGCGTCATGAAATATATGTTGTATAGTATATTTATTATATATTTACAGGCAACCAAACAGACCCTATAAAGAACTGATGTTATCGTATTGATAGTATCTGTGTGTGTCTGTCTTTGCAAACAAGCCTACTAAAGACTCCTAACAAACATCTCTATCAAGTTAATGAGTTTACTATTCTGATTGAACTCTCTTTTAATAAGAAAAACAAAGGAATTCATTTGGAGTACCAAACCCATAACAATCAGAAATCACTGGAAGCCCCTTTATTTGTGATTTGGGCTATGAGCCATTTGGGTTTGTTAGCTTCAGGGAGTAGCAGAGAATGAGTGAGGGGCAGGGCTAGCCTTAGCAGCAGCAGGGGGTCCTACTCTGCAGGCAAGCAAGCACCTACAGCAGTGGCAGCAGCATGTTGGCTTGCAGTAAGCAATTGCAATGCTTTGCAATTGCAGCATATGCAAGAGCAGCTGCAGTAAGCAATTGCAAGTGCTCATAATCTACATTTTGAATTACATGAAAAGTTACTTTTTTGGTCCAAATTCTACGTTTTGAATTTCAATGAAGTGTCATATCTTCCGAAATTCATATCATAATCTACAATCTTCAGCTTACATAATGCTTTCTGGAGATTTTTATACATCAGGATTTGATGAAAAGAAAGGAACTAAATGACAATAAATCATATTTTTTAGTATAAAAACTAGCAAAATTTTCTTATGTGCTTTTATGAGGTTGAGATTGATTATCAAATGTAATGTGTCTCAAATATATAAGGATGAACATAAGACTTTGTTGTATATATTTGCTCAAATATTTGGATCCGAGTCTCAAATTAATCAAACTAAAACTAACATTAGTAAAAATCAAATTAACCCAAAAACTTCTCTCTCAAATGAATCAAAGCTTATGGAAAAGCATACCCACGAATAATATGAGCGGCAACCGTCGGCTTTGTTGGCGATCCTGAAATTGGTACATGCAAAACCATGAATAATATGTATGCCCTTAAAAAATAGATCAAACTTCACTAAATAAAAAAGGAAGAAAACCCTAAAAAACAGAAAACCCTAAATAAAAAAGGTAGAAAACCCTAAATAAAAGGAGAAAAATAGGGAAAATTTGGGGGAAATCAAAAATAAAGAAGAAAAGTAAAAGAAAAGAGGAGAAAAAAGTAGAGAAATACCGAAAGATAGCCTTTCCGAGCAGGGCCTTTCCGAGCAGCAAGAGAACTGGGAGAGAAAGAGAGTAAGAGGAAGATCGGAGGAGAAAAGCAAAGAAAGAGAGTGTTACCTGGAAGATCGGAGGAGAGAGAAGCCTTTCCGAGCAGAGCCTTTCCGAGCAGCAGAGAAAGAGACTCGAGAGAGCCTTTCCGAGCAGCAAATGAGACTCGAGAGAGAGAGAGAAGCAAAGAAATGAGAAGAAAGTTTGAGAGAGAGAGAGAGAGAAGCAAAGAAATGAGCCTTTCCGCAGAGCACGAAAAGTTTTAGGAGAAGCAGCTAGCCGCAGGAAATAAAAAAAGAGGCGGTATTTTTTTTAGGGTTTAGGGCGTTCCTGTGCGCCTTAATTTTGTAAAATTAATTATGGCGTGCCAATGCACGCTTTAAAAAGGTCCATTTGTTGTATTGTAAACCATTTGACGGCACACAAGAGAATGCATGTCCTGATTTAACTATTTAGGACATGCTTTTCATGTATGTCTTAATTTTAATGTCGTAAAAAATCAATTTTCTTGTAGTGACAGATTCAAAACTAATTTATATACACAGAAAATCGACTTAGAGGATGGGTTTTACCTATTGGAAGTGAAATCCCAATGAAATCCTCTAGGACACTGCTCCAATACGAAGATCCCTCAAAGTGGACACTCCTCCTTGCACTCCTCTTCCAACCCTTGGTAGCACCCTTCCCTTAGAGAATGAGAATGATTGAGGAAAGGTTTGGTGAAGGAATGATTTGATTTGGAGATCAAATCAACGGAAAGGCTCTCTAAAATTAGGGAAGAACAAAAGGAAAATAAAAGAGGCAAGATTGAAATGAATGAAATGAATCATTCTCCCTTAAAGGTGGCTGCCATAAAGTGTCCATTAAGGCTAATGGAAAATGTCCTAATTTCTCCTCTCTAGTCTCATATGGTTAAGTCTAGACTAGGTTCAAGTTTGGGGTCAAATGATCTAGTTTTGAGTCTCTAACTTAACCATTCTAACGTGATAAAAATTAGTTTAATTAACTAACTTAAATGTTGGGTTTTGTGGGCCATGATTAACTTAATATTGGGTTCCATCTAGAGTTTAAGCTACCTGGGTCACAATACAAGTCGGAACGAGACGAAACTCAAACCCAACTAAACAAATCCAGTAAAAACAATATTAAAAATATAAAAAATTTCCAAAATATTAGAATATAAAAAATGACCAAAATCATAATACATCAATTTAAATATTATTAAAATAATCTAAAATTTACCAATTAATCAAAATCTTAAATAATTCAAAAGTCACAAAATGACCAAAATATCCTTAGCCTAAAAAGTTGTAAATAGTCATTCTAATCACATGGTTAGGTCCTCATGGTCATGGTTAGTCTCTAGGCTCAACAGTTCTAGGGTTCACTAGCTAACACATCAAAATTAAAATTCACCAATTTTAAATAGTATTAAATTAATTTAAATTTCCATAAATCATAAATTCTATTATTAAATAATAAACTTTTACAAAAGTTCAAAATTACTCTCATTTTAGAAAAGTGGGTGTTACAAAATTTAAAGGATCAGACACCTTTCTCCCCCTTTTATTATATATATATATATATATATATATATATAATATATTGTTTTTATAATAAATATATATTGTTTTTATAATAAATGTATATTAGTTATAATAAATGTATGTTGGTTTATATATAGTATATAATGATGGTATTATTGTTATTTTTATTATTATTATGATTTAAGGTATTATTGTAATATTATTTCTAGTATTAATATTATTGATAAATTATTAATTTACAGTTAGAGGAATTTCTTAGTTAAATAGTTATATTAATTAGTTTTGCCATTAATATAAATATTGAGATAATTAATGTAATTTAATTATCATTTCAATTAGTAGTCTGGTTAATAATTTTAGTTGAAGATTTAGTTTATGTTTTGGTAAAACAAAAGTTTTAGCTACTAGTATTTTATAAATACTTGATTAATTAACAATCATTTTACTATTGGTTTTGACAATATATGTATATTACAGTATTCTAGATATTTTTACCTAAGAATCCTACTAGACAAGTTGGAGTTTTAACTTAGAATATTATCTATATTTCAATATACATATATCTAAATATATTATGATTTATAAAATAAATATTAAAATAGTTTCTAATATTATATAATAATTTTCTAAATAGAATATCTGCAATTAGTTATACTTTTATAAAATCATAAATCGTGTCTATGATAGTCATTTTCTATTCTTGATTTGATTATCGTACCAAACCCTGATTTTAGAGTTTTACATAACAAATTAGGCTATTTGGACTATTCTGGACTCATTGGGACTGCCCGTGTCGTCGTCTGGGACCCTCTATAGAGCATAGCATTGTACCTACCTCGTGTCGACACGTTCGTGTCGCGTATGTCAACTCCAATCAAATTGAGGCGAGTACATTCTCTGATCATTTTATATCCTGTTTAGAATTATTTTCCTGGTTTAAATTACTTTACTTGATACTGTCATGTTGGTCATACGGATTAGTACTATATGGATCCCTTCTTGAGATGTTATCCTTTAGGAGCATCGGATACTACATGTTCTGTGCGTTTCACTTACATTGTGTATCACTATGCTTCATGGTTCATTGATCACTTGTGACATGTACTCTCATGATCAAAGAGTCTCCTTGAATCTCCTATTTATGGGCATTCCTAGAATCACCCATTATGCTCATACCATGTATCACCCCTTGTAGGCCATTGCATGGAATCATAACATAACCTGGCTGGATCCTTGTGTATTAATTGGGGGTACGAGGGAGTAGAAGTAGACATGTGAATAATATCAAAGTAGTGTAGCATCAGAATCTTTTTCGTAGTGTAGTATCAGAATCTGCTATGCCATTTACATGTCTATATTGTACTCTGACTTACTAGCCACTGTTAGTTTTTTATTTATAGTAGATATTTCTATTATAGTTCTCTCTCTGTTTACATACTGTATTTCTTTCAGATCCTGTATCTTACTTTACTACATGATTATATTTTCTAACCTGCTATGATATGATGAGATATATTGTACTCGCTCCTGTCCTGACTGGACCTGTTGACAAATTTTACAGATATCTTGGAGGTTGCCTGCTAGCCTAGAGGAGACAAAGTAGAGGTTGTATAGATAGCTAGGGTTTTTCTTATAGCTTATTTTTCAGTTGTCTTGAGCTGTATTTATTCTATGGATGACTGTATTCGAGATTTGAGATGTTTTCTGAGTTTGTGTATCTTAGACACTTAGATTTCTATCTGCTGTATCTCTTTGTGGATTTCATGTTTTATCTATCTTTTATCATACTCTATCTTAGATGTGATTGAGACTGTATTTGCTATGTCACCTCCATTCGGAGTGTATATACTGTACAGGTACCTTTATATTGTTAGATGTTTGACCTAGGACAGCGTTCTACCGCCGACACTGCGGCGTAGGCTGGACGTACCCACGTCTCGTGCCTTTACTCTAGGGTGCGGGTCATGACACGCTTTTAGTGGTGGCCCATGCAGGTCGAGTTAGTGTAGTGGTATTCGAATTAGAGTATCACTACAGCCTGCAGTAGGATTAGGATATATTCTTGAAGGTACTCAGTCATAGTTAGGATTTCTTGAGAGATTCCTGGTACGACCCTTGAGAATCTTATTTTAATTTCGATTTGAAAACTCTTCTTTCCTTGATTTGATTTATCTTTACTTTCTGTTGTTGAACTTGATTTTGATGGATTATTGTTGAATTTCAGTTGTATTTATTGATTTTGATGATGATTGTTGAGTTTTGAATCTTGATGTTAGTTGTTGCATCCGAGTTTGTATTTATATGATTTGATGGATTATTGTTCAGTTTTGAATCTTGTTGATCGTTGATAAATTTGATTTTTGGGTATCCATTGTTGATTTAATATAATTTTTGTCAAGATAAAATTATACGGGCTAGGTCACCTATGTTATGGAATCTAGTCTTCTACAGTCACATTAGCCAGCATGGTGAGGACATATAGTCTGACTTTGGATATATTTCTCGGATGTGAGAATTTAAGGTTTTCGCAGCCAAGCTAGCAACATCGCAAAAATTTTAAATACCATGATTCTAGAGGTATGTGCCTTAGTCGAGGACTCTGTGATTATCGTAGCCTTGCTTACTAGTATGGCGAGGATTTAGAGCACCATAATTTTGGATAGACGCATATGATTATCAGATTGTACCATAAATGCTTTTGAACATGTTTTCTCTACTTTTGTTTCAGTCATTCAAAAAAAAGAATTATTGTTGTTTTTTTTTGTTTTGCTCCTCATTGTTTAACTTAGGAGTAGCTTTAGTTATTATTATAAACCTTGTGTAACTCCTTTCAATGAATTCCTTCTTAATACAATGAATCAATAATTTTTGCTAGACCTTATTTTGGATTTGATATTATAGTTCTGGTTTCAAAATGGTTCCTTCTTTTAAACAGATAAGCAGAACAGATTCTATTATCATTTCTCTTCCTGCCAATATTTTATTACCATCATTCTTTGTCTTATATAATTGTCCTGATTACATCAATTCTTTGTCTCGTATCTAATTCTGTCAACTATACCTTGAAACCCTTGAATCTTCATATTATTTTTTACCTAAGAAATGTTGAGGAAGTGACGTAGATCATCTAGTTCGAAAATGACGTAATTGGTTATCACATGATGATTTTGTAGGAATCAAAATGTTGGATGTCAAATATGAAAAAAAATCTGAGATGTAGATGTGGTAAAGGTTTAGAATGGAATCGAGAGATTAATGTTAACAATTTAGAAACAATCACAGAAAGTTGGTTATGAATAATTCATGGATGTATTTCAAAAATTAATGAGGATATTCAAGGTCAACCTAGTTTTGAGAACTTAGAAAATCTTGGTTATTGATTCTTGGGAACTTTTACTCTAAGGCTATGTAGAAATTAAGTAATATAAAAGAGATTTAATTGTATTCAATGATTATTCAAAATTGAACTAGATATTGTAAGAGGGTGACTAAAGACAGAGAGAACACAAGAATTTTAGTTATAGGAATTATTTTTAGATGATTGGAGGAAATTGTAGAATTCAAACAGGACAATATTTGAAGGTGTACGTAAAAAAAATATGAAGGTTGATTTATAAATAAGAATAAATTTTATATGACATAGTGGTGTTAGAATTGAGTAAATACGAGACTGGATTTAAACAAGATTAAGGATTTCATAAACTGGATTTAGAGGTTTCAGATCTAAATTAGGACGAGGTGAAAGAATTTGGAAATTTGATTAAATGAATAAGTGTTGATACCTAAATAAGAGGGGTATGCTTCATAGGAAATGTTTTAGAAATTTGAAATTTTGTCTATGGAATCATGGTAAAGTCTTAGATGACTGAAGGTTATAAAATCTTGGTGGTAGGCATATAAAGGTTGAGTTTTCATATCATAACTTGTGAGATAAAGATACGATTGCCAAATTATGACCAGATAAGTAGGAACAAATCCATATCATCATTATATTTGTTTTGTCAACTCTGTCCTACTTACTTTCATCAAACTATCTCTCAACTAAACCTGTTAGCTACATTTTGAAATCTCTTGGATACTTGTATCTCTCTACTTGGGAGAGGCCGATAAGGTATCGTAATCATCTAGCTCAGAAAAGACAAAATTATTATCAAGTGGCATCTTGGTAGGAATATGAGATGTTGAACATTGAGAAAGAATTAGTAGGAGAAATGTATGATAAGGATTGTAAACAATCAAGAGGCCGGTAGTACCAATTTGGGAACAATTACACCCAGAGAATTATTTGAGTATGGAGTAACTTTAGAGAAAGCGTGGGAGAATTTTGAGTAAGAAAAATTGTAGGATATACACTATCGGTGGGAACTGCCCTGCCGTATTGAAGTTAAATTTTTTTGAATTAATAAGGATCTTCGAGGTCGATTCGGTTTGAGAACTTTGATATTTTTTTGTTACTGATTCTCGAGATATTTTATATTTGAATTAAAGATAGGATATTGAAATTTTGGAATCCAGATACATGGAAGGAGGATTTCGATTTTATGCAGTGATTATACATAATTGAACAAGGCCTTGGTGAGAGAAGGACTAGGAACCGAAAGAACACAAAATTTTGAGTTATAGAAAAAAATCTGGAGATTTGTTAGATTTCTAAAATTTAGGAAGAATAATATTAAATGTATAAGTTGAAGGAAAGGTGAAGGTTAATTTAATTAATGGAGAGTAAATTTTATATGGTAGGGGTAGAACTAGACTTAGGCAATGCAAGAGTATAATTTTGAACAGTGAGCAATTATTAGAAACCTTAATTCAGAGATTTCGATCAGATCCAATTTAGGACAAGGTGGAGAAATTGAACTTCAAGATGACTAAGTTGACAGCGGATTAAAAAAAGAGGAATTATGGAAAAACTCACGAGTGGGATAAAGGTCTAGCTTATAATAGTTATGAGGAAATTTAGTCTTCATGACAGAAGAGTATGATTTTGGTAGCAGTAATATAAGGGTTTGATTTTTTTTTTATGATTGAAGAACAAGATTTGTAGTGTTATGCATGGGCTTGTGAGATAAGGTATAATTGGCAAATAATGATCGAATAATTTTAGCGGATGAAGCAAAGTGAGATGATTGTCTCGACGTTCCTCTACAAATCATGTATTTTGGTTTCCTATCCTAGTAGAAGAAATCTATTTCTTTATCCTTGAACTATTCCCTAAATTAAACATCGCTAAAAAAATTTATCCTTCTTGATCATGACTCATTAATACTAGTCAGCTTTTTATTTGCACCAACATCTTTGATTCTAGGCTATACTCAAACGATTTAAAATTCGACCATGACTTGGATTTCAAAATTTTGGTTGCTCGTGTTCAGACTTTAATTTCGTTCTTCATCATGCCTAAATTATTTTGACCAAGGATCGATTGACTTTCACAATTATCTACCATCTTAGTCGTGTCGAAATTGATTATGTCTGGATAATTTTCCTATCGCGCCTAAATTTTGATTCTCTAATCACCATGCTCAGATTTCATTCCAAATCATGACTAGGTTTTAAACTTTTTCCGTTGCTCTATCCTAAATCGTACCAAGCGAACTTAGATCACTCCCAAAATTTTTATTTTATTTTTTTTACCACGATCGAACTCATATCGTATTCCATGACCTACCAATTATACTCAACATATTTTCAATCGTGCCTGTGTGACTTTGAGCCTAATTTTCATCAAGCCTAAACAACTGATCATTATATGCTCGAATTTTGATTTCACCATCGATTCTCCTAACCGTGATTGAAATTGTGTCTCAATGAATGGAGTTATTCCAAAGCATGCCTATACAATATCGTTCGTGCTATAATCTATCGTGCCATTCTAACGTGTCAAGATCATTAGTCGTGCCTAAGTAATTTTGAATTGATTATCTTGATCGTTCAAAACCATCGTTCTTTGATCGTGCCTAAGGCACTGACTAAACTCTTGATCGTTCGATCCCCTGTCAACCTTTAAATTTCGAGGACGAAATTTCTTTAAGGAGGGTAGATTTGTAACCTCCGTTAACCAATTTCTTGGATTTTTGAATTTTGTATTTTTCAAAACTCTCAATTTTCTGAATCTCGAAAAACGTGCAAATTCTAATTTTTAGGAAAACAAATTTGACCGTGATTGCTATCGGTCCTTGTTGGTTTTGGTCTACTAATTATGCGAATTTATCCTATTGGAATTTTCCTGCCATTTTTCTTGAATCAATAAGATATGAATATTTTTTTATTCAATTAAAAGAAAAATAATCTATTTAACAAATTTCTATTTTTTTGATATTTTCGAAATTAATTTTTCTTTATATTTATTTACAAATTTTGCTATTAAAATTTCTAATTTAAATTAGCTAGTGATGTACTGGCACTAATTAACGAATTAATTTACTAGCTAGCAATATGTTAGCAGTTAGTAGCTAAGTTAGCGTTAGTGTTAGTTTTTCTACTAATATTCCTATTTTTCCTATTACATTTATATTTTAGGGTTTTTCTCCCACTCCTCTATAAATAGACACACTTTCCCAAAACCCTAGAATTTCTACACACATCACCAAAACTCACACCCACACAAATCCTAAAACCTAGAAATTTCTAGCCGCCACCATACTGTTAACAACCCCATTGCTGGCCTTCCCTCACTTCTCGACTCCGTCCATCCCGCCATCTCCAGCACCCCAGCCCGACGCGGCCAATGGCCGGACCGACCACCAGCTTCCCCAAGCACCATCACCTTCCCTGCCTCTACCGCCTACCATCACCACCATTCATCAACCACCACCGCCATCATCGTCATCCCGACAATCCTCTTTCGGCCATTGCCGGAGGATCGACCCCCGCCACCACAGAAATCAACCACATCCACCCTGCCCGACCAAACCACCGCCGCCATCACTGCCTAAAATCGCCATCCAGAGAGAATAGAGGGTGAGAGAGAAGACCTGGCCTGCGGTTTTTGCCGTACGACGAGTCTCGAGCGCTAGATCCGTTCCCTCCGCTCGCGCCGCCGTGCGAGCCCTCCATCCGTCGACCCAGAGCCCGTCTCCGTCCAGAAACCCACGGCCACTGTCTCCGTGCGACGCCGCCCATCGGCCGTGGTCAGTCCCGACTGACAGAACCGGCCGCCCATCTTCTGCTCCGCGCCGCACCCCTCGCTGCCCCTTGGCGAGCTCCGCCCTACTGGCGCTCCCCTCCGCCGGTCAGATCCGGTAGACCCGCGCCCTGAGCCTCCGCCTGACCGGATCCCCTCCTCCGCGCTCCGTTCCCCTCCGTCGAGAACACCGCCGGAGCCCTGGCCGAGAAAAACCACCACAGCTGTGAGCCTTCTTAAATTCTTTGGAAATTTTAGGGATCAGACACCTTTCTCCCCCCTTTATTATATATATATATATTAGTTTATATATATAATATATATATATTGTTTTTATAGTAAATATATATTGTTTTTATAATAAATGTATATTAGTTATAATAAATGTTTGTTGGTTTATATATAGTATATAATGATGGTATTATTGTTATTTTTATTATTATTATGATTTAAGGTATTATTGTAATATTGTTACTAGTATTAATATTATTGATAAATTATTAATTTACAGTTAGAGAAATTCCTTAGTTAAATAGTTATATTAATTAGTTTTGCCATTAATATAAATATTGAGATAATTAATGTAATTTAATTATCATTTCAATTAGTAGTCTGGTTAATAATTTTAGTTGAAGATTTAGTTTATATTTTGGTAAAACAAAAGTTTTAGCTACTAGTATTTTATAAATACTTGATTAATTAACAATCATTTTACTATTGGTTTTGACTATATATGTATATTACGGTATTCTAGATATTTTTACCTAAGAATCCTACTAGACAAGTTGGAGTTTTAACTTAGAATATTATCTATATTTCAATACACATATATCTAAATATATTATGATTTATAAAATAAATATTAAAATAGTTTCTGATATTATATAATAATTTTCTAAATAGAATATCTGTAATTAGTTATACTTTTATAAATCATAAATCGTGTCTATGATAGTCATTTTCTATTCTTGATTTGATTATCGTACCAAACCCTGATTTTAGACTTTTACATACCAAACTAGGCTATTTGGACTATTCTGGACTTATTGGGACTGTCCGTGTCGTCGTCTGGGACCCTTTGTGGAGCATAGTGTTGTACCTACCTCGTGTCAACACGTTCGTGTCGTGCATGTCAACTCCAATCAAATTGAGGCGAGTACATTTTCTGATCATTTCATATCCTGTTTAGAATTATTTTCCTGTTTTAAATTACTTTAATTGATACTGTCACGTTGGTCACACGGATTAGTACTATATGGATCCCTTCTTGAGATGTTATCCTTCAGAAGCATCGGATACTACATGTTCTGTGCATTTCACTTACATTGTGTATCAGTATGCTTCATGGTTCATTGATCACTTGTGACATGTACTCTCATGATCACAGAGTCTCCTTAAATCTCCCATTTATGGGTATTCCTAGAATCACCCATTTATGGGCATACCATGTATCACCCCTTGTGGATTATTGCATGGAATCAAAACATAACTTGGCTGGATCCTTGTGTATTGATTGGGGGTACGGGGGAGTAGAAGTAGACATGTGAATAATATCCAAGTAGTGTAGCATCAGAATCTTTTCAGTAGTGTAGTATCAGAATCCCTTATGCCATTTACATGTCTATATTGTACTCTAATTCACTAGCCACTGTTAGTTCTCTATTTATAGTAGATATTTCTATTACAGTTCTCTTTGTTTACATACTGTATTTCTTTCAGATCTGTATCTTACTTTATTACATGATTATATTTTCTAACCTGCTATGATCTGATGAGATGTACTGTACTCGCTCCTGTCCTGACTGGACCTGTTGACAAATTTTACAGATAGCTT
Source organism: Iris pallida (assembly GCA_029216955.1). Lineage (NCBI taxonomy): Eukaryota > Viridiplantae > Streptophyta > Magnoliopsida > Asparagales > Iridaceae > Iris > Iris pallida. The sequence continues at coordinate 2,828,886 of JANAVB010025399.1, read as the reverse complement.
GGAGGTTGCCTGCTAGCTAGAGGAGACACAGTAGAGGTTATATAGATAGCTAGGGTTTTTCTTATAGCTTATTTTTCAGTTGTCGTGAGCTGTATTTATTCCATGGATTACTGTATTTGAGATTTGAGATGTTTTCTGAGTTTGTGTATCTTAGACACTTAGACTTCTATCTGCTGTATCTCTTTGTGGATTTCATGTTTTATCTATCTTTTATCATGCTCTACCTTAGATGTGATTGAGACTGTATTTGCTATGTCACCTACATTCGGAGTGTATATACTGTACGGGTACCTTTATATTGTTAGATGTTTGACCTAGGACAGCGTTCTATCGCCGACACTGAGGCGTAGGCTGGACGTACCCATATCTCGTGCCCTTACTCTAGGGTGCGGGTCGTGACAGTTTCGCCAAACCGCGATGAAGTTGCCTTCTGGCAACCCTGATTTCTCCATGATTGAAATTTACCAAAAGAGACTGTTTTCCACAATCAGCCTCTAGATGGGCGAAAGTCAATTCAAGGATTGGAAGACGTTCATCATAAGTGCCACTAGCACAGAAGACAAGGTGAAGAAAGCCCGCCAACTGGGATTGTACATCTCGGAAGGGAAAGACGAGGGCAAACGCCCTAACGTCAACAACAACAACGGTGGTAATTCCTCCAGCAACCGAGACAACAAGGGCAAGCAGGCTATGGTGACCGACACAGCCCCAAAGCCCGAATTAACGCCGGCAGAAAAGCAGTGGCCTCAGATAACCTACTCCTTCGAAGATGGCCATGTTAAACCCATCTTAGACATGCTCATCCAAGGAGGACGAATTCAGCTCCCTCCTCCCAGGCATAAGCCTCGTCCTGCAGATATGGAGAGCCCAAGTACTGCCATTACCATCGCTATATTCACCATGCTACACAAGACTGCTATCAGCTGAAGCGATACATCCAATATCTCATCTATTCTAAGGCCCTGGCCATTAATTTCGAAGAGGTGACCGTAGCAGCCAACAAGGTGTCAGTATAATTCGGCCACTTTCCTTCGACAAGGACTCAAGACGGAGTAGTACCTGTCCTCCGAGCAAGGATGGAGGTCGATAACCTTCCACCTCCCCGAGACCAAGCTGCTGGTCTAGTACCCCCTACCACATGATCTTCATTCCATAAAAAGCTGTTAAAGGTCAAGCTCTGGCAGATTTTTTAGCAGCTCATCCAGGTTCGGAGTCAACCAAAATAGACGAAGAGATGCCAGACGAGGTCGCTAATTCATGTATGGCCTCCCGTGGTACCATATGGTGAATGTTCTTCGACGGCACTTCTAGAACTGGGCCCAAGGGCAATATTGTCGCTGGAGTCGAAATAGTGCTGATTTTTTCCACCGGGTTGGTGATCAATCGAGCTTATTCTCTCATGGAGCCCTGTTCAAACAAAGTGGCCGAGTACAACGCTTTGGTCATTGGCCTCCGACTTGCAAAAGAGCTGGGGGTAGAGTACCTTGAAGCATACGATGTTTCACAGCTAATCGTCCATCTGATCCGAGGTTCATACGAAGCTCGTCATGAAGATATGATCCCCTATCACCAAATAGCAGTTGACATCATCTCGTCCCTGGAGGGGTTCTTCATAGAGCACGTTCCCAGGCTCCAGAACATTGAAGCCGATGCCCTAGCAGGCCTTGCCGCTTCCTTAGCAGTTCTGAATCATGCTCATCATTTGGTTGACATCATAGGCCGTGAGTTGGTCTGTCCATGAAATAATGTTCAGTATGCCAAAAGCTACTCCGCCCTGACAGTCGACAAAGCACCAGACTGGAGACAACCGTTCATTGACTTCGTAGTCTACGACATCCTGTCGGAGAATCCGAAGGAAGCCACTTCTATTAGAAGACGTTCCCTCAGATTCTTCTACGATACAGAGACAAAAATGCTATATCGGCGATCATAAGATGGATTACTGCTTCAATGCCTGTCAAATACAGAAGCCAAAGAAGCCGTGCGTGAAGCTCATGATGGCATCTGTGGGACCAATCAGCCTGGCCCAAAACTACAAGATCGCCTTCGTCGAATGGGTTACTACTGGCCCACAATGGTTGCAGACGCAATAGACTATGCATGAAAATGTAAAGCCTGTCAAGTCCATGCAGATTTCATCCCCCAGCTATCCGAGTTTCTACACCCGACGGTGGCATCCTGGCCCTTCAAAGCATGGGGAATGGACATCATCGGTCTGATCACTCCGCCTTCGTCCCGAGGACATCGCTTCATACTCGCAATCACAGATTACTTCTCCAAATAGGCAGAGGCTGTTCCGCTTGGAGAAGTAAAAACATCAAACGTGATCAGCTTCCTCAAGCATCACGTTATCTATCGCTTTGGACTGCCCCGAAGGATCATCCATGATAATGGTCCGCAGTTCGCAAGTCACACCTTCTATCGGTTTTGTGACAAGCACCGCATCCAGAATATTGCTTCAACACCATACAACCCCGCGGCTAATGTTCTGGCTGAAGCATTCAACAAAACAATCATCAAGCTTCTCAACAAGTTCGTGTCATCAAACAAATGCGACTGGAATGAAAAGCTCGGTGAATGCTTATGGGCGTATCGTACCACAGTACGGACTGCCACCAAGAACGCACCATTCTCTCTAGTATATGAAAGTGAGGCAATTCTCCCACTGGAGACTCAAATCCCCTCACTCCGCGTTGCTCTCACATACAGATAGACGATGGATGATAATCACCATCACATACTACAAGAATTCGAGGCTCTAGATGAGAAGCGCCTAATAGCTCAACAACGAATCGAGCTATACCAGGCACGTATCTCCGGAGCCTTCAACAAGTGTAAAACCCCTATTTTTAATTATTTTTTTATTATTGTATTAGACTTAAAAATAAATTTATACAATTTATGGTTCTTTTTTATGACCCGATTTGGCCAATTCAGCCCGAACAGGGCCCGAACAAAATTTTAGCCCATGTATACAGGTAGTGTGACCAAATGTGGCCATGTAGACATATCTTATGTACTTAGAAATATCTCCAAAATTATTTTAGAATTTTATGTATAATTTCTAATTATTTAAATATTTGTACAATTATTGGTATTTTATTTTTAAATAATATTTTACAAGGTTGTACATGTTCCTGGACCTGGATAAGGATGTGTGGTATAGTTTACCCATTGGAGAAATTTTTATTAATTTATTATTATTAAAGTTATTTTGTGGAGGTTTAATAAATATGCTTTCCTATTTAAATATTATTATTACTTTGAGTGGATTTATTGACAATTAAATTTATGTAGATATATTTAAATTTATATTCAATATTTGGTTAGATAATATTTAAATTGTTATTTAGATTTTAAATAGATTTTTGGCGTATTTATAGATATATACATATATAGATATAGATATTAATATTTAAAAAGATTTTTGAAAAAAAAAGATAAGAAGAAAAAAAATGTATACATGTGGTCGGCCCCACCCTGTGGGAACCGACCACATATGCTAGCAGTAGCAGCTATAAGCCTATAGCTTTATGCGCCCCCCCCCCCCCCCCATCCAAGCAAGCAAGCAGCAGCTTGCATGGAGGCCGACCACCCCTATATATACACATATGTGTATATTTAAAAAAAAAAAGAAAAACCCCAACCAAACCCTAAAATTTTCTTTCCTCCTTCCTTCCTCTCCCTCTCCTCCGCGTGTTCGAGCACAGCAGCAGCCCCGCCCCGTGACGACGACAACAACGGCAACAACAACGACAACCGAAATTAAAAGCAAGGTACCGATTTCTTCGTGTGATTTTTCTCTCCATTTCGATCCGTTTTTGGATCTGTAAATTCGTGTAGAATGCCCACATGACCCTCTTCGAGATCCCTTAGATGGATTTCGACATGGCCATCCAACTTGCTCGAAAAATCGAGACGAAGTTGGAGAAAACCCACTTTTCTGAAATATTAATAACCGTTTTGAAATACCAACTTGTCGGCCACTTTTCTCGCTGTCCATTAAACTTTCATAGAAACTAATTGAAGGTAGTCAAAGACAACATAACCGAGATTGTAACGCACCTTCTGGATTCACTTTTCATCTACTATGTAGAAAGTTACACGTTGTTAAAGTTTTCCAAAAAAATTATAAATTCTATTTTCAAAAAGTGGAAAAATATCCGATACGGCGTGCGCCCCGACAAACCGGGCGATATGGTCGCACACTATATGCATCGAAAGGCGCGTATGGATGTTGTCGATGTGTGCGAACTGACGGAACCCGATTTTGTTGTACGAGCGCAACGAAATCAGTGCGTATCCGTCGAGATACTCCCGTATCGACCCTTTGCAAATTAAGTCACAACTTTGTGCACACTCATCATATCACGATGAAACTTGCGCCATTGGACTCGAAATATTTTTCTGGTCCTGTGAGCCAAGTTTGGTCCGATTCTGAGACCGTTGATCGGAACACTATTTTGGCGGGCCCACAATCCCACTAAACGGGCGATTTTGTGCACAGCCCACCGGAATCCAAAATTGGACATACTTTTGGGTTTGTCTCATCGAAACAAATCTATAGATATGTAGTTTGATGACTTTAGAGACCATAGATATTGGCACACATTTCGGTACAAAGCGGGTCCAACGGCGGACATCGTTTTGATCCGAAATTACGATTTTGTCCCTGTTCCAAAATTTAACTTTTGGACAGGCATTTCCTAATCTTTTATTCCAAACTCGTTCGTAATGTTTGTTGCAGCATCCGGAGTCATCTGCGAGATTTGGCTTTTTTTTGCTTTGTTTATTTGTCGGTTCGCACTACTGGATTATTCTATTTTGCACATAACCTCAGGCAAGATACCTTGCCATCTTTACTGCTTACATTTAGTTGCATTTTATTTTGTTTATTGTATCTATATTCCTTGTTTATTATTTTCTTTTGCTTGTGGACCTAGAGTTAAGAGACTGTCGTCAATAGAGTGCATGTCATTGACTTTGTCACGATTGTATCACGAGTTGTGTGTGAGGTGTGAGTATCATATAGTGGTCACTTGCGTGTTGGCTGATCACCCGTGCGCATGCGTAGGAATAACTGTCAATAGATGTATGTTAGAAGACTTGACAGTTATCTATTATAAACAGTGTTGTGGAAGCAACATGTGTTGGTGTGTCGTAGTTTCGATGCATATACAGTATCATTGGGGGGAGGGGACAGCTACTAGCGTAGGGCTATAATTACTTTTTACACATTTATGGGTGATAGTGACTCGAATGAGAACTACGTACTGCCCGGCCGATAGTGTCTCGGATGAGCGCTACTTGACGGCCACTCTTTATTACTTGCTTGCGTGAATCCGTTACAGCACCTGCGTAGAACGTTGTCCTCAAAGTGCATATGACATAGATGGTTAGGAACCCTATTGTGTTGTAGCAATTATAATGGCATGTTCTTCCTGTATCTTGCTACGTCCCTCTGAGGACCTGGTTATCTCTCCAGGTGTGTGCTTCTGTGATATATACAGGTATTCTAGTCGAGGCCGTGATCTTCTCCATCCTTTCGAAGATGATCGCTCTTGGTTCGTCTTGATACTTTCATGGATTATTTTCTTGTATACTTTATCTCCTTTTGATAGTTGGTAGTGGACTTTGTCTCCGGCCAACGAATGTACCATAAATATTCAAGTTGATTTTATACTATTATTCTTTTCATTGTGGATGAGATTTAGTTTGTCTTGGATTACTACATTTTACAGCTTATGTATACATACAAGGTTTCCATATATTGGAGTGTGCTTCGTATGTATGCAGCTGACATGATACGTATCTGGTCCCAAGTATTTTGGGACTGGGGCATTACAACAAGAAGGTTAAAACCAGAACATTCCAAGTGGGCGACCTCGTTCTGGCAGTTCGGAGGCCGATGGTTATGACTCACAAAACCGTCGGCAAGTTCCAGCCAAAGTGGGAAGGCCCGTTCATCATCGATGTTGTATTATCCAACGGAGCTTACCGCCTCACAAAACAAAATAGAGACTTGCTCATGTTGCCCATCAATGACAAGTTCCTAAAGAAGTACTATGTCTGAAACGACATCTGCTAGGGTGTTGAGTTACGTACCCGCTGGTACCACTGAACTCACATCCCGCCTACAAATCTGCCACAACAATGAGTTACGTACCCCCTGGTACCGCTGACCTCACATCTCGAAAATAAATCTTCCAAAGCAATGAGTTACGTACCCCCCGGTACCGCTGACCTCACACCCCGACTACAAATCTTCCAGAATGACGAGTCATGTACTCTTTCGTACCGCTGAACTCACATCCCGACTATAAATCTTCCAGAATGATGAGTCATGTACTCTCTTGTACCGCTGAACTCACATCCCGACTACAAATCTTCCAGAATGACGAGTCATGTACTCTCTCGTACCGCTGAACTCACATCCCTAACAAATCTTCAAGAATGATGAGGCATATACTCTTTCGTACCACTGAACTCACATGCCGACTCCAACTCCCCTAGATTGTCAAGTTATGTACCCGTAGGTACCGCTGAACTTACACTCTGGTCACTACAGATAAATCTATATCGCCTCTCCTAGGTAGTAAGTCATGTATGATCATACCTCTGAACTTTACCCCTAAAAGAGCTTTCTCCTTATGATCATACCTCTGAACTTTACCCCTAAAAGAGCTTTCTCCTTAAGATCTAATATCCACAGATTTTTCGAAACGACCACGTCGATGTTACCTCTGAGTTGTTTTCCGTCCATCAAAAATAAACTGCCACTCACATAGAACCTCCATGTCCTCATTACCTCTGAGTTGTTCTATATTCCCTTTATGGAGCCCACTCCTGCCAAGTCGTCATTACCTCTGAGTGGGAAGGCTCCATCGAAGAAATCCTCATATTTACCACGTCCTCATTATCTCTGAGTAAGTATGTTGGTTCTCTCTTGACCTATTATCCGTACCAAAAAAACCAGGATATGCCAAGGATAATAGGCCCACACATGTCCTCTGTTGACCACAAATGTCTACTGATGACCATAAATGTTGTACTAAGTTTCCTAGTACATGTCCCTCACTTCTCATCATGCCCCGGGGGCCCAGCTATCCCACGACATTCTTTCTTCCGATACCAAGAACATCCATAGCTACCTTACTGTGGATTTGTTCCAAATATCTCCATCAACTTGTTATCTGTACCTAAAACTAAGGTATGCCAAGGGTAACAAGTTCACAAACAGTTCCCCAATGGGGCAAATACCACAAACACCACAAACACAATAAGCAGTACAAATAAAGGGTAGGATAAAGCATACTCTTTTGTTTGAAAGGCAAAAGTACTACATGTTTTGGGGACCACGTCCCACTTAAGAAAGGAAAAGAACAAAAACGAAAAGAAAGAAAAAAAAGCCAACTATTGTTCGGTGATACATAGTGCCCTGAGACGATCCCTCAACAAGGCAGTCGACCGCTCAAATCTCTGCTTGGCCCGACGTTCAGCCTCCTGAGTCAGCAGCGCCGCATCTTCCAAGGGCGCGTGAGCCCGCCAGCCCTCCTCAAATTTCTTCAAAGCACGTTCCAGGTTAGCGGAAGATCTAAAAATCCTTTCGGCATCCTGAATAATCAGCTCTTTGTCCATACGAGAAGCTTTAAGCTCAGACTCCAAGAAGGCCAGCTTCTTCTGAAGTTCGAGAATCTGCTCCCTTGTATCGATTACTCCCTGGCAGGCGACTGCTTCCTGAGCCCTGCAAACCTCGCTCCGGTGGCTCAGCTGGTCATACAAGAGAGATAGGTCGCCGAAGTCCTTTATTATAACCGGTTTAGATGTATCCTGCGCGAGCCTTATCTTCTCCAAGGCGGTGGTGAGGAACCCTCGCTCCTGATCAATTGCTGTGGACAGATCAGCTTGTCGCAACACTTGAAACTGGGCCACGAGCTGATCAGCCTCCAACAGTTTGGGCTCCAGAAGCACAGCTATTCCTGTCCCGCAGGGAAGGGTTTTAAGAATGTCAATTTGGCCTTGGACGCATTGTCGGGCCAAGGCAAAAGGGGTCCCCCGCTCTACAGCAGCTTCTACTCCTCTCTTCAAATGGCGGTAGAAACTATCAACCACATCCTGCGATGCCTCATCCAGAACTTTCGTAGAGGACGGTGTCAAAGGAAGTGTGGCTGGCAATGTTAAAGAAGATGCAACAGAACTTGTCGCCCCTGCCACAAGGAAATAAATTTTGAGCGAAAGGACGCTTGAACAACGGCCAATTCTTCCTCCGCGGCTCGAACAATCTGGATGCTCGGTAAAGCTGAGAGGTCAACCCCCAAGGTCATACGAGCAGAGGAAGATGAAGGGACCATTGCTCCCTGTCCATGTTGTGCCGCCATATGACCTTCCGAACTCGATCCAACAGGAGACCCCGCAAGATAAGTCGAAAGAGGAGGGGGAACGCTCCCTTCCACCAAATCCCCGCTAGCAGAGTCTACCTTAACAATGTCCGTCATCGGCACTGAAAGGGCAGGACCTGTATGTCCAGAGCAACCATCAATCAACATAACCCGAAGGATGTGATAATAGGGCGAATGGGCCTCCTCATTAGTCAAAATTTGGCTTATCTTACCAGGAGAGGGTTGTGGAGGCTGAGATTCGCTCATAACCGCCATAGTCCCCTCACCGATAACCCCCAAGCTGAATCCGACTGGGTCTTCTGCCTCGGCCGCCTCGAAAGGAGGTACGACTGGATCAGCGTCACCTTGATGGAATTCAGCAGTTTCAGGGACAGGTTCATCAGAGCCTCCGTCACCTCGAGTTGCGACCTCATCACCGTGAGACCCCTCAGCCGCAATCGAGAGAGCCCTGGCAGAAATAATCTTGACACACATGTCATTGATCAAAGTGTTCAGGGCTGGATCGACTTCAGAAATAGAGGCCGATTCGCGAGTTTCCTCTTCTTCTGACGCCTACGAGAGGAAAAGAAAATGGTTAAGGTCAAAGTTCAGGAGAAAGGGAGAACTGAATAAAGAAAATAGTAGCTCGATTTACCTCTGAAGCGGGGTCGAAGTCCTTGCTTCTCTTCTTTATAGCTAACTTGCGACGTCTAGTCGCAGCCCATTTCCGAGATTTAGGAATACCGCCAACAAAGGAGATTTGCCTGCTACGTTTCTGTACAGGACCAGGTGCAACAGACGGCTGATCCTCCACCATCTCATATGACATAATAGGCGGCTGATCCTCTCCAACATCTTCCACCGGAAGGGAAAAGTTATCTGCATCATGCTCATCATTCTTTTCTTTCGCAATGGTGGACTCCGAGTCAGGCACGGGAACTGTGTTCGCCTTCCTCTTCCTTTTCTTAGACCCCTTGGGCTTCTCCTCCAAGCCAGTACCCATAATAAAACTGGTACTCGGATCTAAATTAACGGGAGGCTTGCTCGCTGTAACATGATATAAGGCTGCCATATATAAAATCTCCCCTGGCACCTCGCCATCAGGGACTAAAATGGTGGTTCGAGTATGAACTGTGTCGTAATAATGCCATGCCCTGATACCGTCCAGGACGCTACCTTCAAAGCCCAGGCAAGAGCTGGGACTGTCCAAAAATAGTTGGCTATACCCGAACTGGCAAGAAAATCTGCTGGGCAAGTAGGGCTCCAAGTAGACGTTGTTGCGATTATGATATATCAGGTACGTTGGGCGGATATTACGCAGCCAAAGGAGCATTTTTCAGGTAAGAGGAGAGGGGGTTCGGTACCATCAACATATGCGCTCCTTACCTCTTCAGCAGTAAAACGAGGTACGGACACAAAAAAGTCGTATCCGTCTATTCTCGCCAGCTCTCTCTGACAGGCTGGCATGGTGTTGTACTCCCAGGGCTGATGGTGGAATCGAAAAAAGAAAGCGCCATCACCCGTAACGTCGTCCTCTCCTCCAAGCCTCATCAAAGACCGGAAGTGCATTAGCAGCCACCCCATTAGATAATAGTATGGCAGTTCTACGCGCTCAAAGTCCATCGCCGTGTCACGGGCGATGACCTTGGACGAAAAGGCACGAAGGCCATGGTGTATGCTGCACACCATGGCCGAAAGAAGGGCCAATTTGATCCTAAAAACTAGCTATACGGCGGGAAGGATAAAGTGGCGACTGATCCTCTCAATAGAACCCGCCCCTCCGGAGACTACGCAGTTTCGCAGTCACACCATCAGAAATCCCGCAAGGAGCGCCTTCTCCGACAGTCGCTAAGTACCATGATAAAAATAACTAAAGGAGTCAGTCTTACTCCCAACGGTGTCGTTCGTAGACCTCGATCTCTTGGCAGTCGACACCAAGTGTTATACCTCCTCATGTGTCTGAGGATCTCGGGAAGAAACTCGGCCTGAGGTGCCGAGTGTGAAATAATATATGACCCAGGTGGTGGTGTGAGGAGTGCTCCCTTCCGAGCTACCATCTTTCTTGATAGCCGTCTGATGACAAGTACTGTGGTGACATAACAATTTTCGATACACGACAACAAAGCCCGGGAACTGCCGATCCTTATCTTCGAGCTCTTCGCTCGTAGGGGTATACACTTCAAAGACTTTCTCCCTCCAGGGCAGCTTGGAGACAACGTACATCTCATGGAGAGCAAGTCCCAGCTTCCCTCCGGGCGTGAAGAAGGTACCCGTCCTCCGGTTGAAAAATCTCCAAGAGAGCCATGAACAACGGTTTATTTATGGACAGACCATGACAGGTGCCCGAATGGCGTGGTAAAGGTCGATCTCACGCAGGAAAGCCTCATACTTCCGCAGAATCCACGTGGTCAAGTTGGCCTACGAAGGGATAGGGTTTATCTAGTTCACCAATGCCAACCGGCCGATAGGAGAAGATACTTTCCGAGCAAGCTGGTTCAATAAGGTATCAGCTTGGGTAAACGTGAAATTGGGACCCGTTACATTTATGAAGGTACCCGGAGCAAGTCCAATCACGTATCGACTGACTGGTTCCCTTCCCGGATAAGCTGATCCCAAATTTCTATTATAATGGATGTATTCCACAAACATCCCCGACTTGCTGGGAGTCAAGGAGTCTACCATCTTTTTGTCTAGCGGTAGAATATTGAACCAGGACAAAGGAAAATGACGCTCTATCGGAGGGATATGGATCTCCACCCCATCAAGAGTAAAGTCCCAGCTCTCGGATATATCCAGCGCCTGGGTGTTCTTCACAGACAAAGCATCCCCGAAGAGGAACGCAGGCTTCAGGTATTCCCCCTCCAATTTTTCCGAGTTTATCATGGCACAAAGGAAGTGAAAGGACTACTTCTTGATAGCATTCAGCCTCCCCAAAGGCTCTTTTGGGAGCTGGTTCGTCATATACTCAACTATATGATCGTACTTATAGCCCATAGAAGATTGGACGTGCCCCACCATAAGTTCTCCAGCAGCATTCACTGGCAGATTCACTGAAGAAGGAAAGAAATAAATAAATCAAAAGATGGCCAAAACGAAACTACTGAGTGCTTTGGCTTACATGAGTCTATGCGGCTTTATTTAGAGACAAGCTTATGCGGCTCTATTTCAAAACGAGCTTATGCAGCACCGAGTAGCGTAAGCCTATGCGGCTCTGCTTAGCGTGGGCTTATGCGGTTCTACTTAGCGGAGCATTATGCGGCTCATTTCCGGGGAGCTCATGCGGCTCGATGTAGCACAGTCTCATGCGGCCTAATTCAGACGAACTTATGCGGTCCTGTTTGAGAGGGACTCATACGGCTCTGTTCGAAGGGTCATCATGCGGTCCAGTTTACGAAGCGTCTAGGCGGCCACTAGACAACTTCCATACGGCTCGGACATGGGATATACCCCATGCGGCTCGAACATGGGACACACATGTGGTCCAAACAAATTGAACAGATCTGACGAGAACGAGGAACGCATTAAAGGCTTGTGCATAAAGCATGCAATAGAGCCGTCTTTGTTTCAAAAGATAAGATCTGCCCCAAACCCTTACAAGCAATGGAGGAATGAACGTCGGGGTGAACTTCAGGCGCTGGGGCTGACGAAGAAGCCGCACCCTTTTCCTTCGCCGTGGCTGTGGAAGCTTTTGGGGCCATTGGTGATGATGATCGGAGAAAGAAGAACAACAGCTTAGGGCAAGACAAGAGGAAGACAAAAGAAGACAAAAGTTTTTCTATCCTAACAACACCCTATTTATAGGCAGACATAGGAAGGGGGGCACGTGGACCGATAAACCGCTTCGGTTCGTATGATGCAGGCAAAACCGACTCCTCGAATTTCGTCCCCTCTCTCATAAAAAAGATTCATCCAGGGCATAAAATCCAAATATTTAATGAGCCAACTCTTGGGATTCTCCCAAAAGACGGCTCCAAAAAAACGAATTAAGGGCAATTAATGAGACGCACGTGAGGCAGGGAGCCCATGCGGCTAGGGAGTCTATGCGGCCAGACAAGCCATGCGGCCAAGAACATCCTATGCGGCCAGCGGAGCTCATATAGCCATGCTTCTTATTCAAAGTATTCCAATTTTTTAAATTAAAAACTTTGAAGGGGGTCTTGTAGAAGCATAGAAAAGAACAAAAGAAGCCCATGCGGCACAAAACAGAATAAGCCCATGCGGCTCAAAACAGAAGAAACCCATGCGGCTCAAAACAGAAGGAGCCTCATACGGCTCAAAACAGAAGGAGCCTCATGGTCGGTGAGTCTCGCCGGTGATGGTGGTTGGCCGTCGAAGGAGAGTGGCCTCGGTGGTTTCTGCTGGTGTTGGCTGGGTTCTATGGAAAGGAAGGGGGTTGTGATGATACTGGTGATGGTTTGGGAGTTGGCGGCGATGGGGATGGTCGGCAGCGAGGACGGATACTGAAGGTGAAGTTTGGTGGCAAGACAAGGGGGTCAATGACAAAAAATTAGAGCTAGGATTAGGGTTAGAGAATTAGGGATCGAAAATTAGGGTTTAGGGATTTGGGAATTTGGTCATGTCTGGTGTGTCGGATACGACGAGGAATATGTATTTGTAATAAAAATAATGGAAGTAAAAGATGGACAAGGACACGATGCACTCACGGTTGACTTTGTGGAGTAATTATGGAATAATAATGTGGATGAGTACCTCTCCTTATATAGGAGGTGGGAATTCCCACTAGGATAAGGATTAGGAATTATTTAAACCCAATTAGATAATTAGCTACTAATAAATTTAAATCCAAATTCAAATCCAAATGCAATTCATATCCAAATCCAATTTAAATCCAATTAAATTCCAACCTTTAGCTTAAAAATAGATAAGATAAATCAAACTTCAAAATATAGATATTATTTTAACTATTTAAATAATTCTATTGAATCAAATCAAGATTTAAATCGCCATAATAATTCAAAAATATATTTTCCAAAAATACTAATAATATTAATTTCAAAAATAATAAATATTATTATTAAAATATAAACTAGTAAAATATTTATGAAATATATATGTATGTTCAAAGAATATTATTTACTATTAATAACTGTATAAACCAAAGGCTTTTATAAATAAATTTAGGGATTTTTTGACTTTCATCCCACTTATTAATATGCATTTGTATTTACATCCCACTTTTTAATTTTATTTGACTTACATCCCACATTTGTCACAAAAAATATTTTTGTGACAAAACGAATACTTTTCGTGACAAAATAAATACTTTTTTGTGACAAAAGTGGGATGTAAGACAAATAAAATTAAAAAGTGGGATGTAAGTACAAATGCATATTAATAAGTGGGATGAAAGTCAAAAAATCCCATAAATTTATAAACTTGAAAATTTTGATACGATAGCTAAAAATTATTATATATATTATTTTGAAACGATAAAAATAGAGGAATGTTTTTTAAAAAAAATATGTACGCTCGCACATATTCGCACTCGTCGAGCAATTTTGAAAATCGAAATTTTGCACGTGATACGTTATTGAGACGTATAAATACAAAAAAAAATCAGTACAAAAATATAGTAGAAATTTAGGGGTTTTACATCCTACCCAACTTACAAGAATTTTGTCCTCAAAATTAAAATAAGTAGGGGGTTGAGAGGGTACATAGGTATATCAATGAGGAACAATCAAATCACGACGTTCAAAACATGCATTAGAAAATCGTGATTTCGATAACTACGGAAATAAATCACGAATTTAATTTAGGGAGTGAATGATGGTCGCGACAATGAATCTAGGGTCAAGGAAGGACGAGTAAGTCGAGATGGGGATATAGCCCCATCGGTTGGTCGGTTGCTAACTATTTTGGCAATAGTTGGAGGATAACTAAAGGTGATACCTTGGGTCTATCTATTAGGTACGAGTCTTCGTCTAAATAAGTGAAAAATGAGAACCAATATGAGTCCAAGGAAGTTGTTTTTGAATATCAATATGTGGTTCAAAGACGAGGGAGTAATTCAAAAATAATTGTCAAGGCTGTCGTGGATGGGGCCCTAAAGGACAAGTTTAACTATGTCCCCATCCACGTAGAACGGTAGATAAAAGTGAACCAAAGTACAATAGGTTGATCAGACCATCATGCACCAATTATGATTAGACAATATGTTAGTGGGTGCGCGTCCAATAAACCATGTCATGATCAAGCTCGATAATGGAATAAGCTTCCAAAACATAAGCTAAACTAACCACATAGGATAGTCAAAATTAGTAAAAAAAAAACATAGGCACGATTAATATTGAAAGAAGTGGAACTAGTTCAAACTTCTTAAGAACCTAGTAATGTCTTATGTTGGTGCCTATACAGTCGTCCCACTGTTACTTGCTTAAGACTTGGGTAAGGTCACAAGGAAGGTTAGGTCGTAAGACATTCTACCTAACTTACAATAATTAAACTAGTAGGGTGATGGGACAACGGGTCATGTCTACCTAGCATGGGTTACCTTATTAATCTTTATCAAGCACGAAAGAAGGATAAGAATTAACGGTAGAGGGAATCAAGCAAGATGCAAATCAAGGGAGTCAAAGTAGAATCGAGGAGGTCAATTATGTGGATGAGATCCTAGACTCTAATCCTATTCGCAGGCTTGCTTGGTACGGTAAAGTAACCAAACAATTTATCTCGACCTGCATGGGCCACCACAAAAACAAGTAACGCCCCAGTCCCAAAATACTTAGGACCAAGTACGTAGACATGCCAGCTGTATACATACGAAGTACAGGGGCCTTGTATGTATACATAAGCTGTAATATGTAGTAATCCAAGACAAACTAAATCTCATCCACAATGAAAAGAATAATAATATAAAAATCAACTTGAATATTTATGGTACAATCGTTGGGCGGAGACAAAGTCCACTACCAACTATCTTAATGAAAGAAATGTACATGAATCAAAAAATGGCAAGACGAACCAAGCGCAATCGTCTTCGAAAGAATGGAGAAGACCACGGCCTTGGCTAGGATACCTGCAGAAAATATGAGCACACACCTGGAGAAAAACCAGGTCCTCAGACGGACGTAGCAAGATACAGGAAGAACAAGCTAATATGAACTGTCAAGATAACAAAATAATATATAAAAGACTATACTAGACACAAATATGCAAAGGATATTCTAACCGCCTAATGTGCAATTTAGAGGACAACTTTCATGCGCATGATGGGATTTTAGGCTATGTGTACGTAACTGGCATCCAGTCATATGTATCCGTCCGTAACGCCCAAAACGTCAGAGGACATCTGCAAATAAATCGCCACAGTTCTATCCGGAGACTGTGGTTTACCTGTTTGGATTCCCATACGCACTAGCGACTGTCCTCCCCCAATATTTTCTATACTATTCAAGTCATGTGGCTCGTCCAGTTTTGTAACTGCTTGAGTCTCTAAAACCCTAGTCATAGCAGTTACGAATATCTACCGTCACACGACTTTAGAGATAGCTAGTCAATAAGTCGTGCCCCTAGTAGCAAGTCTTAAACCGTGTAGTGTGAGTGTCACAGCCAAAGGAGATATAAGGATATCCCCCAACAAGAAGGTAGTCCGCTAATACTAAGTCAACATGCATAAAATAAAGTAACGACTAATAAAGTCGCTTGCACCCAAGTATGGCGTGGACGTGCAATTTATATCAAAGGAAACTAACAATATGAAACAAAAATAAATAATGCATAAAATAAATAATTTGACAGTAAATTAGCAAGATATACTTGCCTGTTGTGACGTCTGGTGTGGTGCATAATCCAACAAGTCCTTGACATGGTTGCAGTTGACGCGCGTATGATTGTGTTGGCACAAAATAGTCGTACATGCCAAAAGTACGCAAATAGATAGAAAAAATTTGATTTAGTCATGGGCAAAAAATGGATATTCAAAAGAATTTGTATAATAAAATATTTATAACTTTTTAGAAAATATTTTTATATAATAGTTAGAAACTATGTTTTTACCAGTCAAATATTTTAAATAAATATTTTGTAAACAAGGAAAATTTATTTTGGGGCTAAGCCCTTAATTTGGTTAAGCTAAAATTTTGGGTCAACAGAATACCTCAAAAATATAATAATAATATTTTAGGCTTCGAAATCTAGTTTAAAATTATATGAAGGGTCCCATAAAAACCATATTTTTGTTATAAAATAATTTAGAAATATATATTGATAATTAAAATAATATCGATAAAACTAATAAAAATAAATACAATAATACAATAATCATAATCATAATAATATATAATGTATATACAATTAGTCATACTAATGTATTTCAGAATAATATAATAAGGCTAATAACAAAATAATAAAAAAAATTGTTACTGATCCCAAGTATATAGTATATCAATTAGTTAATTTAATAATAATAATAATAATAATAATAATAATAAAATTGTAATGGTAATAAACAGTAATATAACTAATAATATAACTAATAATGATAATAATAATAATTATTATTATTATATTAACTACTGTTCTTTTTAGGAAAGGGGGCTGGGGAAAGGAAGCGGAGAGGGAGGGAGTGAGAAGGTGGAGCGGGAAAATCGAGAGGGAGTGGGGGAGGAAGACGGAGAGGGCGGAGTCGTAGGCTGAGAGGAGGAAGCGGTGAGCGGCCGGGTCAGGGTTTGGGGCTTGTGTGGTCGGCGGCTGGAGGAAGGAGGAGATGAGGGGGTTCCGGTGTCGGGTGGCGGCCAGGAGCAGATGCGGATGAGGGGAGTTGTCGGTGGAGTGAGCGGATGATCCTACGACGCAGTGGTGGGCTCAGCGTAGGCGTGAGGCCGGGATCTACGCGTCATCAGATTTGGTCGACGCACGCAGAACGACGGCGTAGGGTTGGAGAATTGATGGTCGGGCGGTCGGCGTCGGCGCACGCCGGCGGAGAAGGGGGTCGGGATGCCGGAGGGGAGTAGAGATCGATGAGCGGAGAAGAAAGAGGATGGGGCACCGCCGTGGGCGACGCCGGGCGGCGGCTGGGTCACGCGGCAAGGGCGGGGCCAGCGGATCCGAGGCACGGTGGAGCGGACGAAAAGGAAGGGGGCTCTGGCTTGGCGCGCGGCGGAGCTTGCGCCGACAGCGGCAGATGGCGGAGGCAGAGAAAGGGGGTTTCACATCGGTGGCTGGTCGGCACACGGGAAGCACGACAGATGTCAGGTCGACAGACGCTGGTGGCCGTGCGGTGCGGCGGAGACAGGGCTTCTCCGGAGCTCGTGCGGCCATGGCGCATGACGAGGCGGAGGCGCGGCGACGCCGGGTAAGTAGTAGGGACGATTTTGGTTTCTGGTTTTATTCTTGTTTGGGGATGATGATGTTGATGATGGGACTGGCCGAGGTGGCAGTGCTGCCATTGGTGGTGGTTGTGTGGTGTGACGGGATGTCGAGGAGGAGTGGTCGAGAAGGAGGAGTTTGGTCGGTGAGTCTTGCCGGTGATGGTGGTTGGCCGTCGAAGGAGACTGGCCTCGGTAGTTTCTGATGGTGTTGACTGGGTTCTATGGAAAGGAAGGGGGTTGTGATGATGCTGGTGATGGTTTGGGAGTTGGCGGCGACAGGGATGGTCGACAGCGAGGACGAATACGGAAGGCAAAGTTTGGTGGCAGGACAAGGGGGTCAATGACGAAAAACTAGAGCTAGGGTTAGGATTAGAGAATTAGGTATCGAAAATTAGAGTTTAGGGATTTGGGAATTTGGTCATGTCTGGTGTGTCGGATACGACGAGGAATATGTATTTGTAATAAAAATAGTGGAAGTAAAAGATGGACAAGGACACGATGCACTCACGGTTGACTTTGTGGAGTAATTGTGGAATAATAATGTGGATGAGTACCTCTCCTTATATAGGAGGTGGGAATTTCCACTAGGATAAGGATTATGAATTATTTAAACCCAATTAGATAATTAGATGCTAATAAATTTAAATCCAAATTCAAATCCAAATGCAATTCATATCCAAATCCAATTTAAATCTAATTAAATTCCAACATTTAGCTTAAAATTAGATAAGATAAATTAAATTTCAAAATATAGATATTATTTTAACTATTTAAATAAATTCATAGAATCAAATCAAGATTTAAATCAACATAATAATTCAAAAATATATTTTCCAAAAATACTAATAATATTAATTTCGAAAATAATAAATATTATTATTAAAAATAAACAAATAAAATATTTATGAAATATATATGTATGTACAAAGAATATTATTTACTATTAATAACTGTATAAACCAAAGGCTTTTTATAAATAAATTTATAAACTTGAAAATTTTGATACGATAGCTAAAAATTATTATATATTATTTTGAAACAATACAAATAGAGAAATTTTTTCAAAAAAAATATGTACGCTCGCACATATTCGCACTCGTCGAGCAATTTCGAAAATCGAAGTTTCGCGCGTGACGTACAATACGTTATTGAGACGTATAAATACAAAAAAAATCAGTACAAAAATATAGTAAAAATTTAGGGGTTCTACAGATGGTTCCCCCGCCTT
Source organism: Iris pallida (assembly GCA_029216955.1). Lineage (NCBI taxonomy): Eukaryota > Viridiplantae > Streptophyta > Magnoliopsida > Asparagales > Iridaceae > Iris > Iris pallida. The sequence continues at coordinate 2,809,948 of JANAVB010025399.1, read as the reverse complement.
CTTGCGGGATGTGTCGAGGGAAGAGACGTCGGGGTATTTAGGGGTGCGACCGTTTCTCCTGCTGAATCAAGGTTGGACTGTTCCGGAGGAATGAGGAGGGAGTCGTCAGAGATGCCAATCTAGTCCCCTTCCCCTTGGAGAGGGAATCCAGCGGCGAGGACCTGAAGACCTCTAAAGGCCTGCTCTGGCCCTAGGATGGCTAGAGTGTCAACGGTGGAGTTGCCGAGCGGAGTTTGCAGTTCGATGGCAATGGGAGGTGCTGGGATGGACTCTTCCGTTTCTTAGAGGGAGGGCTGCTGAGGTCCTCAGGGTCTATTCCGGTGGCCTGGTCGAAGTCTGTAAGACTGACCGAGTCCTGAGGGAGCCACTGTCTTCTGTCGCTAGGGCACTGAATTGATTGGACAGAGAGAAAAGGTTAGGTGGGTGGTAGGGGATCACTGCTTTTTCTGCTGAGTTGCCTCTGCTGGATTTGCCTTCGCTGGAGTTGAACCTGGTGTGGGAGTTCGTAAGAGGAAGCAAGGGTGGTTGGGCAAGTTTGTGATGCTGGTTCCCTTTGGGATTGGGTTCTGACCTCTCTGGTTTCTTCCTCAACTCCGGATGGAGACGGAGGCAGTGCTTCGATAGGTGACCGCGTAGATAGGAGTGAGTACAGAAGATAA
>JANAVB010025399.1:2799289-2804289 GCA_029216955.1 Iris pallida | reverse complement strand
ACGGGTGGATGTGCTTGAAGTATCTAGCCTTCATGAACCAGGACTATAAATTCTTACTCGTGCGAAGCTTCCACCACAATTTTATTGAGAAGGCATTAACGATGTGGGAAAGTCTAGTGAAGCCCAGGCCCCCCTCTCCGGTAGAGCGAGCCATGGTATCCCAGCTGGCCCAGTGATGCTTATCTTGGCCGCCACTATGTTCCTAGAAGAAGTTGTTGAAGATGCTCTCGATGTAGTATAGGACTTTCTTGGGAGGGAAGAAAGCTGCCAGGGTGTAGATGGGAATAAAAGTGAGAACATGATTGATGAGGATAATCTTGCCTCCGGAGGAAAGCGTAGCGTTGTGCCATCCCTCGAACTTCTTCCTTATACGGGAGATCAAGTTTTGGAAGATCCCGGTATTAGATCTGTTGTACACGAGAGGGCACCCAGGTAGTGGAATGGAGGGTGTTGGATAGGGAATGAGGTGGTGGTCGAGATGCTAGCCGCTTGCTCTTCCTTAATTTTATGGTGGGTGTAGATAAAACTTTTATACGGATTGATCTTCTGCCTAGAGCACCTTTCGTAACCCTGGAGAGTATTGTGGACGACGTCTGCCGATCCGGCATCCCCGGACAAGATTATGAAGATATCGTCGACGAAGGCCAGGTGGGTGATGATCGGGCAGCCGCTAGCTGTATAGTAGTGCTGGAAGTTGGGGAGTACGCCATCTTATTAAGGTTTTTGCTCAGGGTGTCCACCATAATGATGAAGATGGTAGAAGATAGAGGATCTCCTTGCCTAATCCCATGACTAGATTTGAAGAAGCCGTCTGCTTGGCCGTTAATAACCGTGGAGAACCACGAGTTGTTGATCAATCTCCACACGATGTTGGTCCACGTTTCGGAAAATCCGAAGGCTCTGAAAACCCAGATCATGAATTGCCAATCCAGTCTGTCATAGGCTTTCTCTATGCCCAATTTGATAGCTATTTTACCCCCTCTTGGTAGGAGCTTCATGCAGGTGACTAACTCTTGGGCCAACATGATGTTATCTTGGATATTTCTTTCCCGAACAAAGCCACTTTGCTCCTCCGAGATGATCTTAGGAAGGAGGCCTGCCATGCGGGATGCGATGATCTTGGAGATGATCTTGTTGGTGAAGGTACAGAGACTGATTGGGTAGAAGTCGCGGAATGTCTCTGGGTTGTCTTTTTTTGGGATGAGGATAAGGTCGGTGCTCGAGATGGCTCTTGGGTAAGTAGCTCCTTGGAGGAAGGCAGTGACCGCATTATGTATGGCAACCTTGATAATGTCCCAGCAAGTACGAAAAAGATTCCCAAAAATTCGTCTGGCCCTGGCGTACTGTGTGCGTCGAGGGCCCAGACGGCTTCTTTTACTTCGTCTTCTGAAGGGGGCTGTTTGAGCCGGGTATTGTCTATATCGCTAATGAGTTGGGGAACCTCCTCTAGGAAGGTGTTGTCTCTGAGGACCGTATCCTTAGAGAAAAGTCTGTAATAGAACTTAGCTGCCTCCACTTGGATACTATTAGGATCGCTGATACAGGTACCTTCGTCAACGGCAATCTGGTAGAGGGTGAGTTTTTGTCTACGCCCATTAACGCATGCGTGGAAGAATTTTGAGTTATTGTCCCCCTCGTTGTCCTATTTGATACTGACTTTCGACTTCCAAAAATCGGTCTCAATTTTTAACCTGAATTTGAGGATGGCTTTGTTGAGGTTCAGAGCCTTCCCGATTTTGGACGAACAGTCGGTCATGTACCTGGCTTTAGCTCAAGTAACGTCTTCCTCAGCCTCACGAATGGCTTAACAGATATCTCCATAAGCTTGCTTGCTCCAAGCTGTGAGAGCTTTCCTCGTAGCCTGGAGTTTGTTAGCTACTCGGTTGAGAGGTTCTAGTGAGTCTGTGCTCTTCCAAGCTTCCGTGAAGACCCGTAAGAATTATGGGTGCTCGCTCCAGAAGTCCAGGAATCGAAAGCTTTTCCTGGACTGGTTGGATGTGCTAGAGATTTCAACTAGCAGTGGGGCGTGGTCAGATTCGGTAGCATTAAGGTGAGATAGTTTGGGGGTAGTCCCCATCCCAAGCCAGTGAGCATTCTTTAAAGCCCTGTCGAGACGGGAGTATTGCCGACGGTTGCCTTTCTGCATGTTGCACCAGGTGAATGTGCTGCCAGTGAACGGAAGGGATGTGAGGTAAGAGTTGAAGATGAAGTCGTTGAATTCTTGCATGACAGGTAGAGGTGGGGGGCAGCCTCCGATTTTCTTATCTCTGTAGGTGATGGCGTTGAAGTCCCCTATGTAAAGCCATGGGAGGTTATGATTTTGATTGTTGATATATAGGAGATCGTTCCAGAGGTGTTTGCGGTCCGCGATATCGTAACTGCCGTGAACCGCAGAAAGGATGATGCGGTTAGGGATTAAAGGGTGTTTCATCCAGCAAGAGAGGGCTTATCTGGAACCATGGATGATTCCGATTTGAACGACCTTGGAGCAGAGGATCCAAATGTCGTGTCTACGGGCTATGGCCAAGTGAAAGCCTGACTGCAGTTGGATGGCTTTGAGTCTCTTGTAAGGGATTTTGGGTTCAAGGATGATCAAGATGTCGATCTTGTGAGTTTTCTTAAGGCTGGTAATTCTTCTCATAGTAGGTTTGCTCGCCAGACCGCGAACATTCCAAGAGAGAATGTTTAGCATTAATGGAGGTTTGGGTGGGGTTAGTTGGACTGATTAGCAACAGACCTAGTATGCATTGACGGGGACTTTGGGGTCTTTGCAGACTTTTTCTTGTCCGATTTCCTTGTAGCAATGGGTGCTACTCCCGCGATCTTGTAGGATGTGCTGGGGACCTCAGAGCATTTTTGGTGTTCGACCGTTTCTCCGGCTGAATCTTGATCGGCTTGCTCCGGTGAGATGAGAAGGGAGTCGTCGCTGATTTCTATCTTATCGTTTTTCGTCTGGTGAGGGAATCCGACGGTGATGACCTGAAGGCTTATACAAGCCTGCTCAGGCCCTAGAATTTCTAGAGCGTCGATGGCGGAGTGCACTGATTGGGGATCGGTGGCAATTAATGGAGCTAGTATGGACTCCTCTGTGTCCTCTAGGGGTGGGGAGTTGAGATCCTCCAAGACCGTACCGGGAGTCATGGCAAGGTCGACTGGCTAAGCCTTCTCCTGGGAGGGGTCTGTAGGTTCTAGCATGAGGGCGTTGAACTGATTGGCCAGAGGGAGGCCAGGTGGGTGGTAGGGGATCATGGCTTTTTCTGCTGAGTTGCCTCTGACGGTTTTATCTTCGCCGGAGCTGACTCTGGTGTGGGTGTTCGGTAGAGGAATCAGGGTTGGTTTGGCAGTTTTTAGATGCCGGTTCCCTTTGGGATTGGGTTCAGTCCGCTCTGGTTTCTTCTTATGGTCCGGGTGGAGGCGGAAGCAGTGCTTGGATAAGTGACCTCGTAAATGGCAATGAGAGGAGAAGATTATGTGATTTTCGTAGATAATTTGCTAGGTGTGAGTCTGGTTGCCAAGTTCAATGAATATGTGGTTGGGGGGTTCTGAGGTGAGGTCGAGCTCCACACATATCTTGGCATAGTGCGCTTTAGTCAGGTTGATGGTTTCTGTAGTGGTGGCCATGTAAGTCCCAAAGGAGTTAGCTATACGCCTATGAGCCGTCGTAACGAAGCAAATAAGGGGGAGATTGGGTAGGGCGACCCAGGCGGCCACCGTCGCTGAGTCTTTCATGGTTTTAAAATTCGCTGACCACTTTATTATCTTCATCTGGTGGGAGTTGACTCTCCCGGTACCTTTGGACCACACCGTCTTGTGGTCAAGGTTGGAGGAAAGGTGTAGCAGAATATGTCTTATTTCGGGAGGCTATCCTATACTCTGTCGATAGCCGCCAACTGGCTATAACCTCTGCGACCCTGGCAAGTTTGGGACAACCGGATGAGAATTTGAGGACGAAAGAGTAGGGGAATGAGGTGGCCATGGAACAGATTTCCTGGTCGGTGAATGGCACCGTCGGCATGGGAGATGTCGGTGGATACACAACTTCGGGAAGAGGGACGTCCGGGAACAGTAGCCCCTAATTGGAGGTCCTGTCTGGACGAAGGATGTCGGCGAAGGAAGAGATCGGGTGGGGATTCGAGCCAGAAATAGGTTGATCCAGAATCTGGGTTGCACCAGAAGAAGAAATGCCCAAAAGTGGTGGGCTTGCGCCCAGGGAGGAGGGGGTTGACTCCTAGGGGTCTCAGGATGCACAAGCACGAGAACCTGGGATGTGCCCGAAAGATGAGGGGGCTAGGTTGCACCCACAAGAGGGATGGGTGTCGTAAGGGAGAGACCAGAATACGCGACATCTCTAAGCCCGGGCTAGAAGAGAGCACACAGCAGGGGGCGAAGCTGGCTCCTGGGGGACACAGGGGGCGCCCGCGTCGGGAAAAGATGTTGGGTTGCGCCTAGAGGGGGCGGATGATTGGAAGCACAGGTGGCCCAGGATGTACCAAAGGCGAGTCCTGGTGACCGACGATACAAACCGACGGACGCAGAAGCCCAGGCGCATCGGCGAGCAGCATCACATCGACAGTCGAAGTAGGCGACGGGAGGGATAGGAGGAGGGGGTTGTGCCCACTCTCGACACAGCCGAAAGGAGGGACGCCCTCGGAGGATGGGTTGCGCCCACTAGAGGAGGAGTACTGAGAGGATGTGTAGCGCCCACTTGAGGCTTAAGAAGAATGGAGGAGGCCCCCAAACCAAAGATAGAGGAATTCGGCAAGCGGGACGGGGTGAGCTGGGGTGCGCCCGCCCCAGGCACAAATGGAGGAAGGGGCTCGGGATCCACTCCAGCTGTGCCAAGAGAGGCATCCAAAGGAGTAGCAACCTCTGCACCCAAAGGGGCGCAGCTAAGCGACTGGAGTACAAGGCTAGGATACTGGGCGCCGGAAGGGTGCACACTGGTAGACTGCGCCAAAAGGGCGCACTGATGGTTGAATGCACCGTAATGGAAGACTGCA
>JANAVB010025399.1:2789289-2794289 GCA_029216955.1 Iris pallida | reverse complement strand
ATGAGGTAGACCCCTTCCATGCTTACAGGAACACTGTTCGCATGAGTCTATCTCTATAGTATGTACCCCTGGCTTGGGTCACGCACATGAGCGCTCAAGTGACAGTAGATTTTTACTGGCCGAGGCTTCAAAGCACTCTGACCAGTTTGTATAGCTTTCCGTTGGCTGTGCACAAGACTGTTAACGCGGGCCTTCGGTCAGCTGTTGGCATAGTACATTGATCGTACAAGGCGAGTGACGCCTTGGACTTCTTCCTACTACCCCTAGAAGATGCGTAGTATTCAGAATCCAACAGAGTGGTTGGCATAGCACTTTGGCTGTATTAGGCACGTGCTGCCTTTGATTGTTTAATGTTACCCTAGAAGGTGCGTAACGTCAGAATCCAATATTGCCTTACCCGATGGGTAGGCAATTATGTCAAAGACAGAAGTTCTTGCTTGTACAGCTTCCTCCATGGGCGGGTGGGCCATTGAGCGCTTCTTCCGACGTTGTGCCTTTATCCGGCCCGCCATAGGGGAGCCACACTCCTCGCTGTGCTTTCCCAAAATAGGAACTGAGTGAGGCAGCATGGCAAGCAGCAGGCAAAATCTTCTTCTGGGCTTCTTCGTTTAGGGGGTTCTGGAGCGCAGACCCCTCCATCATGCTGCTTATCGCAGCCGCCTTAGGCACCCAGGTACGTCGAGTCTTCTTCAATTTTACGAACCGCTTCGAAGGACTCGACTTCTCTTCAGAAAGAATATATTCAAAAGCTTGCTAGTCGAAACGTACGACCATCTTTTGAGAAGATTCCAATAAGTTTTAGTCAAATTGCATCACCACCTTCTCGTTGGAGGAGAAGAAAGTCCCCAGCATAGTCGCCATTTTGTTTGCCACAACAAAAGGTTATACGAACTTTTTGTATATTAAACGTGTAAAGAGTACAATCGATTCCTAAATAGGAGAATTTTTGGAGAAGTGTGATGGTGGAGGTCAAGCACTGCAGCGGCTCCTTTACTCCGTTAACGATCTGACAACGAGTTGAACTTGCTCTGCTTCTGGTGCTTGTGACTAGAACTTTGGGTTACAATCAAGAGGATGCCGAAGTTATAAAGATTTTTAAAGTCCCTGATCGAAGGAAAACTCCTTCTATTTATAGGAAAGCACATACACGATGTGATAAGGGTTGTGCAAGAGCGCTGCACATGGAGATATAAGAGAATCTTGAGGCTGGACGGTGAGGGTTACTGCTGAGCTGACACGTGGCGGACGCTGGGATTCTTTTTTTTCAAGATCTTGGGGGATTATCAACAATGAAGCGTAACGACACATGGCGTACATTTATGTTGATTGGATGAACTTGAATAGATTCTGAGCCTATCCCCAAAGTTTGATTGTTTGTCCTTATCTTAGGAGGCCATTATTTAAACAAACCAATTTGATATAACCCTCGTCCATAGGAACAAACTTCGTCCTTATCCTTGGGAATGGGGGTTTAAACAAACCAATAGGATATTGCTCTTATCACAGAAATTAAACTATGTTCTTATCTTAAGAATGGTGGTTTAAACGAAACCGATTAGGTAATATCTGAAAAGATATAGATACCCGACCTGCACGTAAAATAATGCCACCCCATAGGACTGTACATCTATCGAGCTGTGCTTCTAGTAAGGTTCGTGTTACTGCACTTTTGGGTGACGAGGAGACTGCATTTCGAATACAATTGAGTCACGTGCTGTTTGGGCGACGAGGAGACTATGTTCTGAAGAAAATAGTCACTGTGCTTAGGGTGACGAGTAGACTGTGTTCGAAGGAAACGGAGTCATTGTGCTTTAGGGAGACGAATAGATCATGCTTCGAGGACGGAGTCACTGTGCTTTTGTGCGACGAGGCGACTGTGCTTCAGGCAACGGAGTTACTGTCCTTTGGGGCGACAGTAGAACATGCTTCAAAGACGACAGAGTCACCAAAGTGTTAAATGAAGGAGCCATCGAATGGGCTGCGCTTTTGTGTTTGAAGCAATAGAGCTGCGCTTCTGGTCTGAAGCGAGGGAGCTGTGCTTCTGAGCTGAACGAGTGGCTGCGCTTCTATGTTAAAGCGAGGGAAGCTGCGCTTATGGTTGAACCAAAGGGGATACGCTTTTTGGGTTTAACCAAGGGCTGCACTTTTGAGTCGAAGGAGGGAGTTTTGTCCAAGTCATAAGAGCAATTAATGACTGCTCTTTAATGGATGAGTTAGTCATCCTCTTCTTTAATTACGCCGTCATATGGGAATTCAAGAAATTTTTGGCCTAGGATTCAGTCAAATGAACCTATTAAATGAGATTCATTATGCTGAGTCCTAGGTTCATTCCATTAATTTGGGAGTCTATGACCGGCCGCCACGTGGCACGTGGTTTGGACCACACTCAGTCTATAAAAGGGAATATTTTCTAAGGAGTTACGTCCACGGTCTCTTAGCTTTATACGTTATGTGATCCAACTTAGCTTCGAACGGCCGTTGGCCTTGTACAAGTCGACTGTTGGTTGTGGATCTTTTCGATCAAAGAAGCTATATCCTTGTAGAAGACTGCTACTAGATTTTGAGATGCACTTGAGTGTTTGGCATGGGAGTTCGAACCTGAATAATATCTTGGATGTCCAAGCTATCGGGTTTGGATTTATTGCTAGCCCGAAGCGCCACAAGTTTTGCTATGCCCTGCTCAATAGCGGCGGAAGTGGTGCGAGCAGGGGCTGCGTTCTTGCTCGAGCCTATAATTGTGTTATTAGCCATATCGGAGTTCCTCCGCGTCTAGGGGAAGTGGTTTGATCTGACGAGGAAGTGATTCGCTCTAGCGAGCTGCTCATCTGACGGGCTGCACACTTTCTGAAGATTGCCCACTTGTAGACTTTAGGTGTTTTAGTCTTTATAGTAATCAGGAAGAATCTGTGATAGATCTTTATAGACATGATTTAATAAAGAACTTTTTATGCACCATCTTTGTCTGTTGTGACTTTTTATTATTGTCTGCGCTTTTGGATACCTGCGCTTTTGTGAAGTTTGTATGCAGTGATTTCTTATCACCTGCGCTTGTCAAGGCTGCACTTTTTCATGCTTTTACAATGGGGGCCTTTATTTTGGAGGTATCTAAATCGAGTCTACCTAGTTGAAGCTGGTTCTAGAGCATCGTTGAGCTTGGAGCCCAAGAAACTGTCGGCAAACATTTGGGACGGTTGTATCACTTACGAAGGCCATTACATTACACTCCACCATTTCGAATGCAGCTACTTGGTACCCGCCATAACCCCCACCATAGCGGGTTATGATGGCATCTTCGATAACGCCTATGTCTCTGGCCGAAGCAAAAAACTATCTGGGCTCAACCTGGCTCAACCTTGAGACCTTTTATACCATCCCGAGGCGATGGGTATCGGGCCTCCTGAAGCATGGTCGATCCTTCGCCATAGCCAAGAGCTTCCGTACTGCTCCAAGTAGGACTGATCTGGTCTTATCCACGCTATGATCTATGGCAGATGTACTTGAAGCGTCGTGGGCGAGTTATAGCGTTGCCTCATGGATCTTCAAGCCCTGCAGTCGAATGACCTCGGATCCTTGGTAGCAGAAGAACAATGCAAACTACCCAAGGTCTCGGAGCTAGGTCAGCTTACTTGTCCAGCGGAACCCGATCAGAGGCGACGAGGCTAGGCCAAGAAATTGGAGGGATTGCTGCTGAAGAATCCAGGCTTGCCTGCGACTTTGGGAAAGCGCTTAGTAGAGCTTGGGGAGCACATCCTGCTGCCCAGGAGAAAAAGGTCGGTTGGAAGCTGAGGTGCAGCGGGGCGGCTTCTAGGTAATCTACCGTCATGAGATGGAGGAGCTCGGTACATAACGAGCTTCAATAACTGGAAAGCAAAGCTGGAAGCTGCTTGTTAGAACTTTGTTACCTCGAGGATGAAGCGGCAGTGTGATGAGAAGCTGAACGTCGAGCTGAGATGCACCCGCTCTGATACTAATTATAGGAACGATTGTAAAGCGCAATACTCTAGGGGGTGAATATGAGATAGCAGAAATTAGCTAATTAAAAAAATATTAGCAGCAAGATCACAGAATATATTGACAGATATATAAATAAAAATAGAGAGCAGAGAGAAAACGCAAACACGAGAATGTATAGTGGTTTTCCTCTTGTAAGGACTATCCAGTCGGAAGAACTCTAGCTTCCAGTTGAATCCACTTTTGAAAAATACCACAAGTTTTCATCCGAAATTCTTGCAACTTCTACAACGCGAGCTTATCCGAAGTTCTCGACCAACGTCAATTCTGAAGTATCTTTCTTCAATCAAGCCTGATTACAATCACTCTGAAACTTCTAGACCGTACCTACTGGTAAATCGACTAGAGAATTGTAACTGGCTTGGGATTTAAAATGAAAGCTTTGAAACACTTTGGAAGAAGTATTAGGCTTATAGAAAAGAATATGAAGAATTGGTGTGTTAAAATGATCGAAATCCTTTCTATTTATAGTTTTTCCAAAGACAGAATTCTGGCAGATTCAGGCAGAATACGGGTAGAACTCTATAAAAAAATCTCGGGCAAGATTCGTGTCTGTAGAGACTAAGTCCAAAATCCAACGTCCACTAACCGAACTCTGGCCGATTCTGGCCGAACTCTAGCTGAACTCTGGCCGAACTCGGGCCGAGTTCTTTTAAATTCGTCAGGGTTTTTGCAAATGGTTTTGTGCTTTTTGAAAAGATCAAGCAGTTAGAAAGTAGTTTGGGCTTTTATAATTAGGCTTGTTTTCAAAATGAAGGGTATTTTGGAAGCATTTCTTGGATAGCCTATTTGCCAATACGATGCAATTTACATCGTATTCTAACTAAATAAATATAAAAATACATTGACCAAATAGGAAAACCAATAGCCCTTTGATGACACCTTTCTTCTGATATTTGAGCAAACATGAATATGCCTTTTTTCTTGACGACAATCGTCCAAATAAACCGATCTGGAAATATGAATACCTTTCGGTGGCTTCGCCCCCG
>JANAVB010025399.1:2537572-2719585 GCA_029216955.1 Iris pallida | reverse complement strand
ATAATTATATATATATATATATATATATATAGATATATATATTTACATATGGGAGCGGATCAAAGTCCCCCTTAGAAAATCCTCACTCTCAGCAGTCCTTTAATGTTAAATTAATGTTAATGTTAATATTAATGTCAATGTTAATATTAATTTTTTATATTAATGTTAATGTTAATGTTAATATTATGTTAATGTAATACTAATTTAATGTTAAGTTAATGTAATTTTAGTATTTAACATTAATATTAATATTAAATGGACGGTGGAGTGAGGGATTTTTTAAGGGGTTTTCTCTCTCTCTCTCTCTCTCTCTCCCTCTCTCTCTCTCTCTCTCTCTCTCTCTCTCTCTATATTTATAATAATATATATATATATATATATAAATATATCTATAATATATATAATACTCAGGAACCCAATTTTGTTTAAATACTCAAAGAAAACCTTCTCACGTTCCAATATTATTGAATGATGAACCTTACATTATAAAAAAATTGAATTCAGAGATTATGAACACATCCGCCATGGCTAATATCGTATCCGATACCAAACAAATCCACCAAGACTTGCATCGTCTCTGATACCAAACAAATCTACTAAGACTAGTCTCATGTCTGATACCAAACAAATCTATCAAGACTGATATCGTGTCTGATACCAAACTTTAAGTCTATCAAAAAAACTTGTCATAATTTAATTATAATTAATGGTAATGAGGAAATTCACATTTCTAGGCTAAGGTAATAACTAATAGGGTTTAAGCCTGATAGGATATACACGTATTTATATGTTCTAGTTCTAATCATGAATATATCGTAATATTTTGATACCAAGTAGGACACGGTATATACACATATAACACGTCTATTTGTTATATAAAATTTCCAATATGAACATACATCATAAATGAATCTATATACTACTTCTAGTAATCAATCATTTTAAAATTAAATTATAGAATCATATCATTATCTCCTTAGCAAGTGTCCAATAGTAATACAAAATGAATACTTTAATCATCAATGATATAGAATTTTCATAGAATCAATATAATTGTCAGATATCATAACTGCTTATGTTCTACAAAATTAAAATCATACTTCTCATTTCTAGTTTTCTGACGTGATATAGTAATATTGCATCTCGCCAATCTGGATGGCTACAATACTTCTTATTTCATGATTCAACTGACCGACTACAATTTTTGCTGCCTCATTAAATCAGTAGATGTATTACATATAAAATATAGTATACTCAACCACAAAAATTCAATCAACAAATACCTCATCTTAGGAAATTGAATCCACAAAATATGAATAATATTGGGATATTAAATTCACATATATCAATCACAGTTCCAAAATAGAAATTCTAAGTCACCAATCATAAGTTATACATTCAATCATAATTACACCAACCATTATCTACTTCCAATTCCAATCCTACTTGTCCTCGTTCCATGCATTTAGTTCACTTTTGTCATCGAAAGTTGAGGGTATCAATTTGAAAAATAGTGATAGTTGAGGGTATCAAGTTGTAATTTAGCCTTTAAATAATTATGAAAATATTGGAGGTAGTTTGGATCTAAATCTTTTATTACATTCTTAAAGGATTCTAATGAAAATAGAGTGATCATTATTTTGATGATAGGAGTAGAATTTAATAAATGGAAACATAGATATGCTTAAGAATCTAGAAGAGTTACGAGAAGAGTTATGTGTAATAGTAGAAACTAGGGCTAAAGTTATTGTGGAAGGGGATACCAACTTGATAAAGATTTTTTAAAGGATTCAGACTAGACATCTATAACTGATAATTAGTGATGTGGAGTCACGAATAGAATATGATGAGTAAATTTTTTGTTATTAAATCAAATGAACACCCCTCAGGGTTGAAAATTTTGAATTATTGACTAACATGTGCAAGGAAAGGGACGGACAACAAATTTATTATGACCAAGTAAGCAAGAGCAAATTCCAATCATCATTTTTCTTTCTTGTCATCTATGTCCTACTGCATCCACCAAATTACCTCATATCTAAAATCTGTTAGCTACGCATTTAACTCTCTTGAATTTTCGTATCTCTTTACCTTTGGAAACTGGCAAAGAAAAGTATCGTACTCATCTAGCTCTGAAATGAAGGAATTTGTTATCATGTGATAATCTTAGTAGGATTATGGTTTATTGGACTTTGAGATAACAGTAGCGGGAGAAAGATAAAACTAGGAATGAAAACAAATCAAAAGACAATGAGTTCCATTAAATTTTTGAAATGGTTATATGTAAAGAATTATTTCGAGTACGAATTATTTTAGGAAAGAATAATGGTGGATTATACATTAAAGGGTGAGATTTTTATATATTTTGGGGTTGTATTCTTAGAAACTGATAAAAATATTCAATAACGATTTGTTTTTGAGAGAATTTATTTTAAAGCTAAAAACTCTTGACATGTTGAATTAAGGCTAAGATACTGAATTCAGGAATCAAAATATATGAAAAATAGATTATAAGTACATGCGGTGATGATACGAAATTGAATAAAAGATTGATAGGTGAATGACTAAGATCTGGTACAATACACAAATTTTAGAATTTTTTTAATACAAAGAACTGATATTACCACGTGAGGAACTTTCAAAATTTAAAAAAGAGTAACAGTTCAAGGTATAAGATACTTTAAAGATCAAGGTTGAAGGATATGTGAAGGAGGAATAAAATTTTTGGAGTACAATAGTGACATTTAGACCCGAGGAGTATGAATTAGAACCTTGATCAAGGATTTTATAGACGTAACACCTGATTCAGGAATTACATAACCAATTAAAAACAAGATGGAGAAATTTTAAATTTTTAAGGATTGTTGAGTCCGTAATGGATTGCAGAAACAAGAAAGTAAAAGATTGAGGATTTATGAACATGAACAAATTGGTCAGAATAATGGCCAAAAATACCTTATAATAGTTGTAGAAGGGCTTGATTTTCATGATTGATGGATTTATGATTTTGTTTGTGGTATATCTGGAATTGTAAAATAAAAGCATAATTGAGGGATAATGGCCAGATAAATTTTGTAGTAGGTGAGGTGGAGTGAGATGATTGCATTATCCTTTCCTTCTACAAATCTTGTCTTTTAACTTTTCTATCCTACTAAAAGAGATTTGATTCCTATCTTTGAAATCATCATTTGATTCTCAATATTACTAAATTTTGACCCTATTATGACCGTGACTATATTTTGATAGCATTCTTAATCGTGTCTATATGATTTTCACCATACTTTGATTTTTCCTTGATTGTGCCAATATGACTAGTCGTGTGTAAATGACTTTGATTTGATTATTCTTGATCGTGCCAAAATATATCATTTTATGTGATCGTGCCAAAGAGATTTTGACTATGCTCCAATCATGTTTGAATCTTCTGCTAACCATGCCAATCTTAAATTTTGAGGACGAAATGTTTTAAGGAGGGTAGATTTGTAACCCCTTTTAATCCTAATTTCTATATTTTATGAATTTATAATTTTTTGTCGTTATATTTTTTCTAGAATTTTCTCAAATTTAAATCATGAATTTCTAACTTTTCTTTAACTACTTATTCAAAATATATTTTAAAAATTTAATAATCCATAAGCGTTGGGCTTACATGTTTATTTTTGTACTTCGTAGACTACTGGATTATGTAGTAGAAGCTTTTAAATTAATTATATAAATTCTATTTAGGCATCAAATAGTTTTGGTCATAATTAGTATATTTGATTTTATTTATATATGGGCTTCAACCCATTAAATATGAATTTTTAACCATTTAAATTATTATGGGCCATATTTGAGTCATTTATAAAATATATATTTATAATATATATATATATATATATATATATATATATATATATATATATATATAAAATATATATATATTTATATTAGACTTAGATTTCAAATATAATTTATAGTTATTATATAAATAGATACGTTGGGCTTATTAATTATTGGGCTAATCCTCCATGGAAGAACTTCTTAGAAGCTTCTCCCTATATGCATTACTTGGGTAGCAAGCACTCATCATCTATTTAGTGGGCTACTCCCATTTCTTAAACCATTCCATTCCATCCAAGAGTCCGTGCATCGTGTCCGTGCCCATCTATTTCATTTCTATGTTTACAATTACATTTTCCAATTTTCGTATCTGAAACACCGAACACATTTCCACAAACAAAAATAACCCGTGTCCGCCTCTGCTATGAACCACCCTATCATCCCCACTAATGTTGACCGCCACTCAGATCTCCACCACACGCTTATTCCTAGCCATGTCCTGACCAACCCATCCCGGCCAACTCTGGCGACCTCACCTAGCTCTTTTCTGTCCACCTCAAGGCTCCCTACCAAGACCAGATCGGGCTAATCCCATCATCCTCCGGTGACCATCCTCGCAGCCACGAGCTATACCCGACTGCCTCCTCATCTACTGTCACCACCACCTCATCGAGCCCTCCCTGCCTCCACCACCATTAGTAACCACTACCTACTCGGCCATCCCAATACCACCAGCCAGTCCAACCGCCGTCGACTTCAGCCAACTACTCCACGAATACTGCTCTTATCTTCTACCGGCCTCACTCCCACCATCTGCCGAGACCGGAGCCTCACCACCGCCATCTACACCTACTATCTTTACCTCCGCGAGCCCTCACATCGATCTGGCTGCCTAATCAAGCCGCGCCGACCCTCGTCGACAACTGCAGCACCGACGATCGCTCAAGATCTGGCTGGGGACCATCACCATCCAGATCTACGCCTTCGGATCTGACAGTGCCCTACCGTCAACTCATCTATCCATGTCCTCGAAACCCCGTGCCGTTGGCACAGATCTTGACGACGGTTTGAGCGTCACTTCGTCTCCGAGCTGCGCCGCTAGTGCGACTCCGGTGAGCCACCGCAACTCTCTTCTCCCTCGTATCTCTCTCTCTCATTCAAAATCTTTCCCTTTTTGTCTCTCTTTATCCCTCATTGGTTCTATATATTCAAAGACCCCACCCAGAAAGACGTGTTTTCCATTTTCTAATGACGAAATTATAAATAGCGCATGTCAGCCTCTTTTCTTTGTCCGTCTCGGTTCAGCAGCAGAAGCATTATCAGCTCCCGAAGATGATGAAGCTACCAGAATTAGGAGTTGATATGGACATTGTTGATCTTGACAAGCTATACGTATTTATGTAAGTATGTATAAGAGTATAAGTATAACATTACTTGTATGTATGTATGTATGTATTATGTATGTATCTATGTATGTATGTATGTATGTATGAATGTATGTATGTATGTATGTATGTATGTATGTATGTATGTATGTATGTATGTATGTATGTATGTATGTATGTATATTTGGGTTGAGATTTTGGGCTAGAGTTTGTGCTCAAAACCCATTTGGTATTTATTTTGGGTAAATAATCAGAAACGTATTCTGGGCCTATTAATTATTTTGGGCAAAAATTATATGTGGGCTGTTGGGTTGTGTAGTGGGTTTTGGTAAGAGATTGGGTTTGGGTTTATAAATATAAATGATTTTGTTAAATGAATTATACATTGTTGGGTTATATCTAAATAACAATTTTTTTAAAGAGTTTTCTAGATGATTTTATATGAGCTCTATTTCATAATTAAATTGGATTATATTTTAATTGGCTTATATATAATATATATATATATATATATATATATATATATATATATATATACTTTAGAAATACAAATTATATAAATTATGTTTTTAATAAGAAATTATAAATAAGTACTTTTAAATATATTTATAAATATTCTTTTCCTTGTGATTAATTTCTTAATCAAATTTCTTTAATCACCTCGCGATCATGACTAATTAAATTATTTCTTTCCTTTGCGATAATGGATTTCTATTTCGATTTTGAAATTTATGCCAAACTCTAAATCTGTAGTTCTATATATCAAACAAGGATATTTGGACTGTTCTTGACTCAATAGTACAAACTATTTCATTATTTGGGACCAACTTATGGAGTAAATTATCTATTCCTATTCTGTGTCGCACACGTCGACTCCAACAAATTTAGACGAGTACATTCTCTGACTGCTTTTCGTTATATCGGTGATTACTATGATATCAATAGTGTAATGTTATACTTGATTTCTGGTATGATGGTTACACGGCTAGTATCTTGATACCTGTCATAAGCAGTCGTGATTGGATCTATCTTACTTGCCGGAGGATGGAAAAATATTGGTAGATTATGTGATCATACCCATATACTTGTGCATAGCTCACCCTCACCTTACATAGGGTGTAGCTTGATCTTACTAGTACTTGTGCATAGCTTTCCATATATGACTGGCCTGATATCTAACTAGTACTTGTGCATAGCCAAACATATATGGAATAGCCTAATCTTGTCCCAAGCCGATCACATATAGTCAGAATTCAGACAGAAGAGATATGAAAGTGAATGAGTGAGTTGAAATGGTGGAATTTCATCTCTATTTATAGGATTTCCAAAGGAGAATTCAAGCAGAATTCGGACAAAATTCTATGAGAGAATCTTGGCATATAGTCACTGCATCCGTAGCGGAAAGACTGACTTTAAAATCCAACATTCAGGGTAGCTGAATTTGAGGTGAATTCATCCAGAATTTTGTTAGTCCAGAATGGGTTAATTTTTGGGTTTGCAACTCAGGTTTTTGGGCTTTCGAACTTTTAAGAAGTTAGGAAGTAGTTTGAGCTTTGTGAGTGGACTTACTTTCAAACTAAAAGGGTATTTTGAAAATGTTTCTTGGGTAGCCTATTTGCCAGTACGATACGATTTACATTGAATTCCTGCACTCAATAAAATACAAATATACATTAAGAATTAAAATACAGACGCGACGACAAACACAGCTTCAAGTCTTGAATGGTAGCAGGCACATGTTGTCGCAGTTCATCCAAGTAGTCCTTATATCGATACAGGGTTAGATCAATTATTAAAATCCAGTTTGACCATGACCAATGGGCCAATAATCTCTCCCATTTTGATAATTGACAAACTTTGACCGATATAGCATCTTGGTCTTGATTTGAAAATCTCAAAATGTGTTTGGTACTGTCTCCTCTTGGCAGATATTATCCTGAAAAAGTTCTTAGATCCTTTTCTTCCCCATTATCGCTTAGCAAAATAATTACAAAAAGATAATCTCTCCCGCAATTTATGGTTAAGCAACAAACAGTAAAGAAAAGCAGAGATAATACAAAGAAATAACATAAATTTCATAGATAGTTTATGATTTGAAGCAGTAGCGAAAAAATAATGCTAAGCATAAGTGCATCCCAAAAGGGACAATCAATATAAATAAATGCTGAAATGAAAATGCATAAAATCAAAAGAGTTTGGAACAAATAAACTCAACATCTCCAAATTCATAAAAAAAAAGTACTATCTTGGAATGTAGGAGCATTTCCAAGAAAACATAATCAGAGTCTAAAATAAGATAACATCTCGACAAAGAACTGTTGCATCTAGATCAAGTCCTCATCTAGTCAGAATCATCATCAGCACGAGTTGCAACAACATCACCATGTCCGGAAGGTCCAACACCAGAAGTACCAGCTCTATGAGACGGATGTGGAGTAGCACTAGGACCACGATACCAATCATAGGCATTATCGGGGTCGAAAAAATGGTGAACCGCCTCATCCTCATAGCAGTAACCAGAAACAGTAGGATCTCGTAGAAGAGAACTGGGATGCTGACCAGTCTGAGCGAAACACAGATCCGTAAAAGAGTTTGCAAGGGCCTGAAACCGACTGGCATCTCGAAACTCTTGTTCCTTCAATGTCTTGGTCACATACGCTCACAAAAAGGTATGCTCATCTAATTGAGCATGCCCCAACTCATCCAAATGTTGGTGGATGCCCTCAAAGGACATAAGATAGGTTTAAGGTGGAGAAGGTGGTGAAGTAGGAGGAGTAGGAGGGACAGAGCCACTACGACGTGAAAGCTATAGATGTTTGGGTTCAGAGTCACGAGCACAAGCAGACAAATTAATATCAAAATGCTAAAAGATGATAGGTAGGATCATCATGTAGAGAAGGTTTATGTTCATCTCACGACACCTAGCCATCATCCAGATAATAATCTTAGGGATAAAAAAAAGGGAATCCCATGACGAATATGGTAGATAGCAGACAATTCAAGATTTGTTACGTCATCTTTTAAGGTAAACTTGGGTAGTATGATAGAAAAGATGATCAAATGTAACTCATAGAAGTACAAACTAAAGTTCTTGGCTTTAAGCTTGTCGGGACGGACGGGATCAGGAGCACAGATCTAATTCTTGAATTTGGTCAAAGTTATGTTGTTGGGAAATTCAAAATCAGTGATATCGGTAAGCGGCTCACCTGCGTTTGAAATTTGTAGTATTGTCGATAGATCTTTATCATTGAAATGAATATCAATGTCGACGACACGGCTTGAAATAAGATAGTCATCTTCAACAAGAGTAAAATTGCAGTAAAATTATAATAAAATAACCTAATTGTATTAGTGGCAATGGGAAAAGAATGTGTTACAAAAATATGCAATCCCGACGCTTCAAAAGATGGTTTATGTGACGGAAAGATCATCAATTTTATCGGTGCGCCAGGGCAAATATTACGAATAGAAAAGTCTGCATACTATATTAAAGATTGTTCTGGAGTTTTAAAGTAAAACTCATTGAACGTCCCATCACCCGTTTGGACGGATGAAAAGAGAGATCCGAGGTTAGGATCAGAAGACGAGGCCGCATCACTAGTCGTTTTCTTTCTATTGAAAGGATTTATAACTCTAGGCATGATTTCCAATGAACTAGATGGTTTCTACGAATTTGAAAAAATTGAGAGATGGAGAGAGAGAGGAAATTATACCTTCTCAGATTAGAGTATGTGGAAGAGTAGGAGATTCTAAGCTCAATTCCCAAGTTTTAATGCAAAATTCCAAAGGAGAAGGAAGGAATCGAAGTTTGAAAACCTAGGGTTTGGTGGGTTCTCTCGATTTTTGGTTGTTGTGTTGCTGTTTGAGGAGGAAAAAGGAGAAAGAAAAAGTCGGCTTTTTATATTTTGCACAAATTCGACACCAATCGAGTTCAGGCCGAATTTGGACCGAGTTCATATTGAACTCCGTTGAGGCCACTTTGTACAAAAGCCAAAATATCACCTTGAATTTTTCATTCCATTTCAATTATTCAAAAATTAGTAATTTTTAATTTTAATTAATATAATTAAAATTATTTTACGAATTAAATTCTTTTATGCAGCGACTGTCTCAGATTAGCTGTAGGGGTACTGTCCCAGCAAATGGAGGTCCACCGGGGGACACTTGAGACCACTTCGCTTTAGCCGTAGCCATGGTAACAGACAGACCTTTTGTAGGCTTGTCTCGATAGTTTTTTGTATATTTAAAAATAGTTAATAAGATAAAATTAATTAATTTATCGACATCTAAAATTCCTAATTCTCGACGTAAATAATTGAATCTATCTTCTGCTAAGGGTTTTGTAAAGATGTCAGCCAATTGTTTCTTTGTGTCTACATATTCTAAATTGATGTCTCTATTTGCTTGATAATCTCTAAGAAAGTGATGTCGAATCTCAATGTGCTTAGTGCGAGAGTGACATATAGGATTCTTAGTCAAATTTATAGTGCTAGTGTTGTCACAGAAAATGGGTATGTGTGTAGCGTAAATCAAAGTCTTCTAGGGTTTGCTTCATCCACAAAATTTGTACACAATAACGTCATGCGACGATATACTCAGCCTCAGTAGTCGATAATATAATAGAATTTTACTTCTTGCTAAACCAAGAGACTAGATCCTTACCTAAAAAATGGAATATGCCACTTATACTTTTTTTATCCACTTTGCATCCAGCAAAATCAGCAACCGAATAAGCGGTTAGGTCAAAGAAAGTAGTTTTGGGATACCATAAGCCGACAGAAGAAGTGCTCTTAAGTTATCGAAAGATACGTTTAATTGTGCACAGGTGTGATTCCTTAGGGTTAGCTTGAATCTTGCAAACAAGCAAACACAAAATATTATATCAGGACGACTAGCAGTTAAATAAAGTAAAATACCAATCATACCTCGATACTTACGTATGTTTATAGGTTTGCATTATTCATCTACATCAAGCTTGGTTGAAGTTGCCATTGGAGTGCCAAGTGGTTTGACGGATTCCAGATCGAACTTCTTTAGCAAATCTTTTGTGTACTTGTCTTGGTTGATGAACATCCCATTGTTGGTTTATTTAATTCGTAGTCCAAGGAAGAAATTTCTCCCTTCATGCTCATCTCAAATTCATTCTGCATACACTTAGAGAATTCATTACAGAGAGATTCATCAGTAGATCCAAAGATAATATCATCTACATAAATTTGAATTAAAAGAGGATTTCTATTTAAAGACTTTATAAACAGTGTAGTATCAACATTGCCTTTTGAAAATCTATTATCAACTAGAAAAAAGCTTAGACGGTCATACCAAGCACGAGGGGCTTGTTTCAAACCGTATAAGACTTTCTTCAACTTGAATATATAATCATGATTTTTAAAATCAATGAAACCTGGAGGTTGAGCTGCATAAACTTCTTCTTTTATGAAACCATTAAGAAAAGCACTCTTTACATCTATTTGAAAAAGTTTAAAGTTTTGAAAATATGCAAATGCACATAACATACGAATGGATTCTAATCTCGCAACAGGGACATAGGCCTCATAGTAGTCGATACCTTCCTATTGGTTATATCCTTGAGCTACGAATCGAGCCTTGTTACGAGTGACTAAACCATTTTTATTTAATTTATTTCGGAATACCTAGCGGGTGCTAATGATTGGATGATCAATGGGCTTGGGAACAAGTTTTCAAACTTGATTCTGTTCAAATTGGTTTAGTCACTCTTGCATAACATCTAACCAATAGTTATCGCTACATGCTTCTTCAATAGTTTTAGGTTCTAGCTGTGAAATAAATGCAACACAAGAAGCTATATCACTGGTAGAGGAACGAGTACTAATGCCCTGGGTGATCTCACCTATTACTAGGTCCTTAGGGTGGTCAGCCATGGATTTCATTCTTATTGGTAGACTTTCAAGGTAGCTGGTTTTGATTTCAGGTTCTGTAGACGCCTTGCTTGGTGTACTAATGTCTTCATCATCATTGTCGTTGATTGTCTGTTGGTTTAATTTGTCGAAGGTGACATTTATTAATTCTTCGTTGATCATTGACTTCTTATTGAAGACTTGGTATCCTTTATTTTTTGGCCGTATAACCTAAAAAGATACCCTCATCGACCTTTTCGTCAAATTTACCCAAATAATCTTTAGTGTTAAGAATAAAATATTTACTACCAAAGATTTTGAATAAAGAATTGTGGGTGTTCTATCAAACCATAACTCATAGGAAATCTTCTTCGATTTAGGTCGAAGTAGAACCCTATTGAGAACATAGCAAGCTGTATTGACAGCTTCTACCCAAAAATATTTAGGTAGACTAAACTGGTTCAACATTACTCTAGCCATTTCAGATAGAGTTCTGTTCTTACGTTCCACAAATTCATTTTTTGTGGAGTACTAGGACAGGAGAACTCATGCAAATATCCATGTGTGTCACAGAATTGCTCAAACTCTGCATTTTCGAATTCGCCGCTATGATCACTTCGGATACGAGTAATTATGAATCCTTTTTTATTTTGAACTTTCTTACAAAATGTTACAAATTCAGATAATGCATCATTCTTGCGTGCGAGAAAATATACTCACGTGTATCTAGAGAAATTATTTATTATTACAAAAGCATATAATTTACCACCTAGGCTAGCAATTCTACTAGGCCCAAATAAATCTATATGCAGTAATTTTAGAGGTCTAAGGTACTTACAACTTTTTGGACTTAAATGTGGATCGGGTAGCTTGGTTTTTTCATATTCGTTACATACCGTATCCTTCTTGAAGACGATGTCCGGTAAGTCTCGTACCAATTTCTTCATGGATTATCTTGAAATTGTGTCTATGTTTGCATGTCCGAGTCTCATGTGCCATAGTTGACTCTCATCGTTCTTGGCAAGTAAGCACCTACCTGCATTGTTAGCATCTTCCAATAAATAGAAAACATATATGTTATCTTCCCTAATACCTTCAAAGATAGTACTACCAATTGAGCTATAAACTATAGTACATTTGCCTTTGACAAAGTTAATACTATAACTGTGGTTAGCTAAATGGATTATGCTGAGTAGGTTATGTTTTAACTCAGTCACTAGACAGACATCTTTAGTTATATGGTAGAGAGCCTTACCAATGTAGCTGATACCTATTATATATCCTTTTAAGTTGTTATCGAAGGAGATGTATCCTTCTTTCTTCTTCGATAGTATTGCGAATAGAGAAGCATCACCGGTCATGTGCCGTGAGCAACTATTGTCGAGGATCCACTTGCTCCTAGCATGGGTATGGTATTCCACCTGCAAAAAAGTTTGAAGATAAAACTTTTGGTACCCATTTCTTGTAGGGTCCGGATATGTTAGTCTTTAGTATCCATGCACATAAATTTAAATCAACTAATTTTCTTTCTTTATATGTAGGTGAGATAAGACCAATGGTGCCACAATAGTGACATCTAGCATGCTGAGTGTTAGGTGCAGTGTGATGTGCATGTTTGGTAGGTCTTGGTGTTCTAGTTGGATAATTGTAGTAGAATGCATGTTGGTTAATCTTCTTGGGTAAATGTTTGGCTATGTTTGGTCTGACAGTATTGGGTTTAATAGTATTAGTTTTGAGTGTATTCTGATGTTTCGGTAATTGCCACATGTTAGGGTAGGAAGAGCAACTTCATGATGTTTTCCTAACCTAATTTTTGACTTTTTGGAGGTGTCATAAATTGTGTTATAGTCAGCTGTGAGTGCATCAATTTTGACTAGTGCATAGGGATGGCTCTTTTTCTCTTTGAGTAAATCGTCCTCAAGTTTAGCAATGGTCTTGTATTTTTCTTCCGATAAACATGTAGTCTCGTGTAGTTGCAGTTTGACAGAAGAAAGCTCACCAGTCTTACTAGGATTTTTACTATTTCTTACCTCAGCTAGTAAGTCGGTAAGTCTTCCTATTTCACCTTTGTACTCTTTGAGTACCTTCTTAGAGTGTTGGTATTTGCTAAGCAGTTTTCTATAGTCATCTATGATGTCACTAAAAGCTTCACCTAACTGGTCAAAGGTAAAATCATCATATGTATTAAACAGGGGATTTGAGTTTACCTGATCAAATGCCATCAAGTATATATTTGCAGCGTCGTCTGATTGTTCATCTTCTGAATTGTTGGCTTCACTTTCATGCCAAATGCTTGCATTGGTATATCTTCTGGAAGTAGGTTTCTTCAAGTAACTCTTTTCACACTTGTTGCCTTTTCTGGTTGATGATGATCCTGTCGGATAGTCTTTTTTGATGTGTTCTTTCTTCTTGCAACCGTAGCAGATTGGATCTTCTTCATCGTTGTTGTTGTTGCTGCTGTTGTGTTCCTTCATTCTTCGGTTGAACCTCACGAGCTACTTGAACTTCTTTACTAGGAGAGCTTGATCGTCAGTGTCGGAGTCGTTGTTGTCAAAATCTTCTTCAATAGTTCTTCGTTGTTGAGCTTTGAAGGTGACTGATTTTTCCTTCGGTGTGGCGTCTTCAAAGTCTTGAAGTTCTAGCTCGTGCGTGAGTAGCATTCCCATGAGCATTTCAAGAGACATGGTAGTGAGGTCGTTTCCTTTAACGATCATCGTAGCCTTCGAAATCAAGTTCTTTATGAGAGCTCACAGCACCTTGTGAATCTTCTCATGGTTATTGTTTGCCATTAAAATCGTTTGATTGCAAATCTTAATACAAACAGAACAGTGTTACAATATAGGACTTAGATGTAGTCCTAGGAGTACACTTTTGTTTAATCTGGGTCCTAAGTGCCAATAGAGCGAGTGGTAATGCGTTGACTCCGTTGACGGGCTGACGACGGTTATCGGTTCTCTGAAGGTGTAGATTGCACTGGATGTTGGAGCTGGCTGAGAGGAGGAAGACGTTGAGTGTCTGTATCTGCCTCTCTGGTGATCTCTGTCTGGATTGTTCGTATGTATGTCTCTGTCCGTCTGTAAGGAGGGGATGATTCCTCCATTTATAGCTGGGCAGGTTGGCTGCTCATGTGCGCATATGTAGGATGTGCCGGTACGTGGGGACGCCACGTAGAGATTGCTGATGGAGGCACATGGATGATGTGCCTTACTCGCGGAGTTGAATCCTTCATACTGCTGTTGTGAGTCGACACGTAGCAGAGGAGAAGATCTTTCTGTTGCTGAGATCTTGGATGAGTTGAGTCAAAGGACACGTGTCGTCGACCCATGGCTCGGAGATCTCTGATTTGGTGGGGGGATGATTTGGTGGGATGCACCTTGAATTGGGCGCATGATGAGATTTTGGCTCGTGACCTTTAGGAGTCACGAGCCGTTCTGGGCGTATGGTTTTTGAGACACATGCGAGCGACTTTTCTTCCGTCTTTCAGGATCAAAGATCAGTCTAGGGCGCATGGCTTTTGAGGCGCATGCAAAGCTTCAACTGGAGACTCTTCTTCTGTCTTTAGGGATCAGTGAAGGGTCTGAGGCGCATGGCTTTTGAGGCGTATGCGGGTTTGGGCGTATGGCCGCGGAAGCGCATACGGGTGGTCGACTGGCCATATGGCAGTAGCCATCGGGATAGAGTCATGATGATGCTGACGTTGTGGACGCTTCATTTTTTGTAAAAGCTGTCAGCCGTTCAGACTTGGGAAGGCGTGCTGCCAACTCCGTCAGTTTAGCATTTAATGTTGGTGACATTCGATGGACAGCTGAGTGGGCGCGTCAGTTGACGTTCCACTAGGCGTATGGGGACGTATGGGAGCGCATCCCCTTTGATGCGCTCGATACAGGGTGCATCTGTTTGATGTTTGAAGAGGTGTGATGCGCTGACTAGCCGACGCATCCGATACGTCTTTGATGATGCGGCTGTTTCGCTTCTCGAGTGCTTTTAATAGCCGTTTGGCTGAAGTCGAGACGTCTGGTTTATCCATTTAATGTGAGTTCATTGCACGGAATTCGAAGAGCCATCCACTTGGCGCATGGGTTTGATCTGCCCGGCCTATAAATAGTGGTATGGAGAGAAGGTTGGCCTCTCATTCCCTCACGTCTTTCCAATATGAACTTAGGTTCTCGGGTGCATTCTGTTGACGAAGTGCTTCCGAGGGTGAAGATGAGATGCCATGTCGTCGTTAATGCTCCTGAAGGTGACTGTTACATCCAAAAGACGGAGTCGAGGGCTTCTGAGGCAGGCGGAAGGTGCCTGTTGCATCCAAAGATAGGGATGCTCGGGCCTCGTCTCCGTTGTTCCGGAAGAGCCGTAGATCGGAATGGCGGTGCTAGGCTCTCTCTTCCTTCAAAGTGGGTGTCGTCCACTCTGAAAGCTGCTCCTTTAACCATTTTCGATCACGGTCTTCCTTGGCCTTTGGAGGCTCTTTCGAAGCCTCCCCTGGCCACAGATTTGCGGTGCTCTTCTCTTCCTTGGTTCCAGCCAGAGGGTTAAATGCTTTGTGTAATCGAAGCACTTATCAGGTAAGCCTGGCTGGAAGAGCGGCACATAACTGGGCTCCTGCTCGGCCAGGTGAGCCTGGTTGGAAGAGTGGCATATAACTGGGCTGCTGAAGGGATGCACATAACTGAGCTACTGAAGAGATGGTGGGATGCGCCTGGTTTGAGGCGCATGGTATCTGCTGCGCTTAACTGGCAGCGCATGGTGACTGCTGCACCTATCTGGAGGCGCATGGTGACTGCTGCGCCTATCTGAAGGCGCATGGTGGCCGCTGGCTGTAGACTTAGGATCTTTCCTTTGTAGAAATTCTCCTTTGTACAATGTTTTCTAGACATGTAATAGACTTTTATATATATAAATAAAAAGTCCTTCTTCAGATGTTTATGGCTATTGATCTTGCTGTGAAGTGTCCTGTTCGAGTTCTGGTGCCTGTAGTGTCTGGCGCATGGTCTTTCTGGTTGTGAAATTCTATGCTTCTACAAGACCCCCTTCAAAGTTTTCAAAACTTTTGAATAAGTTTTGGAATACTTTGAATAAGAAGCATGGCGATCAGGGTGCATGACTGTTGGGACTCATGCCTGTTCAGTCGTATGCTCTTCTCAATTAATGAATTTGATAATGCCTCGGTAATCGAAAAGATTAATGATGAACTTTTGGTTTTATCTGCTGTTATCTTCACAAGACCCGAGGCGACGGCTGAGATCACTCGTCATCGGTTCACGTGTGCGACCACGGCCTATAAATAGGTGAGAGGTGGAGAGAGAGAGAGTTCTTTCTACTCTGTGCCTTTGCCTCCTTTAGAGTTCTTCTGAAAACCCTAATTTCTTCCTCTCTGTTAGAATGGCTCCCAAGACTCCTCGCGGCGGTGCCGGCAAAGGAAAGGGGAAGGAGAAGGAGCCGGCAGAGTTCGTCGACGAGGATGCTCCTGCCACCATTGCGACTCCGGCCGATGTTCGCCCCGCGGTGACAGGTGGGTGTCGACTTTTGCTATCTAATGTGCTCTAACTTTCTGCTGCGGATGCGTATGGGCCTCTGTCCTTGATATGCTGAGGTTTTATCCTGCCGATGTGCATAGGCTCAGGCCTTTATCATGCACCGAGGTTTAGTTTGCTGACGCGCATGGGTTTTATACCCTGATGATGCGCCGAAGCTTTCGCTAACACGCATGGGCTCACGCCCTGATGATGCGCCGAAGCTCCAATACTGACGCGCATGGGTTTATGTCCTGCTGATGCGCCGAATCTCCAATGCCGACGCGCATGGGTGATGCGCTGAAGCTGACGCGCATGGGTTTATGCCCTGACGCTGCGTCAATCTACTTTTGTCTTTTTGCCTGACTTCCACTTTTGTTGTGCCAGTGTCGATGACGATCCCTCTGTTGAACGAAGTCCTCTTGGATGCTTCCCTTTGCCAAATGGGGGTTGATTTTGATGAGGCGGTGATCAACCCTGCAAAGGATGCTATCTTACAGAACCAACCCCGGGAGAGAATGCTGTAAATCCAGAACTAGTTGCCACTTTTCCTCCAGAGTATGATAGAGAGTGGTAAACTGAAGTCTGCCGAATCTGAAGATGTGACTTTCTTAAAACCTGCCTTTCTGTTTGGCGACCGACTAGTCTCTTCTGAAGCAAAGATACTGAAGATCAAAGAAGACTGGTTCTTCACTGCCAAAGGCATGGTTCTATACATGAGGCAGGTTGACCGCCAGTTGCCGCTGACGGCTTTTTATCGTCTGGCTTCGAAGAGAAGGATGGGTTGGGAACTTACTCCTTCTCAAGGAGGGGCCTTGGGAGGTACCCTTTCGATCGATGCCACCTCGAACCAGCGAGATACTTTGGCTGCTTCACGAGCCGGTTCCTCATTCAGTTACCGAGCCTTGCGTCCCGGAAGCCTCTACAGTGAAGTTCCAAATGACACATTTCCCTTCAGTGCCCCGACCTTTGTAAATCGGATGTTGACAGCGAAGGTCACGTATCCGACAGGTGGCTTTAGAGTCGTGGGTTGGTGTCACTATACTCCGAGGTGGGACGAGTTGACCACTTGGGTGCTTTCAAGGTTCAAAGTTGAGCTTAAGGAGATCGGGCTGACAACCGCTATTCGGGCTACGCAGGCAGGCGTGGATCTCAATAAGCCTATGTTCCTTGCGCTCTTGGAATTATTCAACGCCCATACTGGCAGCTTTTTTACTTCGGTGGGAGAGTTGGGGTTGGCTCTCCATGAGATGCACGAGGTGTCTAAGCTTCCTTGGGGCTCAGAGCCGTACGAGGAGTATTTCCCGTCAAATGAGGAGATCCAGGTTCTGGAGGATAAGAACCCGGAGATGATGGCTGTATTCAAAGAGGTGACGAGCCACCATTATCTGATGCACCGGAGGGATAGGGGCAAGACCCAACCTCATGTAACTGCTTGGAGGGACTATGTCTTTAAGCAGGATTTAGCAGATCCTTCGAGGATCCGATTTGTGACTCCGCAGGGACTGAAGCCCGCGGAGGTGACTTCTGAAATAAGTCGACTGGATGAGAGGACTCCACGTTCGGATGAGAGCGGCAAGGATGCATATAGCTACTTCTGGCACTATGGGCACCGGATGTCATCTAAGGCAGTATTGACAACCTATTTGATGATATGGCTCCGGGATTGCGTGTTTGCAGGTGGATCCGGTGCTGTGGAACGGGTACATCAGAATCTTATTTTGCCTGCTGTGAAGTTGGCTTTTGGGCGACCCTTAGCTCTTCTTCCCGCGATGGTGTGCAACATGTTGCACGGTTTGAGGTCTTTTGCTGATGACGTGATCCATGAGAAAGTTAATAATGACAACTTTCCCCGGGCCGAGTTGCCTTTCCATTATCTTATGGGATGGCTGATTTTGCATCATCCGAACGTGATGAGTCCCGGTCCGGAAGAGGATCATGTTGAAGGTGATGCCTTCATCCGCCGCTTCTACAAGAGGAAGTGGTCATACACTGGCGTCCCCGTTTGCAGGAGAGTCTTGTCCTACCTTCAGGGGTGGGAAATTGTCAAGGTTGGCCCGATTTTCAAAGATTTCGAGACCGACCAAGATTTAGCTGACTCTGGCGAAGATGCAGTCACTTTGCCGAAATGGAGTTTTCGTTGGTTGCAAAGTATCCGACCTTCTCACCTGGTCTACCGCAACCAGAATAAATATTATCTGGAGCCATATCTGCCAAGCCGATTTGCTCGTCAATTTGGCTATACTCAGCTGATGTTACAGAATCCCACTAGCAGTCTAGGCTTCGTCGAAAGTTTGCTGGACGGAGCCCGGGGCTGGCAGTATTATAACGCTGGTTGCACTAGCGTTAGTTTTACCACGCCAGTCCGCAACCCTCGGCCGCAGATCCTATATCCGGCCGCCAAGATGTATTGCATTATGAACGCTGTGTCTCCTGGTTATGACAGAGAGACTAGTTTCATCATTGGAACTCAGCTGGAGGCCACGGCGAATATGTTGAGGGTAGCCCGATCATATCGTCCACCAGATTTGGCGGGATATTGGGCTGCTGCTGCAGCGTCAGTGAGAGATCCGTCTGTTGGGAAGAGGCGGGCTGACACAGAAGCTGGTTCTTCTGTACCGAAGAGGTCAAGAAAGACGTCGACCGTAAAGGTTACGGAAGTGCCACTCGTAGTGCCAACGGGATCAGCTCCTGCTGAGGTAAGGAGTGCTTCGTGATTCTAATTCATTTTGTCATTGAGGTGACTTATGATTTTTCTTCTTGCAGTCGAAGAAGAAGTTCCGTGTTTCAAAACCGGGTGCCAATAAGCCGAAAGAGGTGGCAGGCTCTTCTGATGAGCGCATCCCACCGATGATAATGTCTCCCGTGGATGAGGACCCCGAAGACGTGCCTGCGGAGGTTTTAGTATCTCCTGTCTTTGAGGTTGCAGCAACTTTCGGGAAGATAGAGTCTGCCGTGGAGTCCTTGGACGTTGAGGGTCCTACGGACTCGAGGCATCCTGATGATGAGGTGGATTGGAGTTCGTCGCCTTCGGATGACGTTGCTCCAGGGCTACAAGAGTCTGTTGCGGGGGCAACAGATATAGTTGAGACAGAGGAGAGAGTTGATTCCCCTCCTTATCATGATGAGGGGAGGTCGGCTGAATCATTGCCGAGTCCTACCCCGGCTTCAACCGTGGAAGTTGAGGCGGCTACCGATCAGGAGGTAGCGACAGATTCTGTCCCTGTGGAGGGACTTGATGACGAGACCCGTCTGCCGGTCACAACCGCTGAGGCGGGTCAAGAGACAAGTGATTAATCTCCCTATTCTGCCGAGGGAGGTACCAGCTGTTGATATGACCTTGGGGGTAGAAGAGGTGGCCGTTGACGTCGGTGGTTCCTCTGGGCTTGAGAAGGGCGAGGGTGTAGAACCCTCTGTTGCCCCTCCTACTTGGGGTACTATTTCGACGCCTGTGCGAGCTTCCTCTGTTCCTTCGGCTCCTCGGGCAAGCAGTCCAGCCTCCGTTGATGAAGAGCCCATTGATACTGAGGTTCAAGCCTCGTAGGTTGAGGTTGGCGGATCTTCTTCCGGTTCGCAAACTGTAGTAGTTTCTCCAACTCCTGCCATGACGCTGCAGGTCCTGGCGGATGCAGACGAATATGTGAAATTCCTCGTCGAGGGGGTGTACAAAATGCTGCAGAAGGGTGTATCTGATGTGATGGATGCAAATAGGAGCTTTACGACGGCAAAAACTCTGGCAATGCCCTGTATCGAGCTGATCCGCATTCACCAAGGCCACGACCATATGGCCGAAATTCTGGAGGCTTCGGTGATCGAGCTGGACGAGCGGCTAGCGGAACTTCAGCACATCCAGCGAAACGACCTCTCCGTCCTGATAGATGCGGAGAAGGGAAAGCTGATTGCCGAGATCGAGTCTTCATACCAGGCCACTGTGGGCCTTTGGAAGCATGAGGTGGCTGAGACTGAGGCTGCGGTAGAGCAGTTGTCTCAGTCCATGAAGACGACGGCGGAAGCTCGAGCTGCATTGGATGCTGATATCGCGGAGATCGACACCCAGATGCGCCGCCTTGAGGACCAACGGGCCCGACTCCAGTTAGATGCCGAGCGTGTCCGGACTGAACACGCAGCATTCAAGAAGGAAGAAGTGACTTTCACTCAGCGGACTCTTGCCTTGGCGCAGCAGCGACAACAGCTTGATGAGAAGCATGAGAGCGATACTTCCACTGGGGCTGTAGAATTGATGCGTCAAGAAGCTGAGCGACGAGTCCTGGCGACTGTGGAGGCCCGTACAGCCGACCTAAGACTTCGAGTCAGGGAGCTCTCAGCCCACCCTGTGAGCACCCTAAATTTTGGGTTAATTTTTTTCATTTTATTTTAATTTTCTGATTGAGGGTAATTTTAAAATTTGTGTTTATAATTATTTTAATAATGATATTTAATTCATTATATGATTTTTGGTGATTTTAAATCATTTTAAAATTATATAAATCGATGACTTGTGGTTTTGACGTTTTGCTAGTGAAACCCTAGAGACTGTTTGACCTAGAGCCTAACCATGTAATTATGATATTTTAATATCATTTTTGGCCTAAGGATATTTTTGCATTTGACCTCTTTGAATTATTTTGATATTATTTTATTATTTATGATATTGTTTTGGGGTTATTTGAGTCGGGTTCGAATTTCAACTCAATCCGACTTGAAACGGGGACCCGAGGGTAGTTTGACTCTAGTGGGACCCAGACACTAGTTAGGCATGGCCCACATGATATTAATTTTAGTCCACATGATAGAAATATTTTAGTTAGAGATTAGACTAATTATTATGGATAAGGTTAGTGTGATTAGAGACTTTAGAATGACTAATTTAGCCCCAACCAATTAGCCCTTTCCTAATACTCATAGAATAGGTTAGTAGGGGCTTTTGGACTTTTCCTAATAGGACAAAACCACCTTTATGGCCAGCCACAATAAAGATAGGGTTGAGCCTCCCATTTGTCATTATCCATCTATTTTTCTCTCTCTTGTTCTTCCCCAAATTCCTAGAGAGCAATCCCTAGTAATTTCTCCACCAAATCCTTCCATTTCACCACCAAATCTTCTTCTTTCCTTCTCCATTCTAGCCAAGGAGGAAGCTACCCAAGTTTGGGAGGATTCGGAGCTCGTTCGTGTCCTTTTGGAATCTCTACGTGTCGGTGTCGCTCCGGGAAAGTTTTTCGTCGATTCGATCTACCGGGAGGTATAAATCCCTTCTTCTTTTTATTTTCTCATGCATATAGGTCTATTTTGAACCCATAGGAATGACTCCCATGGTTGTATCTCCATTTGTGTCCATTTTGTGTCCATTTGGAGGTCATAGGAGTGTCCTTTGTGTTGTGGATGTGTTCATGTTACATATATAGATTTATATATATATATTGTAATGAGAGTGTATCTATATTTATATATATAATAAATGGTTCATGATGATTTTATAATCAAGTTTGTGAGTGTGGTTCCTCATATTATTATTGCTATTATTGTTGTGGATAATTAGGATATATATTGTGTATTCTTTTGGCTCAAACTATCTAAATCCGTCATGATTTTTATCCACGTTTTTAATTTCAGCCCTAACTTAGAAATATCATAACTTCTAGCTCAAAGCTCGGTTTAATCTTCCATTTTCTTTAAAAGAAGCGTATTGAAGTTAGCTTTCCAAAAACATGTATTAATAGGCCTAATTCTTTCTGTAACTTTCTGGAGAATTATTTGAGTGTCAGCTGTACGAAAGACAAACGCGTTCTCGGTGTTTTCGCGATTCCGGGAGTTTCCGGAAACGAAAATGCGATCCGTCTGAAGTTTCGGAAAGCTAACACATAGATCTATAACATACTTTAATCCTAAAATTTAATTCATACTGAGATGGTACAGTATTGATTATTAGTAGGAGTTACTATTCGGCATATGCATTTTATGCACCCTTGTGTGTAATATAATGTTCTATTTGATTTTAACCCATGTTAATGTATATACATTATGTAATTAAATAAAGAATACAAGCATGAGTAAATGGTTAAATAAATGATGTATGAGGTATAAGTATCCTATCTAATGTAAGCATGTATAAGTATGGCTTGTGATGAATATGTAGGTTCCGTAGTATGTAATGTATGGTACATATAGTGGTGCAAGAGAATAAATGAATGATGAATGAATGCAAGCATGAATGTAATGTAATAATAGATGTAATGTATGCAATATATAAGTTAATGAGATGTAATGTTCTATGTTAACACAAATCCTATATTACCTCATGTACCCCCTTACACTATGTTGATACTATCACACTTGACACATTGTTCACTTACACTTTGACACTCTTTGATATGTATACACTATGTATGCCCATTTAACCCTCACTTGCCCCTTTGCCATGTTCACATACACACACATAGCCTCTTAAATAAGTATTTATGAATATAGTTAACTTAGCTATGTATGTATATTATATATATGTTAGCATATTGTGTTGTAATATATAAGTTTATATAACCATTTGAAATGCCATGATTATAGACCTAATATTGAATACCAATATATGCATGTGTATATATGTATAGACATATATAGCTTAAAGTAATAGATTACCTAGTGTATATCCAATGTGAATTCTTGCCTATTTGAGTATTGAATAATTGCATGCTATATAGAGTTGGGTGTATGTTGGCTTGTATAGCCTTGTATTGATGTGTGCTTGCTAGGATAGTCTTGGTTAGGCCTAGTAAGACTTACTGGGTTAGGACATGACCTAGTTTGACCTAGTTTGACTAGTGCAGTTGACCAGAGTTGACCAAGGGTTGACTTTGGTCTAGTTTGACCTAGATTCATGTAGAATGCATTGTAGTGCTTTATATTACCCTTCTGGACATGTTGTGGCTTGTGTTGTTCTAATTAGGAGCCAGACACCTCTCCTCGGATAGTATCTTTACCTTGGACATTCAGATATCAGGCGAGTACATTCTCTGATAGTTCTCTCATTTATTTGTCAATTACTGTATTTCAGTTCTAGTAAGTTGTATGCGATTCTCTGTTACAACACGTGTGGATATTACTGGATTCATGTATACGACACATATTTATTTTCTGGCCTCTATTACTGGTATCATCATTTTCGGCTTCTATTACTGGAATCACCTGCTGGAATCATTTACTGGAATCATTTACTGGAATCATTTACTGGTATCATTATATTTTGGCTGGACTCATCTTGAATCATTGTGTCAAAATTCTGGATTCACTTGCTGGGAGGGGAAATACTAGAGTAAGACATGTAAACATACCCCATTACTGGAATTACCCCTACTGGAATCTACTGGAATGATAGCCATCTCTCGCCTAATCAGTGAGAGGTGTGCCGGATTACCCACAGCCATTTACATGTCGATCTCGGTATTTTAAAACATACTGCTAGAGTATAGGCTGGACTCACCCTGGAATCATTGATCACTATGACTGGAATCGTCCCTTACTGGATTCATCTTGTATTAGATTCATCTTGTACTGGACTTACATTGGAGTTACACTGGTCTACATTGTTGTCTGGACTTTATATCATATTATCCTGGTTCAGCTAGTTCTATTTTTACAGACTTCATTGCTATGATTCTTCTCTTGTTTAGTTATTTACTTTCCTTGCACCTTATCTTTCTTTCTTACCATCACCTGAATATAAACTGCCATTTATATCAATACAACTGCCTATAACTGCTTTATAGTTCTCTGTCATTTACTTGGGTTTTTTAGATGAGATGTGCTCGTTCCTGTCCTGACTGGACCTGTTGATAAATTTTACAGATAGCTTGGAGGTTGCCTGCTAGCCTAGAGGAGACACATTAGAGGTTGTTTAGATAGTTATTTCATTTGTCTGGAGTTGTATTTACTTTGTGGATTACTGTATTTGAGTTTTGAGATGTATTTCTGGGTTTATGTATCTTAGACACTTAGACTTCTATCTTCTGTATCTCTTTGGATTTTATGTTTTATCTATCCTTATCATGCTCTACCTTAGATGTGATTGAGTCTGTATCTGCTATGTCACCCCCATTCGGGGAATATAACTGCTTAGCATAATATTGTTAGATGATGTGACCTAGGACAGCGTTCTACCGCCGACACTGCGGCGTAGGCTGGGCGTTGTTACGTTTTCGTACCCTAACAGTGGGTGCGGGTCGTGACACGTTTTTAGTGGTGGCCCATGCAGGTCGAGTTTATGTAGTGGTATTCGAACTTGAGTACCACTACAGCCTGCAGTAGGAATAGGATATATCTTGAAGGTACTCAATCACAGTTAGGAACCCTTGAGAGATTCCCGGAACGACCCTTGAGAATCTTATTTTAACTTCGATTTGAGAACTCTTTTTTTTCCTTGATTTGATTTATTTTTACTTACTGTTGTTAAATTTGATTTTGATGGATTATGGTTGAATTTGAGTTGTACTCATTGATTTTGATTAATGATTGTCGAATTTTGAATCTTGATGATAGATGTTGCATCCGAGTTGTATTTTGATGAATTTTTGTTCATTTTGAATTTTGAAGTTCGTTGATAAATTTGATTTGATTTATGGGTATTCATTGTTGATTTAATTTAAATTTTTTTGACAAGATAAAATTATATGGGCTAGGTCATCTATGTTATGGAATCTAGTCTTCTATAGTCACATTAGCCAGCATGGTGAGGACATATAGTCTGACTTTGGATATATTTTTCGGGTGTGGGAATTTAAGGTTTTCGCAGCCAAGCTAGCGGCACCGCAAAAATATTAAATACCATGATTCTAGAGGTATGTGCATAAGTCAAGGACTCTGTGATTATCGTAACCTTGCTCACTAGTATGACGAGGATTTAGAGTACCATAATTTTGGATAGACGCATATGATTATCAGATTGTACCTTAAATATTTTCGAACATGTTTTTGCTACTTTTGTTTCAGTCATTCAAAAAAAAAGAGAAGGAATTATTGTTGTTTTGTTTTGTTTTGTTTCTCATTGTTTACTTAGGATGTAGCTTTAGCTATTTTTATAAACCTTGTGTAACTTTTTACAAAAATTTATTTCTTCTTAATACAATAAACCAATGATTTTGCTAGGCCTTATTTTGGATTTGGTATTATAATTCTTGTTTCAAAAAAAAAAATGGGTCCCTCTTTTAAATAGATAAGCAGAACCGATTTTATTATCATTCTTTTCCTGCCAATATTTTTACTACCATCATTCCTTGTCTTATATACCTGTCCTGATTATATCAATTCCCTGTCTCATATATAATTCTGTCAGCTATACCTTGAAAACTCTTGAATCTTTATATCGTTTTTTATCTGAGAAATGTTGAGGAAGTGACGTAAATCATCTAGTTCGGAAATGATGTAATTGGTTATCATATGATGATTTTGTAGGAATCAAAGTGTTGGATGTCAAATATGAAAAATTTGAAATGGAGATGTGGTAAAGGTTTAAAATGAAATCGAGGGATAAATGTTATCAATTTAGAAACAATCACAGAAAGTGGGTTATGAATAATTCATGGATGTATTTCAAAACTAATGAGGATGTTTAAGGTTAACCTAGTTTTGAGAACTTAAAAATCTTTGTTATTGATTCTTGGGAACTATTACAAGGCTATGTAGAAATTTAGAGATGGAAAAGAGAATTTAATCGAATAAAATGATTATGCGAAATTGAACTAGATATTGTAAGAGGGTGACTAGAGACAGAGAGAACACAAGGATTTTACGTTATAGAAATTATTTTAGATGATTGGAAGAAAATTGTAGAATTCAAAAAAAATATTTGAAGGTGAACGTTGAAGAAAATATGAAGGTTGATTTATAAAAAAGAATAAATTTTGTGTGACATAGTGGTATTGGAGTTTAGTGAATACGAGACTCGATTTAAACAAGTCCAAGGATTCCATAAACTGGATTTAGAGGTTTCGGATCTAATTTAAAACGAGGTGAAGGAATTTGAAATTTTGATTAAATGAATAAGTGTTGACTCCTAAAAAGAGGGGTATGTTTCATGGAAAATGTTTTGGAAGTTAAAGATTTTGTCTATGGTGATTGTGGTAAAGGTTTAGATGACTGAAGGTTATAAAATTTCGATGATAGTTATATAGAGGTTGATTTTTATATTAGGACTTGTGAGAAAAAAAATATGGTTTGGCAAATGATAAACTGATAGTATTAGAGAGGGATGATTTGCTGACTTCGTATGAAATCTTTTCCTGTTTTCTCTAAAAGGGGTTTTCAATATCATTGAATCCTAGTTTCCTTAATCCGACCAAATCGACTTCGTTTATCTTTTCTTATCATATTTATATCTTGGGTTGTACTTAATTGAATTAAATTTGATTGTGATCTGAATTTCTATCCTTGTATGCTCGATCTCAGACTTTGTTGAACCTGTCCTCCATATTACCTAAATCTTGATTTCCCCCAATTTGATCAACTTAGATCGTATGGAGACTAAATATTCTTAATACGTATTGTGATTGGAAATTTTCTATGGAATTGGCTTTCATTCCTTAATTTTGATTTTGATTTTCTTTTTTTTCTGAACCCTTTAAAGATAATGGGTAGTTACTTTTCTTTATTTTTATGATAAGTATCAGTTTTCATATAGGATGGTAGACTGCCTTACAGTTTTGATGGTTTGCTGTTTTTGTAACTTTTGTTTAGCACCCTAGATTGCTCGTGTGTTTTGATACCCTATGACCGTTTTGGTTTAGCATGACTAGTATACCTAGATGAGACTTTCACTACCACCGTATGCCATGACCCTGTATGTCGTCCTTTTGATGGTATGATTTATTTAAGTTCTGGAATTTGATTGTGGGGGTTTGACCTAGAAGGATTACGAACATTTTAATTTCGAAGACGAAATTTTTATAAGGTGGGTAGGATGTGAGCACCCTAAATTTCGGGTTGATTATTTTCATTTTATTTTAATTTTCTGATTGAGGGTAATTTTGAAATTTTATGTTTATAATTATTTTAATAATGATATTTAATTCATGATATGATTTTTGGTGATTTTAAATCATTTTAAAATTATTTAAATCGATGACTTGTGGTTTTGACGTTTTGCTAGTGAAACCCTAGAGACTGTTTGACCTAGAGCCTAACCATGTAATTATGATATTTTAATATCATTTTTGGCCTAAGGATATTTTTGCATTTGACCTCTTTGAATTATTTTGATATTATTTTATTATTTATGATATTGTTTTGGGGTTATTTGAGTCGGGTTCGAATTTCAACTCAATCCGACTTGAAACGGGGACCCGGGGGTAGTTTGACTCTAGTGGGACCCACACACTAGTTAGACATGGCCCACATGATATTAATTTTAGTCCACATGATAGAAATATTTTAGTTAGAGGTTAGACTAATTATTATGGATAAGGTTAGTGTGATTAGAGACTTTAGAATGACTAATTTAGCCCCAACCAATTAGCCCTTTCCTAATACTCATAGAATAGGTTAGTAGGGGCTTTTGGACTTTTTCTAATAGGACAAAACCATCTTTATGGCCAGCCACAATAAAGATAGGGTTGAGCCTCCCATTTATCATTATCCATCTATTTTTCTCTCTCTTGTTCTTCCCCAAATTCCTAGAGAGCAATCCCTAGTAATTTCTTCACCAAATCCTTCCATTTCACCACCAAATCTTCTTCTTTTCTTCTCCATTCTAGCCAAGGAGGAAGCTACCCAAGTTTGGGAGGATTCGGAGCTCGTTCGTGTCCTTTTGGAATCTCTACGTGTCGGTGTCGCTCCGGGAAAGTTTTTCTTCGATTCGATCTACCGAGAGGTATAAATCCCTTCTTCTTTTTATTTCCTCATGCATATAGGTCTATTTTGAACCCATAGGAATGACTCCCATGGTTGTATCTCCATTTGTGTCCATTTTGTGTCCATTTGGAGGTCATAGGAGTGTCCTTTGTGTTGTGGATGTGTTCATGTTACATATATAGATTTATATATATATATATTGTAATGAGAGCGTATCTATATTTATATATATAATAAATGGTTCATGATGATTTTATAATCAAGTTTGTGATTGTGGTTCCTCATATTATTATTGCTATTATTGTTGTGGATAATTAGGATATATATTGTGTATTCTTTTGGCTCAAACTATCTAAATCCGTCATGATTTTTATCCACGTTTTTAATTTCAGCCCTAACTTAGAAATATCATAACTTCTAGCTCAAAGCTCGGTTTAATCTCCCATTTTTTTTAAAAGAAGGTATTGAAGTTAGCTTTCCAAAAACATGTATTAATAGACCTAATTCTTTCTGTAACTTTCTGGAGAATTATTTGAGTGTCAGCTGTACGAAAGACAAACGCGTTCTCGGTGTTTTCGCGATTCCGGGAGTTTCCGGAAACGAAAATGCGATCCGTCTGAAGTTTCGGAAAGCTAACACATAGATCTATAACATACTTTAATCCTAAATTTTAATTCATACTGAGATGGTACAGTATTGATTATTTGTAGGAGTTACTATTCGGCATATGCATTTTGTGCACCCTTGTGTGTAATATAATGTTCTATTTGATTTTAACCCATGTTAATGTATATATATTATGTAATTAAATAAAGAATACAAGCATGAGTAAATGGTTAAATAAATGATGTATGAGGTGTAAGTATCATATCTAATGTAAGCATGTATAAGTATGGCTTGTGATGAATATGTAGGTTCCGTAGTATGTAATGTATGGTACATATAGTGGTGCAAGAGAATAAATGAATGATGAATGAATGCAAGCATGAATGTAATGTAATAATAGATGTAATGTATGCAATATATAAGTTAATAAGATGTAATGTTCTATGTTAACATAAATCCTATATTACCTCATGTACCCCCTTACACTATGTTGATACTATCACACTTGACACATTGTTCACTTACACTTTGACACTCTTTGATATGTATACACTATGTATGCCCATTTAACCCTCACTTGCCCCTTTGCCATGTTCACATACACACACATAGCCTCTTAAATAAGTATTTATGAATATAGTTAACTTAGCTATGTATGTATATTATATATATGTTAGCATATTGTGTTGTAATATATAAGTTTATATAACCATTTAAAATGCCATGATTATAGACCTAATATTGAATACCAATATATGCATGTGTATATATGTATAGACATATATAGCTTAAAGTAATAGATTACCTAGTGTATATCCAATGTGAATTCTTGCCTATTTGAGTATTGAATAATTGCATGCTATATAGAGTTGGGTGTATGTTGGCTTGTATAGCCTTGTATTGATGTGTGCTTGCTAGGATAGTCTTGGTTAGGCCTAGTAAGACTTACTGGTTAGGACATGACCTAGTTTGACCTAGTTTGACTAGTACAGTTGACCAGAGTTGACCAAGGGTTGACTTTGGTCGAGTTTGACCTAGATTCATGTAGAATGCATTGTAGTGCTTTATATTACCCTTCTGGACATGTTGTGACTTGTGCTGTTCTAATTAAGAGCCAGACACCTCTCCTCGGATAGTATCTTGACCTTGGACATTCAGATATCAGGCGAGTACATTCTCTGATAGTTCTCTCATTTATTTGTCAATTACTATATTTCAGTTCTAGTAAGTTGTATGCGATTCTCTGTTACAACACGTGTGGATATTACTGGATTCATGTATACGACACATATTTATTTTCTGGCCTCTATTACTGGTATCATCATTTTTGGCTTCTATTACTGGAATCACCTGCTGGAATCATTTACTGGAATCATTTACTGGAATTATTTACTGGTATTATTATATTTTGGCTGGAATCATCTTGAATCATTATGTCAGAATTCTGGATTCACTTGCTGGGAGGGGAAATACTAGAGTAAGACATGTAAACATACCCCATTACTGGAATCACCCCTACTAGAATCTACTGGAATGATAGCCATCTCTCGCCTAATCAGTGAGAGGTGTGCCGGATTACCCACAGTCGTTTACATGTCGATCTCGGTATTTTAAAACACACTGCTAGAGTATAGGCTGGACTCACCCTGGAATCATTGATCACTATGACTGGAATCGTCCCTTACTGGATTCATCTTGTATTAGATTCATCTTGTACTGGACTTACATTGGAGTTACACTGGTCTACATTGTTGTCTGAACTTTATATCATATTATCCTGGTTCAGCTAGTTCTATTTTTACAGACTTCATTGCTATGATTCTTCTCTTGTTTAGTTATTTACTTTCCTTGCACCTTATCTTTCTTTCTTACCATCACCTGAATATAAACTGCCATTTACATCAATACAACTGCCTATAACTGCTTTATAGTTCTCTGTCATTTACTTGGGTTTTCTAGATGAGATGTGCTCGTTCCTGTCCTGACTAGACCTATTGATAAATTTTACAGATAGCTTGGAGGTTGCCTGCTAGCCTAGAGGAGACACATTAGAGGTTGTTTAGATAGTTATTTCATTTGTCTGGAGTTGTATTTACTTTGTGGATTACTGTATTTGAGTTTTGAGATGTATTTCTGGGTTTATGTATGTTAGACACTTAGACTTCTATCTCCTGTATCTCTTTGGATTTTATGTTTTATCTATCCTTATCATGCTCTACCTTAGATGTGATTGAGTCTGTATCTGCTATGTC
Source organism: Iris pallida (assembly GCA_029216955.1). NCBI lineage: Eukaryota > Viridiplantae > Streptophyta > Magnoliopsida > Asparagales > Iridaceae > Iris > Iris pallida. Next base: position 2,688,296 of record JANAVB010025399.1, on the reverse strand, counting down.
ACCCCCATTCGGGGAGTATAACTGCTTAGCATAATATTGTTAGATGATGTGACCTAGGACAGCGTTTTACCGCCGACACTGCGGCGTAGGCTGGGCGTTGTTACGTTCTCGTACCCTAACAGTGGGTGCGGGTCGTGACACACCCTGGGGAGGTTCAGGGACTGTAGTTTTCCCCCCTTTTTTTATGCTCTTTTGCAACCCTTTGCTGAGGGATAATGTAGTCTTTTGTACTCTCTATTTCAGAAAATAAAGAAGTATACAACTTTTTCTGATGTGTTCATTTGTGTTATTATGAACTTGATGATTTGTGTGGACCTATTATCTTTTGCACACCTTGGTTTTTAGGCACAGATAATAAGTTTGAAGGAACCAACATGTTTGCTCAGAGGTGAGATGGACATGGCAATCATTGGGTTCAAACGATAGAATCATCCTACTCAGAGGTGTGATGGACGTGGTAGGAATGATCCTGGGGGATACGCTGAACAACTCAGAGGTGAAGTGGACGTGGAAGTTCGGCGATCAATGTACGACAATGCAGGGGTTGTTTGTACGAGATGTTTACTCAGAGGTAATATGGACGTGGTAAACATGAAGGGTAGCGTCGGCTTACGTAGCGTAAGAGTCAGCTTTGTAGGGTGTAGAGGAACAACTCAGAGGTAATGTGGACGTGGTTGTCTTTCTACTGAAGGAAGCCACGGAACAGCTGGGTTCCCGAAGCGGATGAGTTTGTGGAAGGAGATTGTTTGTGAATCCTGATGATTGGGCCCACAGATCCTCTTGGGGAAGTACATGTCTGAAGGATATCAAGAATAGTACTTCTTTAGGAACTTGCCGTTGATGGGCATCATAAACAAGTCTCCATTGGGTTTGGCGAGGCGGTAAGCACCGTTTGAGTATACCGTCTCTATGATGAAAGGTCCTTCCCACTTGGGCTCGAACTTTCCTGGTGTCTTGTGAGTTAACACCATTGGCCTTCTGACTGCTAGAACCAGGTCGCCAACTTGGAAAGTCCTCTGTTTGACCTTCTTGTTGAAAGCCTGTGATATACGGGCTTGGTAGAGTTCGATGCGTTGTTGAGCTAGGAGACGCTTCTCATCGAGTGCCTCCAGTTCCCGCAGACGACGACGTTGATTGTCTTCTTCTGTGAGTTTGTTTGTTATTGCTACGCGGAGTGAGGGTATCTGGATCTCGAGAGGCAGTACCGCTTCGCTCCCGTAGACCAGAGAGAATGGTGTGTTGCCTGTCGGGGTCCGTACCGTTGTGCGGTAGGCCCAAAGGCATTCGCCAAGCTTTTCATCCCAGTCGTGTTTATTGGATGACACGGCCTTTTTGAGTAGCCTGACGATGGTTTTGTTGAACGCCTCTGCTAATCCGTTTGCTGTCGGATTATAGGCGGTGGATGCCATATTTTGAATGCGGTTCTTGTCACAGAACCTGCTAAAAATGTGGCTGATAAACTGAGGACCGTTGTCATGAATGATCCGCCGGGGTACTCCGAAATGGTAAATGACATGGTGTTTGATAAAGCTGACCACCCTGGAGCTCTTTACTTCCGCCAGTGGGACTGCTTTTGCCCATTTGGAGAAGTAATCGGTGATGGCCAGGATGAAGCGGTGTCCTCTTGATGAAGGAGGGGTGATAGGTCCCACAATATCCATGCCCCAGGCTTCAAAGGGCCAGGAGGCGACTGTAGGATGTAGTGGTTCAGACGGTGTATGTATGAAGTCAGCATGGAGTTGGCATGCGTGACACTTCTTAGCATTTTCAACAGCGTCGGTGGCCATGGTTGGCCAGTAGTAGCCCATACGTCGCAGTCGATCCTGCAACTTAGGACCGAGTTGATGAGCTCCGTAAGTTCCGTCATGAGCTTATCGGAGGGCTTCGGCTGCTTCTTCGTTGGACAGGCATCGAAGGAGGAGCCCATCGAAGGAACGTCGGTACAGCGTTTTAGTAGCTGTGTCGTAGTAGAATCGAAGAGAGCGTCTCCTGACTGAGACGGTTTCTTTCGGGTCCTCTGGAAGAATTCCGTAGATAGCAAAGTCGATGAACGAGAACCTCCAGTCTCGGACATTAACACCAGTGTTCGTCGGCATGGCGTGGGCCACTTGCAAGCACAGGTTATTTCTGGAACAAATCAAATCTCGGCCTGTTACCGTGACATAGTGTTGAGTTCCAAAGGGCGCTGCCAATGAGGCTGCGAGGCCAGCCAGAGCGTCAGCCTCCAAGTTTTGTAGACGAGGCACGTGTTCGATGAAGAACCCGGTGAAGGTTGAAATGATGTTCAATGCAACTTCATGGTAAGGGATCAGATCTTCATGGCGAACCTCGTACTGCCCTCGAATCTGGTTTACGACGAGTTTTGAGTCATCGTAGGCTTCCAGATGGTCCACCCCCAGCTGTTGTGCGAGTTGGAGTCCCATGACGAGTGCGTTGTACTCGGTAACATTGTTGGAGCATGGCTTCGAAAGGGAGTAAGCACGCTGGATGACCAGCTGATCGGGGGAGACTAAGACTACCCCCACTCCTGCGATAATTTGGCCTTTGGAGCCTGTTCTCGAAGTGCCATCGAAAAACATCCGCCAAATGGAGCTTCCTTCGGTGACGTTGGATTCTTGGACCTCATCCGGGATGTCTTCATAGAGTTTTGAGGATTCTGGGATGGGGTGTGCAGCTAAAAAGTCAGCCAGAGCTTGACCCTTAACAGCTTTTTATGGGACAAACACCATATTATATGGTGTTAGCAAAATCGCCCATGTGGCTAGCCGGGAGTTTAATGATCCTGGCTTCGTCATGAGGACTCTGAGTGGATTGACTCGGGAAATGACATGAATTGTCTGGCCCGAGACATAATGACGAGTCTTCTAGATGGCAAACACCAAAGCCAAGCACTCCTTTTCAACGGGGTTGTACCGGTGTTCGGCCCCGATGAGCGTTCGACTGAGGTAGTAGATTGCTTGCTCATAGCCTGTATCGCTGTTTTGAGCCAGCAGAGCGCCAAGAGAATGATCCATGGCACGGACGTAGAGAAGAAATGGTTTGCCCGCGACAGGTGCCACCAGGACTGGTGGGCTCGTCAAGTAGGCTTTGATATCGTCGAAAGCCTTCTGGCACTCCTCTGTCTAGACATAAGAGACTCCCTTCTTCATGAGCTGAGTAAAGGGTTAACATTTACCGGAAAGGTTTGCTATGAACCTCCGGATGTATGCCAGACGTCCCTGCAAGCCTCGAAGTTCTCGAAGATTCTTCGGTGGGTCCATGTTGAGGATGGCTTTGGTCTTCTCGGGATCAACATGAATGCCTTTCGTCGTGATGTCAAAGCCCAAGAATTTGCCGGTAGAAACCCCAGGAAGGATTTAGCGGGGTTCATTTTGAGTTGATGTGCCCGCATGAGATCGAAGACTGTCTTCAAATCCTGTAGGTGATCTCCTTTGAGGCGGCTCTTGACTGCGATGTCGTCAACATAGCATTCGACTGTTTTGCGAAGATGTTGACGAAAGATGGTGCTCATAGCTCGTTGGTATGTTGCACCGACATTTTTCAAGCCGAAGGGCATTACTGTGTAGCAGAAAACACCCTTTGGAGTCCTGAATGACGTGTGTTTCGCGTCATCGGGGAATATCTTGATTTAATTGTAGCCTGAATACCCATCCATGAAGGACATGCGTTCAAAGCCACATGTGTTGTCGATCATCACATCGGTGATCGGAAGCGGGAATTCGTCCTTCGGGCAAGCAGAATTGAGGTCCCTGAAGTCGATATAGACTCGGATCTTCCCGTTCTTCTTGGTGACAGGTACGACGTTGGCTACCCAATCTGGGTGTTGTTCCTCACGGATGAAGCCGCTAGTCAAGAGTTTGTCCACCTCCTGATCGATGGCATTCATGATGTCCGGACGAAAACATCGTTGTTGTTGTTTGATAGGTTTGGCATCAGGTAAGATGTTCAACCTATGCATTGCGATCTGTGGATCGAGTCCTGGCATGTCTTCGTAGCTCCAGGCAAAGACGTCGATATACTCTTTAGCCAGCTGGATTAAAGCCTCTCGGTCTTCTCCTTCTAGGCTTTTGCTGACGAAGATAGGTTTGGAAGAAGATCCGTCCCCAAGGTCGATCTGCTCGACTTCGTCTTCGATGGGAGGTTCACGTAACTCAAAACGAGACTCCCATTGCTCTCCTAGGCGTTGAGCCCAGGGTTCTTCTTCGAAGGGTTCCGGCGTTTGGTCTTCGCCTTCACCTTTTTGAGGTTGTGCTGACGTCATGTTAGCTGACAGCACTTTCCTGAAGACTGATCCGATACTGGTATCAGAATCCCAAGTCGACGCTTCGGACGAGTGGGAATGTTCTACGTCTTCTACGTCTGAACTCTCTGGGGTTGATGGCGGCGTGACATAGCCTATCCCCCGTCGAGTTTTGTTGTAGTAGTCTTGCGGCCTTCCTTTGGGTGTTGAAAGCTAGAGAGGGAGAGGTCGACCCTTTCCATAGTTTAGGCCTTTGTTGCTTTTTAGGTCGTAGCCCATCTTCTGGATGATGTGCTTTGCTGTATCCGTATACCGATAGACTTGTACTCTGCCGGTATCAGGTTCAGGCTCGAGTGGCGGGAGGTCTTGATGACGCTCGACTTTGCCAAAAATGACGGATCTTTCGTCTTGGCTTCGTGGAGGGTTTATGAAACAGACTCCTTGAGACGGGACTACTCGGTTTACATTATGGACGGTCGTTATTTGTGTTTGCAACAACCGTAGAGCGTGATCTAATGTATACATGGAATTCCAATATGGAAGACAAGAATAATTAAAAGATACTCTATTATTGATGAAGTACGAGATTTTATCCCACGGGATTATATTGTCTAAGGAGGGTGCATCTACATCAGCAGAGATATATTTGCCAAGCTCCTCGTCTGTAAGCACTGGGGCTGGATCAGGAGAGTCCACCACAGCTTTGATCTTGGGGTCTGAGAGGGTTATGTGAGCCCTCTCTGGCATCTTGGATGACTGCGGGGGCTTGCCCTTGAGACGCACCTTCAGAGGTGCCTCAACTGCGCCTCCTGTGAGTGGTGTCTTCCCCTGTAATTTTGCCACCAGGGGAGCCGATGTTTGAGGCAGCTTTCCCTTGAGGCATATCTTCAGGGGAGCCTCAGGAGTCGGTGCTTTCCCGGATAGCTTGATGCTCATTGGAGGCACCTTCTGGGGTGGTTTGTCCTTCAGTCGGATCTTCAGTGGGGCATCTGGATTCGTCTCAGGCTCCGTGTCCGGCTCAGTTTCCGTCTCTGTCTCATCATCAGCATCGTTGGCTTCCTCCTCGTCAAGTGGCTTGTACAAGTCGAAATCGGTGAAGTAAGCCTCAATCCCTTTGAAAGGATCGATGTCTGCGAACTCCGTCCGGATGACGCCGTTGGTGGATACATATTTCATGCATTGGTGGAGCGTGGAAGGCACCACCATGTACTCATGTAGACATGGTCGGCCGAGCAGGATGTTGTAGTTGACCTCGGCATCCACCACATAACAAGTCACCTCAGTTTTGAGGTTGCCTATGTGGCACTTCAGTCGAATCTTGCCCAGTGGCTCGCTTTTGCTAGCGTTGAAGTCACTGATGGTTGTGTTGGAGGGCGCCAGCCGGTACATTGGAATCCCAAGTTTTGACATCAGTGCCTTCGGGATGATGCTGAGGGAAGACCCCGGATCGATCTGAATCCGGCTCACCTTGACTAAACCGATGTACCCCGTGTAATACAGTAGTCGGTTATGTCGGTGGTGCTTGAGCAGCATGTCTTGTTGGGTGAAAGTTATGTTTGGGATAATTTCCTCCGCACAATGACAGTGCGCACAAGTAGTTGGGAGGTCTTCAGGCTGCTTGACCTGACTGAGAAAGGATTCAGCGTCCTTCAGAGCTTCGCAGAGAGCTTCTCGGGAGTCTTTGGAAAGACGCGGGAGCTCAAACAAAGACAAGCGCGCAGGAGTACTGGCCAGTTGTGCCAGTATGTCAAAGTTGTGGGGCTTGGCTAGCCCCGAAGCATTATCCTTCCGTAGAGGTCTGTCGAAACGAGCCTCCACCTGCTTCTGCTTATTGGCTGCTGAGGGTTTAGACGGGCCCTCCTCAGGGATTATGCTAGGAGGCACCACCTCGGCGACAGCTTCGCCGGGCTGAGCGTTCTGTTGTGCACGCGTCTGCACTGGAAGTGCCTCTTCCGTTGAAGAAGAGACCGTGCGGCAAGACTTGATCTTCCTGCCTTTTGATTTGGAGGTAGAGCGTACCTCCGGTTGAGTCACTTCGGAGACGAGGTCGGGGTGAACCCAGAGGAGCTCTCCTCGAGATGTGGTGAGTGGGATGAGTCCACTCACATTATCACGGGTAGGTGGCAAGTTCACCACCTCCATTGTCGCCTTAGGGATGGGGACGACGCCATCTTGTATGGTGGTCGGCGGCAAGGTGCCGAACTGAAGTGACACCACATTGGCTGACACCGTCTTCTCTTCATAGTCGACGGAGATTATATCAGCATTGATCATGCGCTGGATGTAATTCTTGAGGACGTAGCAGTCCTTGGTCGGGTGTCCGATAAACCGATGGTAGTGACAGTACCTCGGGTTGTCCACTTTCCCGACTTCATCGGGCCGCTTTGGGTCCGGAAGTTTGATTTTGTCACCCTGCTTCAGTATTTCGAAGAGTTGCAGGGTGTCTTCATCATTGAATGAATACACCTCCTTAGGTCTCGGTGCCGGTAGAGGCTTCTGAGTAGGCGCAGATGCGCCCTTCGAGGCATTAACAGTCAATGCCTGTTTCCCCTTTGCTTCTCGCCCGGAGTTGTTGGCTGCTGACCTTTTTCCCTTATCATCAAAGGCGGGGAAGCTGACACCCAGAAGACGTGCATTGGCCGCCTTCTTTTCTGCGGCTTCAGCTTCGATGATCAGGGAGCTCCAGTCGGGAGGGGGAGTAGAGTTGAGCCAGAGCTTTACTGCGGGTAGCATGTTCATGCTGCAAGAGGAGAGGAGCGCATGTTCTGGCATGCCTGGAGTAGCCTGAAGCAGGCTTGTCGGAAGCGTTCGATGAACACCTGAACCGTTTCTTTCTCCTTCTGGCGTATCTCTATGAGAGATGCCATCGTCATGTCCTTCCCGCCGTCGTAGAAGCGATCGAGGAAGAGGCGCGTCAAGTCGTCGAAGGACGATATAGAATTGTCGGGGAGGCTGCAGTACCAGTCATACGCCACCCCTCTTAGGGCCCCAACAAAGATGCTGGTGAGGAGCGCGTCCTCCTTTGGAAGATGCCCCGTTTGTGACTGGAAATATGTCAGGTATCGACGCGGAGAGTCCTTCCCATCGTATGGTGTGAGTGTTTGTGGTTTATATTTTGGAGGATAAACCACCTTGTTCCACTCGAGGGGATAAGACTGGGGAATGCCCATCTTCTGGCGCTCCTCTTGTCTGTTTTTGGACTCGAAGCGCTCCCGCAGGTCCTTGATCATTTCGACCACATCCTCCGTGGAGCTAGGAGTCGGGGAAGGTGGCACTATCTGGAGCGGAGCATTTGAGGGTTCCGATGTCCGAGGTGCTTCTGTGTCGGAGGGTGCCCGTTGAAGGGGTACACTCGACTCCCCATTAACTCCTAGGTCGGGACTGGTTGAAGGTGTTCTGGTCAAGGCCGACCGAATATCAAACACTACTTGAGTCAGTGCTTGCATAGAGGCAGAGAGGGTTTTGAGTCCTTCCGCTAATGAGTCTATGCGCTGAACAATGTCCTGCGGTGGCGCATCAGACTCGGCATCATCTCCAGCCATGTATACTGTCCTGACACGGCCAGGAGTGGATGGATTGGTTGAGGCTTCGCTCTCGGCCTCACTTTCATGTGGGGGAGTCACCTCTCCTGGTGTTTCAGCTTGGCCACCCCCAGTCATATTCTGGAGGTCATTCTCGACGGGCACATCTGCCAGGGCCTGATTGTCCTCGACTCCGTCTTGAAGGGCCTCTTTGTCTCTACCCCCAGCTGTGTCCTGAGGGACATCCTCGTTTCGAGGTGCTTCTGGGAGGCTGACTTCGCCTCGAGGATGAAGATCCACCGCAGCTGTGCTTTGGACATCTTCGTCTTCGGAAGGAAGCTCAATAAGGGTCTGACTACCCCCAGCTTCCTCCAAGAACTTCTTCTTCGATCGAGTGCCTTCGAACACCCCAGAGGTCGAGACTGCTGCCTTGGTTCTCCCTGATTGGCTTTTGGACGAGGAATTGCCGGTCGCCTTCCGGAGAGATGAGGAGTTGGAGACCATATTGCATGAAGCAACTCTTGGCTCCTCTTCTGTTGACACCTTCTTCCCAAGGCGATGTCGGAGGGGTGTCGATGACTGTAGTCGCTGGAAGACTGACTGCCTTGGTGGTACTGCCGTCTTGCCACAGCAGTTGATAGTGACCACAGCACAAGTATGCCCCGTGGGAGGCTCATCGTGCTTGTTGGTCGACTCTCCTGACCGGTGCTTGTGAGTGATCATATTACGCAGGTCGTTGGAGGAGAGTGCTACCTTCACACCCCCTTCAGGCGCATGGCAAGGCCAAACGCCGGGGCGGACAGGTGAGTGTTGCGCCCCCTGATCTAATACCAAGCAGGCATCATGATCAGTAGTGGAGGAACAACAACATTTGAAGTGACTTGAACGGACCTCAAACGCACAACCAGAGGAGGCGCGGGAGTTCAAGACCACTGAATCTGCCGCACTCGACTTGGTTATGCACGCAGTGGATGCGCCCAAGTGAGATGAGGACTTTGAAGATCGACTCGTCTTTGGTGCCGAAGCACCTGAGTCGACCTTGTACAACTTGCCATCGGCAGCACGCGTGATTGTGAACACGTGCCTCTGGCCTGCTGCTGGCATAGCACGCTTGTGGCGCATGGCCCGTGCCGCCTCGAATTTCTTTGTACTAGCCCGCTGGGGCGCATAGTACTCAGCATCCAAATTCTCCTCGCCATTACAGCGAGTGAGTCTGTCAAAGACAGAGACTTTTTGTGGCGCATCAGAGGTGATGCGCGGGGCTTTGGCTGTGCCCCTGCTCCGTCGACGCATCTTCCTCGCCTGAGAGGGAGATGGCTGGGGAATGTGGTCAGCCGCACGTTTCCCCGAGAGATGCGCTGCATCAGCGGGCGCACCTTGGTTGCTGAGAACGTCAGCTGGAAGGGAGGACTGGATTGGCACATCCCCTTCAGTGGTGGTGCCCGAGGCGTCGACCTTGCGCACCCAGACACGACGGGTCTTCTTCGGCTTCGGCAGCCGCTTCGAAGGACTCGTGCTACCTTCAGAAATGAACTCCTCGTACGCCTGTTGATTGAGGTGCACAACCAGTATCTTGTGGGAGGAGCCCACCTTCACGTCGTCGGCCTGTGACACGACTTTCTCGGAAGAGGAAAAAGAAGTCCCCAGCAGAGTCGCCAGCTTGTTTGCCATTAAAATTGTTTGATTGCAAATCTTAATACAAACAGAACAGTATTACAATATAGGACTTAGATATAGTCCTAGGAGTACACTTTTGTTTAATCTGGGTCCTAAGTGCCAATAGAGCGAGTGGTAATGCGTTGACTCCGTTGACGGGCTGACAACGGTTATCGGTTCTCTGAAGGTGTAGATTGCTCTGGGTGCTGGAGCTGGCTGAGAGGAGGAAGACGTTGAGTGTCTGTACCTGCCTCTCTGGTGATCTCTGTCTGGATTGTTCGTATGTATGTCTCTGTCCATCTGTAAGGAGGGGATGATTCCTCCATTTATAGCTGGGCAGGTTGGCTGCTCATGCGCGCATATGTAGGATGCGCCGGTACGTGGGGACGCCACGTAGAGATTGCTGATGGAGGCGCATAGATGACGCGCCCTACTCGCGAAGTTGAATCCTTCATACTGCTGTTATGAGTCGGCACGTAGCAGAGGAAAAGATCTTTCTGTTGCTGAGATCTTGGATGAGTTGAGTCAAAGGACACGTGTCGTCGACCCATGGCTCGGAGATCTCTGATTTGGTGGGGGGGATGATTTGGTGGGATGCGCCTTGAATTGGGCGCATGATGAGATTTTGGCTCATGACCTTTAGGAGTCACGAGCCGTTCTGGGCGTATGGTTTTTGAGGCGCATGCGAGCGACTTTCCTTCTGTCTTTCGGGATCAGAGATCAGTCTGGGGCGCATGGCTTTTGAGGTGCATGTAAAGCTTCAACTGGAGACTCTTCTTCTGTCTTTAGGGATCAGTGAAGGGTCTGAGGCACATGGCTTTTGAGGCGCATGCTGGTTTGGGCGCATGGCCGCAGAGGCGCATGCGGGTAGTCGATTGGCCACGTGGCAGTAGTCGTCGGGATAGAGTCATGATGATGCTGACGTTGTGGACGCTTTGTTTTCTGCAAAAGTTGTCAGCCGTTCAGACTGGGGAAGGCGTGCTGCCAACTCCGTCAGTTCAGCATTTAATGTTGGTAACATTCGATGGACAGCTGAGTGGGCGCGTCGGTTGACGTTCCACTAGGCGTATGGGGACGTATGGGGGCGCATCCCCTTTGATGCGCTCGGTACAGGGCGCATCTGTTTGATGTTTGAAGAGGTGTGATGCGCTGACCAGCCGGTGCATCCGACACGTCTTTGATGATGCGGCTGTTTCGCTTCTCGAGTGCTTTTAATAGCCGTTTGGCTGAAGTCGAGGCGTCTGGTTCATCCATTTAATGTGAGTTCATTGCACGGAATTCGGAGAGCCATCCACTTTGCGCATGGGTTTGATCTGCCCGGCCTATAAATAGTGGCATGGAGAGAAGGTTGGCCTCTCATTCCCTCACGTCTTTCCAATATGAACTCAGGTTCTCGGGTGCATTCTGTTGACGAAGTGCTTCCGAGGGTGAAGATGAGACGCCATGTCGTCGTTAATGCTCCTGAAGGTGACTGTTACATCCAAAAGACGGAGTCGAGGGCTTCTGAGGCAGGCGAAAGGTGCCTGTTGCATCCAAAGATAGGGATGCTCGGGCCTCGTCTCCGTTGTTCCGAAAGAGCCGTAGATCGAAATGGCGGTGCTAGGCTCTTTCTTCCTTCAAAGTGGGTGTCGCCCACTCTGAAAGCTGCTCCTTTAACCATTTTCGATCACGGTCTTCCTTAGCCTTTGGAGGCTCTTTCGAAGCCTCCCCTGGCCACAGATTTGCGGTTTTCTTCTCTTCCTTGGTTCCAGCCAGAGGGTTAAATGCTTTGTGTAATCGAAGCACTTATCAGGTGAGCCTGGCTGGAAGAGCGGCACATAACTGGGCTCCTGCTCGGCCAGGTGAGCCTGGTTGGAAGAGTGACACATAACTGGGCTGCTGAAGGGATGCACATAACTGAGCTACTGAAGAGATGGTGGGATGCGCCTGGTTGGAGGCGCATGGTATCTGCTGCGCTTAACTGGCAGCGCATGGTGACTGCTACGCCTATCTGGAGGCGCATGGTGACTGCTGCGCCTATCTGAAGGCGCATGGTGGTCGCTGGCTGTAGACTTAGGATCTTTCCTTTGTAGAAATTCTTCTTTGTACAATATTTTCTAGACATGTAATAGACTTTTATATATATAAATAAAAAGTCCTTCTTCAGATGTCTATGGCTATTGATCTTGCTGTGAAGTGTCCTGTTCGAGTTCTGGTGCCTGTAGTGTCTGGCGCATGGTCTTTCTGGTTGTGAAATTCCATGCTTCTACAGTTATTGTATTCCTTGCCTATGGAGGACAAAGGATTTACAATATCCAAAAATCTTGTGAACATTTGTGTAATTGACTCGTTCATCTTCATCTTGAATGCCTCATACTCTTGAGTAAGTCTACTGATCTTGGACTCCTTGACTTGCGTGCTGCCTTCATAAGTGACTACGAGAAGTTTCCATACCTCATGAGATGTTGTACATGTAGACACCTCCATTAAATTCAGTCATGTCTAAAGCACAAAATAAAGCATTAATAGAACGTGCGTCAAGACTGGCTTCTTTCTTTTCAGAATCAGTATACTTGTCATGTGCTTTTTCAACCAACATTCCATCAATAATAACATGTGGAGGCTTTTTATATCCGTCAACTACAATTGACCATAAGTCAAAATCTAGAGATTTTAAAAAGAAACTCATACATATTTTCTAGTAAGTATAGTTGGTACTATCAAACAAGGGGGTTTGTTTGTGGCTTGACCTTCAGTTGTGAATTTCACGCTTGCCATATGTGATATAGTGATCTATATAACAGCAGTTATATATAAAGAAAGTAATAACAATATTACCTTGCTTTACATGTATAACTTGCTGTGATACCAATTATAGGAATAAAATGTAAAGCGATATACTCTAGGGGATCGAATAGAGTAGGCAGAGTAGGCAATAGGATATTAGCTATTAAAAAAATGTTAGCAACAATATAACAAAAATATATCACAGTCATGAGTAAGTAAAAGTAAAGTGCAAAGAGCAAACTCAGAGACGACGATGTATACTGGTATCCCTCTTGTGAGGACTAATCCAGTCGGGAGAACTCTGGCTCCCAGTTGAAATCTACTATGAAAAAATTACAAGTTTTAATCTGAAGTCCTTGCCAATTTCTACAAACGCGAGCTTTGATCTGAATTGCTCAACCGGCTTCAATTGTGAATGTCTCACTTCTGTCAAGCCTCTTGATTACAATCACTCTGAACTTCTAGACCATACCGCACTGACAAATCGACTAGCAAATTGTAACTGGCTTGGGATTTGAAATTGAAAGCTTAGTGGGACTTTGGAAGATCCTAGTAAGCTTAGAGAGAAGAGATGTGAAAGTGAATGGGTGAGCTAAAATGGTAGAAGTTCTTCTCTATTTATAGGATTTCTAAAGGAAGAATTTGAGCAGAATTCGGACAGAATTCGGGCAGAATTCTATGAGAGAATCTCGGCATATAGTCGCTGCATCCATAACTGCGAGAATACTGAGTTTAAAATCCAACATTCAGGGTAGCCGAATTCAGGACAAATTCGTCCAGAATTCTGCTAGTCCAGAATGGATTAATTTTTGGATTTGCAACATGTTTTTGGGCTTTTAAATTTTCAAGCAGTTGGAAAGTAGTTTGGGCTTTGTGAATGGGCTTGTTTTCAAAATGAAAGGATATTTTAAAAACATTTCTTTGATAGCCTATTTGCCATTACGATACGATTTACATTGTATTTTTAGACTCAATAAAATACAAAAGTACAATGAGAATTAAAATACAGATACGACGACAAACACAGCTCCAAGTCTTGAACGGTAGCATGCACAGGCCGTCGCAGTTCGTCCAAGTAGTCCTTATATCGAGAGAGGATTAGATCAATTAATAAAATCAGGTTCGACCATGACCAATTGGCCAACGTTGTTCTTATAGCTTTTGTAAATTGACTGGAACTATTGTCGGTTTATGTGCTTTGCTCCAATCCTGACTGAATGACCATATTTTTAGGAGATGTTATGTTCCACATTCTTTGAATTCATGATGATGCTAGTCGAGATTGATCTCGATGTACCTTTGACCGTGAATTAACCTTTGGAGAGCTTAGACCAATATTCTCTATTTAGATTTATGTTTTATTTATTGGATTTGTCTTCGATACATTCTTGATATGTATAAACATTTATAGATTCTGGTTGGTTTAGTGTTATGGTTATCTTTCCTTATTCATATCTTCTTTAGCTGTATGTGACTAAGTATATGTTAATATTGTGGATTATAAAAATGTTATGATATTTCTATTGAGGACTAGACAGCATTCTACCGCCGAACTACGACGTAGGTTGGACGTACGTACCTCGCGTACTTGTGCCTGAAAATCAGGTCGCGACAGCCACTTACTTAGGCTTACCACTGTCTATTAACTATGCCATATTTATGGATCGTGAGAGAATTCTCATGTATACTCAAGCTAGGTTGGAGGGTTGGTAGGCACAGACAATGGCCTTTAGGGGTCATATTATGCTTATCAGATCCGTCACCTTGGCTACTACGATGTATTAGTTCCAGGCTATCATGATACTGAAAGCTACTATTAAAAAGATTGATCGTATGTCTGCAGACTCCATATGGAAAACAGGGATGCATGAAATCAAGTGGGAAGAGTTATGTCGACCATAAAGAGAGGGATGTGTTAGGCTGAGATTGCTTAACCTCCTTAGAGATTCGGCCTCCTATAAGCTATTTTGGAAATTTATCTCTGACAAGTCCTTACGGACGAAATGGATAAGAGGGAAGTATTTTCATAGGGGTGATTTCTAGTCGGCTAGGGCCAACAACAACTTCTCAGTGAAGGTCAAATTGCTACTTCGGTTGTGACACGCGGCTACACTAAGACTAAGGAGGGTTATCTGCTCCTGGAACCAAACTAGCTTGTGGAATGACCCTTAGTTTAACCACAAAAGCTTGATTGAGAGGGAGGGATGGCATACTTATGAGCTAAGGGGGTCCATTGAGATAGTTTGCTGCCTTATCCAGGAGGAAAGCTAGAATTTTCAGGATTGAATGATAGAGGCAGCTCATGCAGCAGAGATTCGAGAGATAGACATTGACATGACGAACACGGATGATTACTGGGTATGGGAGGATATGAAAAAAAATACATTTTTATCTTCATGACGACTCTAAATCAAATCAAGGTAGATCTGAGGAGGTGGATTAGGCAAAAGTGATGTGGACTATAGGAGCGGCGGTCAAGAATTATTTGTCTTTATAAAATAATTCATAATCGTCTGCTTTCTAGGGATCGACTGAATAGGTTTGGGGTGGATTGCACGGATAACAAGTGCTGCCTGTGTAACCATATGGATGAATTCAGGGATCATCTCTTCTTTTAGTGTAACTATGTCTGGGCGGGGCCATTATCGCACCAAGTTGGGTCTACTGTATATGGACAATAGGGATCTTCTGTTGGACCTGAATGAAATCAAAGCTCAAAAAAGAAAAATGGGTGGGAGCGTATAGACAGATTCATCTAATCTTTGGGACTATGATCTGGCAGTGTGGAGGGAACGAAATAGACGTATCTTTGAGGTCTTTACCACCAGTATATATGTTGTACAAAGAATCATGGAAACTGATATAGATATCCTTGACCCTAGATGACCTCATTTTGAGCTCTGGACGGGATTATATAGTTTTTTAATATTCTGACCCTATCAATAATATTTACCTTCTTCGATATATATATATATATATATATATATATATATATATATATATATATATATATATATATATATATATATATATATATATATATAAAATATATATATATATATATTTTATATATATATATATAAAATTTATATTTAAAAAAAAAAAATATATATATATATATATATATATATATATATATATATGGTAATTTCATTCCATGCTATGAGATCAAATACATACACAGCACATTAAGTATGTCCACCCGAAAATCCCATCCCCTTTACATCCCATTCTACATTATGTTAGGAACCATATGAGTTCCTTCAAATATACGATTGTTCATTTCCTTCCAAATGTGTCAGACCGCAGATGTCAGTCTGGTACAAGCATTCCGAAACCAATCATGTCCCCTGCTTCCAAGATCGCATCATGAAAGTCTAGCCGTCCTCTCCTCTGCATATTCAGAGTAGCCTTCTGCCTGCTCCACACCAAGTCAGCAATCGCGTATCTAAAAAATAAATGTGAACTGCGTCCTGTCCACATAAAACACATGTCTGGTCTCCTTAGTTGACTGGTGTAGATTTGAGGAAAACACATGGCAATGTCCCTTCTATCTGAACCTTTTTTTTTTTTTCACAAACACGTATCTACCAAAGTATCCATATCATTTCTCTGTTCTTTATCGAGGAACTGAAAATCAAGTTAGATGGCAGTACGTGGACATATATGCATCTTCCATTCCCAAATTCAGTACAGTGCTTCTCATTGAGTGCACTGATGTTTAGGCATGAATGCAGGCTTTCAAATATCAAGCAAATGCAATCCAGGGCTTGTAGCATGCACGTTGATTGTTTTTCTGCTGCTAGCCTGCTACATCTATATCGGGACTTGCTTCACACGTCACACAAGCATTAATTAATATTCGGTCATGGACAAGACAAAGATCAGTGAGTGGTCTTCCACTAGTAATGACCACGATCTTGGCATGACGATTCTAATATTTTGTTTGTAGCCAATTGAAGCTGCAACTGCAAGTGGAGCAACAGTGACGCACAAGCTCAAGGAAGAATCAGATGGAAGAAGTTGCACTCCAATTTTTTTTTCTTCTTTTTTTCCCCTCCTTGTGGCTTGTCCTTTGTCGACTCTCCCTCCCTCGGACCTGCAATAATAGTTTCCATCCGGACCATACGAGTCAGGCAGGACTAGGAGGAGCCGTGCTGCCTTCTCCTGGTCCTACCAAATCAATCATAATGTCCAGATGCAGACGGAGATCCTCTCTGTAGTGCTACAAGAAATTATTGGAGAGGATGAGTCCTTCACTCCTTAAACTTTCTTTTCCTATGTTCTTTACTTTTGCTCTATTTACTTCAGTTTCTGCAGGCCACTGATGGGACAACTTGAAATATTACATTTTGAGAAATTTTATGATACTTATAGCATAAATACAGTTAAATTTATTTCCTCATCTCTCTCTATCATGTTTGGCACAATCACAATCATATGCAGCAGCTTAGTCAAAAATTTCATCTAGGAGACAGAAACAAAATAACAATTCCGTTGACAGTCTCAGAATTGAATAAAACTTACGTCGTAGTAGGACAGTCTCAGAATTTGAATAAACTCCGTACGACGTAAGTTTTGAAATGTCAGTAACATTATGCAAAATCATATATTCATAATTTTAGTATATTTTGTTATCTTTTTTGTTACCATATTCATAATTTTAGTATATTTTGTTATATTTTCAGAAATTTTCTGATATTCATATGCAAAATCACTTTCAGCTATAGTACGTGTTTGAAACTTAGACACGAATAAGCAATATATGACACGTATCGACGAACTGTACGTGTATCAAATACCTTGTTAGCAATTTGGCAAACGGAAAAAATTCGGGACGGCAAAAGTACGAATATAAATCGGCTGAATGCAAATAAAATACGTTCAAAAATTCGATCAAATGTTCGAAAATGAAAATTTTGAGGTTAGAAACTTTACATTCTTAAATATATTGTCAAATTTGGTTAATTAAATAGGTTCCTAGCATGTTTATTGTACCAAATTTGTCAATAATTTATACAGGCATTAATCCTTCTTGTTCAGTTAATATGCAGTTAATTAAGAATGTGTAGAAAATGTTAACTTTTACATAATTGTTAGAAAAACACCATTCAAAAGGGTTTTTTTGACAAATATTTTTTTAATTACGCTCGATGATCCAACGGCTATATGTTTTTTCAATGCAATATATATATACATGTATGTTTTTATAGCATTATGATACCTAGGAATTTTTGGTTAGCTATTGAAGTAATATCACCAGTATGTGGAATTTGTAGATTCAAATCTTTTCATACACATTTTTTATTTTTTTGAGCATTTAATGTTAAAAAAATGATAAATAAAAAATAAAAACTACATATGGAAAGAGATTTGAACCCGCAATCTCCATATCTTGATTTCATAAATCCATAATCTAACCAAAAATCCCGGCATAACCTAACATTACAAATACATATGTATATATATAAGACTACTTGTTCCACTCTCGTCTAGGCGGCAAGCAGCGATAAAAAAAAATTATGTATGTATGAAAAATGTCCTTCGGAAGGACCTTTTTTGTGCATAATAACGTATGTCGTGATTGTAATTTTTTGTGATTTTAATTTTTTTAACAGCTAAATCATTTATTACGTCGATTGACATTTTGTGTCTCAAAATACAATTTGTCTAAAATTTATGCTCTCGGAGCAATATTAAAAACTTTGATGCACTTTATGCAAACTTTTGTAAATGTAATAAACTGAGAATATCTTCATGCACAGGGGTTAGGTTAAAAGTCCACTTGATCATTAAAATCTTAAATATCAGTCAAGGAGCTGCTGCACCACCAGTCATCAGAAATTTTCTGCTCCACATGATGCTTACAAAGTCCCAGGAACGCTACAGCAGGTGAGTGAGAACCTCTGCTACTTCATATTCATCCATGGTTGCTTCTTGGTTGATTACACACATGATGGTTGGTGCATGCATCTCCTAGCTACTTTTGCTTTGCTTTCCGCATGTCTTCCCCTGGCTATAAAAGTACATCCAATCAAAAAGTAATGAGTTTCCACTCTCTGCAGAGTGCAGGTGCCAACGCACACATCAGTTAAAATAGTCTTCATTTGCTTCAGGTCCTGTGAAGTGAGATTTGAGTGATACTCCATGTGGAAAACTATGCAGTATGTGATTTGCAAGAAAAACAGTTACCAAACATAATCGTGACATGGATGTGATTTTATAACAGCATGACATCAATTCTCTGTTTTGGTATCAAATTCCCACTCATTGTAGCTATGAGTGTGAAAGGATCATGTCATAAAACTTAGATAATCAACTGCAGGTACCTTGTGGGTATACAGTTTATATACTCATGTAATCAAGGAGCACCTTCGAAGTTTCTCTAAACTACAAAGAGCGTAAAGAAAGAGGAAATATACAATTTGCTATTAATCTTTACGACACATTAAACCAAATTAAGAGCGTAAAACAATATCAATCCGTGTAAAATGGATGCGATGCGTGTCCCTATTTATGTAATGAAAATCCAGTTGATCTGTTACTGTTCTGTTGTTACTGTATTTCTTATTCTTAACCCGCTGAGTGCTGAAATATCAGTAACATTATAAGTCAAATTTCTCCACCATAATTTGTCAATGTGTTCATACTCAAAAGTAACATTGTGTACAATACTTCTTACTTTCCATGTGATAGCAACGGAGGAGAGAACAACAATGTGGGCTCCGAGGAGCTTTAATGGTGAATGGCCATGGCCAGGTCCAGCCATCCTTGGACAACCAATTAAGTTGGCTGGCCAATAAGAAGAGGTTGGTAGTGGCCACAAGAAGAAGAGGCCAGGGATGAGCACATGGTTCAGTCTTACTCGGTCACTATCCCTCCCACCCACATATATATATTATCAACATGAGTCTGGTCCACGGAAACACAGGTTCATGTGGGTACTCTCGTCGAGAAAACGTGCTCCAGGCGGCCTGGTCCCTAGCTAGCCTGGCAGTTGCATGAAAGCAGCTTGCTTTCTGCAGGACATTGACAAATTTGGTTGCAGAGATCGATCAAGCCTTCCATTGTCCATCTCCCACCAGGGAGTGGAAAAAAAAAAGCGAAGGAAGAAAAGTCATACTCGAAACATCTTTCTCCCAATGGCACAGGGTCTATAGACTGTGTTGGGAAAGAAACGCGGAAACCTTTTCCCAAACCGGAGAGTACCTGCGAGAGGACCGAGCAAACAACGCACGAACCCAAAAACAAGCACACAAAAACAACCACGCAGACACAGAGAATTTTTGACGTGGAAACCCTTGCGGGAAAAAACCACGGGACGATCGGAGTCCAACCCTGAGAAGCCTCCACTAATGGAATAGAAGAATTACACCCTCTACAAACTCCTCCCGATCCAAATCGGATCCCCACAACACTCAGAGACAAGAACAATGATCACAAGGTTACGAAGAACGAGAACGACGAGTAGAGATTACCCGAAACACGATCTCCTTCGAAAACGACCTTCAATCCTCCGTCTTCTTCTCCGAAGTTGCAATGGCACTCTTGCCTCCTTCTCTCTCAAACTTGTGTTGTCCAATGCGATAATGAGTTAGGGTTGAGAAAACTCAATATATCTCCCTAATCCCGCAACCAACCTGGACCGTTGGATTAGATCCAATGATGAAAAATCATCCTGAAATCCGCTTCAGCCCTCCGACACACAGAGTTCGGCCAGAACTCTGTGTGGGGCAACCAGCACTGGATGGCCAAACCCTGGAACGGCCAGACCGAGTTCGGCCAGAACTCGGCCTGGGACCGAGTTCGGCCCGAACTCGGCAGACTTGGTCCAGAACCCCCTTTGGGGCAGCAGCAGCAGTAACAACTACTCCCGAGCTTCTCCGACATCGGACGGCGCTCGTCGCACTCCGGGATCTTCTCCACATAGGTTGGGAACCCCACCCACTCCAACAAATCTCCTCCTTCACAACTATGGGGAGGACGTCGTCATCCCGACGATCTGCCTGCAGTACTCAAACTTCCCCCTTGGTAGAATCTTCGTGAACATATCAGCTCCGTTGTCATCTGTATGCACCTTCTCAAGCTCCGCGTCCTTCTTCTCAACCACATCCCGTATCCAATGATACCGAGTCTCGATGTGCTTGGACCGGCTATGAAACGTCTGATTCTTCACAAGATGGATAGCACTCTGACTGTCGCAAAGCAAAGTATACTGCTCTTGCTTCAGTCCCATTTCCTGCAACAACTTTTTCATCCACAACAGCTCCTTGCAAGCCTCCGTCGCCGCAATGTATTCCGCCTCCGTCGTCGACAAGGCAACACACTTCTGCAACCGCGACTGCCACGACACTGCTCCTCCCGCAAACATCATCACGTAGCCTGAAGTCGATCGCCTCGTGTCTACATCTCCAGCCATATCAGCGTCGGTATACCCAACCTGCTTCGGCTCGTCACCACCAAAGGAAAGTCTCCAACCAGCAGTGCCCTGAAGATATCGTAGAATCCACTTGACCGCACTCCAGTGTACCCTTCCAGGATTCGAAAGATACCTGCTAACCGTACCAACTGCATGAGCAATATCTGGCCTCGTACACACCATAGCATACATAAGGCTTCCCACAGCTGAGGCATATGGAACCCGCTCCATATCTTCCTTTTCGTCCTCGGTAGATGGACATTGCTCCTCAGTGAACTTAAAGTGAGCCGCGAGGGGGGAACTCACTTTCTTCGACCCGTCCATCCCGAAACGCTGAAGTACCCGGTGAATGTACTTCTTTTGGGACAAGTGTAGCAGCTTGGACTCTCTCTCTCGGCTGATCTCCATCCCAAGAATAGTCTTCGCTGCGCCCAAATCCTTCATAGAGAAGGCCGCGCCCAGTTGGCACTTCAACTCCGCTATCCTAGTGGCATTCCGACCCACTAATAGCATATCATCTACATAGAGCAATAAAATGATAAAATCATCCTCGGCAAAATACTTCACAAATGCATAATGGTCCGACGTCGTCCGTGCATAACCATGCTCCCCCATAAACGACTCGAACTTTCTGTACCACTGCCTCGGAGCCTGCTTCAGACCATACAAGCTCTTCCTCAACCGGCAGACCAAATGTGACTTGCCCTTCTCACAGAATCCCTCCGGCTGCTCCATGTACAACTCCTCCTCAAGATCACCGTGGAGGAACGCCGTCTTCACGTCCATCTGCTCGACCTCCAAGTCGAAACTGGCTGCTAATGCTAGCACCACCCGAATAGACAAATGCTTGACGACAGGCGAAAAGATCTCATCATAATCCACGCCTTTCCGCTGACCGTAGCCCTTGACTACCAGCCTCGTTTTGTATCGAGGGCGAGTAGCATCATCCGTCTGCTTCACTCTGAACACCCATCGATTCTTCAAAGCCTTCTTGCCCTTTGGCAACCGCACCAGATCATAAGTAGAATTGGTGTGCAAGGAACTCATCTCCTCCTGCATAGCCACCATCCACTCCTGCCTGTGTTCGTCTTCCATAGCCTCTGCAAAACTTTCGGGCTCTCCCCCGTCAGTCAGTAGCACATACTCATCCGGCGAGTATCTCGTAGATGGTCGACGATCCCTGTTGCTCCTTCTCAGTGGAGCCACTGGTGCTGGCTGTATACCGACAGCCTCCTCCCCTTCAGAAACTACCTCTCCGGTATGCTCATCCTCCTGAGGGACACCCTGACCACCATCAGCAGGCTGATGATCAAGGTTAGGAGCAACTCCATGTACCGGCTCCCCCATAACTGGATCCTCCGCGATGTCCTCTGGAAACTGCTCGAAGCGAAATGACTCTAACTCAGGCAATTCCTCAGCCTCAGAAGGCGTCTCGGAATCCTGAGTGTTGGTCATGGTCTGATCCTCGACGAACACCACGTCCCTGCTTCTGTAGAGCTTTCCTTCCACTGGGTCGTAGAGTCTATAGCCAAACTCATCCCGACCGTAGCCGACAAAGACGCATCGCCTCGTCTTCGGCTCAAGTTTGGTCCTCTCGTCCTTCGGTACATGCACGAAGGCTTTACAACCAAACGCCCGCAAGTGACTGTATGACGGCTCTTTGCCGTACCATACTTTATCAGGCACATCACCCTGCAAAGGAGCACTAGGAGACAAATTAATAATATAAGCAGCTGTGAGAAGAGCCTCACCCCAATAACTGCCCGACAAGTTTGCTTCTGACAGCAAACACCGCACCCTCTCCATCAGTGTCCTGTTCATGCGCTCCGCTACACCATTGAGCTGAGGTGTCTTTGGCGGAGTCTTCTGGTGTTGTATCCCTTGCTCTCTGTAATACGCATCAAAGGGACCGATGTATTCGCCGCCATTGTCGGACCGAACACACAACAATTTCTTGCCCGTCTCCCTTTCAACGGAGGCCTGAAACTCCTTGAAAGTAGGCAGCACCTGATCCTTGGTCTTTAAGGCATAGACCCAAACCTTCCTGGAACAGTCATCAATAAAAGTCACAAAGTAAGAAGCACCACCAAGAGATTTTACCTTCATAGGACCGCAGACATCCGAGTGAATCAACTCGAGCAACGCCGGCTTCCTCGAACTTGGGTGACTCTGGAAAGACACCCTATTTTGCTTCCCAGCCAAACAGTGCGTGCATTTCTCCAACTTTGTAGACTTGAGCCCCGGAATCACTTTCCTGTTCACCAAGTAGCTCATCCCCTTCTCGCTGATATGGCCGAGCCGCCTGTGCCACAACTCGGTAGACGCGTCACTGACTGCGTTCACCTCATGTGCCCCCTCTGCGCTCCCCTCCATATAGTAGAGACCGGACTTCTTGCTTCCTCTGGCAATCACCATCGAACCTCTGGAAAGCTTCCACTGACTATTCCCGAAGAGACTGAAGAATCCCTCGTCATCCAACCTTCCAACCGACACCAGGTTGAAACGGATATCAGGGACATGACGAACATCCTTGAGAACAAGAACCGCACCCGTCTTCGTTCTCAAATGCACATCTCCAACGGCAACCGCCTTCGACACATCTCCGTTGCCCATCTTCAACACGCCACAGTCGCCTGTCGTGTAAGTGGCAAACAGTGCCCTATTGTGAGATACATGTGCTGAAGTCCCTGAGTCCACCAGCCAAGAATTGTCATCGCAGGCGAGGTTAGTAATGACCTCATCACCTACGACGATCATATCGCCTCCATGCATCGAGGCCGCCGCTGTAGTGTTCTCTTATTGCTTCCCCTTGTCGCCCTTCTTCTCCTTCTTCCAAGCGAAACAATTTCGCTTGATATGGCCCTTCTTACCGCAATGATAACACTCTGAGTCCTCGTACCGACCCTTGGACTTCCCCCTGCTCTTGTCTCTGCCACCACCTGGACCCCTGCTTTTGCCCCTTCTGCGGCTCTCTGAAACAAGTGCCTCTGAGTGGTGGGATATGGATGAAGTGCCCTGAGAATGTCTCCGCATCTCTTCATTCAACACCCCGCTCTTGGCAAACTCCAGACTGACCACGCCCTCTGGAGCAGAAGCGATCATAGATACTCGTACGGTCTCCCACGAGTCTGGCAAGGTACACAGCAGCCACAGTCCCTGAACTTCGTCGTCGAACTTGACTCCCATAGAAGATAGCTGGTCAACCACGCCCTGGAACTCACTCAAATGATCCGAAATAGACGCCCCATCCTTGTACCGCAGACCCATCATCGTTCGGATCAGGAACAACTTGTTTACCCCGGTCTTCTTCGCATACAAGGATTCCAGCTTATCCCACAACGTCTTCGCGTGCTCAATATTGGCAACGTAGTTGTACACGTTCTCATCAACAAACTGTCGTATGTACCCACACACTTGTATGTGCTCGAACGTCCAGTCCTCCTCGGATTTATCACTGGGCCTCTCGGATGCAAACACGGGTAGATGCAGCTTCTTGACAAATAGCAAATCTTTCATCTTACTCCGCCAATAATGATAGTTTGTGACATTAAGGTTCACCATGCGCACCGGCTTCGCATCCATCTCTCCTCTCTGGTTCCTCTGTCAACTCCTGACACCCTTTGAACCCAAAGCTCTGATACCACTCTGTTGGGAAAGAAACGCGGAAACCTTTCCCCAAACCGGAGAGTACCTGCGAGAGGACCGAGCAAACAACGCACGAACCCAAAAACAAGCACACAAAAACAACCACGCAGACACAGAGAATTTTTGACGTGGAAACCCTTGCGGGAAAAAACCACGGGACGATCGGAGTCCAACCCTGAGAAGCCTCCACTAATGGAATAGAAGAATTACACCCTCTACAAACTCCTCCCGATCCAAATCGGATCCCCACAACACTCAGAGACAAGAACAATGATCACAAGGTTACGAAGAACGAGAACGACGAGTAGAGATTACCCGAAACACGATCTCCTTCGAAAACGACCTTCAATCCTCCGTCTTCTTCTCCGAAGTTGCAATGGCACTCTTGCCTCCTTCTCTCTCAAACTTGTGTTGTCCAATGCGATAATGAGTTAGGGTTGAGAAAACTCAATATATCTCCCTAATCCCGCAACCAACCTGGACCGTTGGATTAGATCCAATGATGAAAACTCATCCTGAAATCCGCTTCAGCCCTCCGACACACAGAGTTCGGCCAGAACTCTGTGTGGGGCAACCAGCACTAGATGGCCAAACCCTGGAACGGCCAGACCGAGTTCGGCCAGAACTCGGCCTGGGACCGAGTTCGGCCCGAACTCGGCAGACTTGGTCCAGAACCCCCTTTGGGGCAGCAGCAGCAGCAGTAACAACTACTCCCGAGCTTCTCCGACATCGGACGGCGCTCGTCGCACTCCGGGATCTTCTCCACATAGGTTGGGAACCCCGCCCACTCCAACAGACTGCTCGTAGTGTTAATAGCATAGTTTGTATTATCGGCCGATATCGATACAGTAAATAATTTGACAAGTACCGATTCTGTTGGAGTGGGTGGGATTTCCAACCTATGTGGAGAATACCCCGGAGAACGACGAAACGTCATCCGTGTGTCGGAGAAGCTCGGAGAGTGCATGGATCCTATTTTGGAACACATATGGTAAGGAAATTAGTATATGATTGGATTTCCATATTTACTTTGATCATATATTTATGATTGGACCCTTCATATAGTAGCTTTCTATATTATTGGGTTTCCAATTATGGCAAGCCAATTATGATTGGATTTTCATTAAATATATGATTGTTGCATATTGAAAGTTTCCATATATATTGGCCTTCCATGTATGGATTACCAAAGGCTTATAAAAGGGTGATGCATGCTAGTTGTAAAATTATCTCAAAACAGG
The DNA here is from genome assembly GCA_029216955.1 of Iris pallida. Lineage (NCBI taxonomy): Eukaryota > Viridiplantae > Streptophyta > Magnoliopsida > Asparagales > Iridaceae > Iris > Iris pallida. Next base: position 2,662,808 of record JANAVB010025399.1, on the reverse strand, counting down.
AGTATTTACAATCTTTGAGAGAGAGAGAGAGGATTAAGGACTATTGTGAAGGAGAGATTGCTTCGAATAATTTTTCGGCATCTCTTGTTCTTCGGAGTCCGTAATCAAAAAATTTCTTTTTTTAAGTGAGTTGTGGTGATCAGTGTTGGATCGGGAGGAGCTTGTAGAGGGTGTATTCTCTTTATTCCATTAGTGGAGGTTCTTCAGGGTTAGACTCCGATCGTCCCGTGGTTTTTTCCGCAAGGGTTTTCCACGTCAAAAATCTTTGTGTTTGCCATTGTGTTTGACATTTTTTGTTTGTGTACTTTTGCTCGATTCTCTCGCAGGACTTTCTGGTTTGGGAGAACGGTTTCCGTACTTCGTTCCCAACAGAGTGGTATCAGAGCTTTGGGTTCAAAGAAGTGTCAGGAGTTGACAGTCAAACCAGAAAGCAGAGATGGACGTGAAGCTGGTGCGCATGGTGAACCTGAACGGTACCAACTACCATTATTGGCAGAGCAAGATGAAGGATTTGTTGTTCGTCAAGAAGCTGCATCTTTCAGTATTTGCATCCGAGAAGCCCAGTGACAAATCCGATGAGGACTGAAACTTCAAGCATATACAGGTATGTAGGTACATGCGGCAGTTCGTTGATGAGAACGTGTACAATCACGTTGCCAATATTGAGCATGCGAAGACGTTGTGGGAGAAGCTGGAATCATTGTACGCAAAAAAGACCGAGATAAACAAACTGTTCCTGATCCGGATGATGATGGGTCTGCGGTATAATGATGGTGCATCCATTACGGATCACTTGAGTGAGTTCCAGGGCGTGGTGGACCAGCTATCCTCGATGGGAATCAAGTTCGACGATGAGGTTCAAGGACTTTGGTTGTTATGTACATTGCCAGACTCGTGGGAGACCGTACGAGTATCTATGATCGCTTCTGCTCCAGAAGGCGTAGTCAGTCTGGAGCTTGCCAAGAGCGGGGTGAAGAGGTTTGGAGAGATGCTGCTCGTTAGAAAATGGATGAGAAATGAATTTTCTCTCTCCCACTGAGCTTTTATACAGTGAAAAAATTACAAGTTTGCCACCGCTCTAAAGTATTAATGACGTTTTCTTTTATAAACGTTATAAAAAGCCCAGAATTAGTCTAAACCGTCATAGAAAAAAAAGTATTTTTCAACTTGATAACGCTTATATATCAGCCGTCATTAAAACTCCTTGTCGAGCGTCATTAAAAGGGTTTTTTGTTGTAGTGTGCTGAATGAAGAGATGCGGAGATGTTCTCAGGGCACTTCATCCACATCCCACCACTCAGAGGCATTGGTTTCAAAGAGCCGCGGAAGGGGCAAAAGCAGGGGTCCAGGTGGTGGCAGAGACAAGAGCAGGAGAAAGTCCAAGGGTCGGTACGAGGACTCGGAGTGTTACCATTGTGGCAAGAAGGGCCACATCAAGCGGATCTGTTTCGCTCGAAAGAGAGAGAGAGAAGAAGGGTGTCACGACCCACACCCGCTTTTCCAGATACGAGACGTGTCCAAGCCAGCCTACGCCGTAGAGTCGGCGGTAGAATGCTGTCAAGCCCGCAAGAAATAAATGCTCAAGAAATAACATTTGCTGCTCATTAACAATTCTAAATTTATTACAACATTTACAAGAATTATATTTAAAGAAAATACAAGACTTTACAATTAATGAAATTGATACATCTGCTATCTATTTCTAGGTTGTCTTCAGCATACCCAAGTCTTCCCCAGTGCTAAGAGTGATCGCGGCTAAACCTGAAAAATGTTGGTTTTCAGTCAGGAATGGAACAAGTACACAAATCGACGGCAGTGCAAAAACATAATAGAATCGACAAGACATGAAAATAACATATGAGATATAAAAACTGGAAGATAACTGATGACATAGTACAATAGAGAAGAAAATAAGGAAAAACTAATAAAAGACATCTATCTAGGTGGTGTGAAATATCTGTTTCGACATGTAAACGGCTAGGGGATAAATACGGCTCACTGCACGTGATATGTGAGCTGCTATCGTGCAAGATTAGACATATTGGGATATTTTTGGATAGTCCACATGTATACTAAGATATTTCTCCTTCCGACTACTCCGTGCGACGAGCGTGTCAACAAGCAGCAAGATATATGTATAGACATGAAATGAAAAGACTACTATGAATCGAAAAGCAATCAGAAAGTGCACTTGCCTGAGGTCCTTAGCTGGAAAAACCAATAGTAATATACTACTCAAAGGGCCACAATCAGTCAACACATGTAGAAGTCTCCGGATGCTGAAATAAATAGTACCAAACCGTATGTCCAATTCTGGACACAGGGGCAAAACGGTAATTTCGGACAAAAACGATGTCCGTCGTTGGACCCGCTTTGCACCGAAAAGTGTGCTCGAGTCAATGGTCTCTAAAGTCGTCAAACTACATGTCTACGGATCTGGTTTTCTGATACGAATCCAACCATATGTCCAAAATTGGATTCCGGCGGGCCGTGCACAAAATCGTCCGTTGGGTGGGACCGTAGGGCCCGTAAAACGGTGATTTTATCAATTGTCTCAGAATTGGACCAAACTTGGCATACAGGACCAGAAAAATGATACGGTTCTGTTGGCACAAGTTTCGTCTCGATCTGACGAGCATGCACAAAGTAATAGAAGAATTTGTAAAGTGCACGATACGGTGAATTTTGACGGATACGCATCAAATTCGTCGCGCACACGCGACCAATTTGAATTCCGTCAAAGCCCACACGACCACGAAGCCGTTACGCAGCTTTCGATGCTTTCTGTTCGCGACCACGTCGCCCGGAATGGCGGGACGCACGTCGTGTGGAAGTTTTTCTAAGTTTTTAAAACAGGTTTTTTTCTCTATTTTGAATTAAATTTTACCAGAAAATAAACCTCCAGAAATTAAACTAAAAATAGGGTTTTGATCCTGTTTAGGTTGTCTAAAAGTCTGTTCAGGTAGATTCCAGAAATTTACGATATCTTGTTCGCAATCGGACCGTGAACGTAGGTGGTCGGGACGGTTTCTCTAATCCAGAATTCGAGATTTTTCTCGGTTTTGGAACTCGGTTTCCATCGCGTATGAAGCAAAATAATTAAAACTACTTGAAGGAGATTATCGAGGGTAAGGTTGTCGACATACCGGAAAAATTCGATCGTGAAACGATGAACCGGGGTGGCGGGAAAATCGATGTGAAGTCGGCCCCGTAGATGCAACTGCTGTTGTTGCCGCTGTCATCTCGCGTGCTCGCGCGCGCGCGTGCTGCCGTGGTCGGCCTCCGACGGCCCGCGCGACCGCGCACGGCAGTCCAGGCGTGCGCCACGTCGGGGCTAGGGGTGGTGGCGTTGGATTTGCGTTAGGGTTTTGGGTTTGTTTACTCCATCGGTTTCTCTCGCTAACTATTCATATAGGTACTTGCTGTTATCAATAGCAAGGGGGGGTCGGGTTCTTTGGGCCGATGAGGGAAAGCTGTTGCTTGGCTTTGCTTGGGAAGGGGAATTAAGTAGGCTGTGGGCTTGCCAAATCTTGGGGGGGGGGGGGGGGGGGGGGGGCTTGGGTCAGGCCTTGATGGCTCGGCCTGGTTTGCTTACTGCTTCTTTTATTATTTTATTCATTATCTTTTTCTATTTGTACATATATATACATATATACGTATACATTTATATATATATATATATATATATATATATATATATATATATATATATATATATATATATATATATATATATATATATATATATATATATATATATATATATTTTTATATATATATATAAAAATATATATATATATATATATATATATATATATATATATATTTATATATATATATATATATATATATATATATATATATATATATATATATATATATATATATAAATAGATATATATATACATAGATATATGTGAATTCTGTATGTGTAAATTCTAAATATATTAAATGTGTATTTATATAAAATATATAATTATATATGTGTGTGTGTATTTATATAAATAAGGACGTATATATATATATATATATATATATATATATATATATATATATATATATATACGTCCTTATTTATATATATATATATATATATATATATATATATATATATATATATATATATATATATATATATATATATATATATATATATATATATATATATATATACGTCCTTATTTATATAAATACACACACACATATATAATTATATATTTTATATAAATACACATTTAATATATTTAGAATTTACACATACAGAATTCACATATATCTATCTATATATATATATATATATATATATATATATATATATATATATATATATATATATATATTCTTTATATATATATATATATATATATATATATATATATATATATATATATATATATAAAGAATATATATATATATATATATATATATATATATATATATATATATATATATATATATATATATATATATATATATATATATATATATATATATATATATATATATATATCTGTATACATGTATACACACATACACATATAATATATATATTTTATATATACATACACATACATATATCTTCACATATTTACTTATTATATTAATATGTGTATTTCCATACACATACACAATTAGGATATATTTTTATATATACATGCACATACACATATATATAACTTATATACGCATAAAAATATAAACCACATTATAACAATTTAATATAACAATTAAATGTGATAATTAATTATTTATAAAAATCTAAAAAATTACCATTTAATACAAATAATAAAAAAAATAAAGATATCTCAAAATTCTGGTAAGGGAGGCTATAAAGGGCGACAATGGGAAGCAAGATGAGAACACTACAGCGGCGGCCTCGATACATGGAGGCGATGTGATCGTCGTAGGTGATGAGGTTATCACAAACCTCGCCAGCGATGACAATTCTTGGCTGGTGGAATCAGGGGCTTCAGCACATGTATCTCACAATAGGACACTATTTGCTACTTGCACGACAGACGACTGTGGAGTGTTGAAGATGGGCAATAGAGATGTGTCGTAGGCGGTTGCCATTAGAGATGTTCATTTGAGAACGAAGACGGGTGCAGTTCTTATTCTCAAAGATGTTCGTCATGTCCCTGATATCCGTTTCAATCTGGTGTCGGTTGGAAGGTTGGATGACGAGGAATTATTTAGTCTCTTCGGGAATGGTCAGTGGAAGCTTTCCAGTGGTTCGATGGTGATTGCCAGAGGAAGCAAGAAGTCCGATCTCTACTATATGGAGGGGAGCGCACAGAGGATACATGAGGTGAATGCAGTCAGTGATGCGTCTATCGAGTTGTGGCACAGGCGGCTCGGCCATATCAGCGAGAAGGGGATGAGCTACTTGGTGAACAGGAAGGTGATTCCAGGGCTCAAGACTACAAAGTTGGAGAAGTGCACGCACTGCTTAGCTGGAAAACAAAATAGGATGTTTTCCAAAGTCACCCAAGTTCAAGGAAGCCGGCGTTGCTCGAGTTGATTCACTCGGATGTTTGTGGTCCTATGAAGGTAAAATCTATTGGTGGTGCTTCTTACTTTGTAAGTTTTATTGATGACTATTCCAGAAAGGTTTGGGTCTATGCCTTAAAGACCAAGGATTAGGTGCTGCCTACTTTCAAAGAGTTTCAGGCCTCTATTGAAAGAGAGACATGTAAGAAGTTATTGTGTGTTCGGTCCGACAACGGTAGCGAATACATCGGTCCCTTTGATGCTTATTGCATAAAGCAAGGGATACGGCACCAGAAGACTCCACCCAAGACACCTCAGCTCAATGGTGTAGCGGAGCGCATGAATAGGACGCTGATGGAGAGGGTGCGGTATTTGCTGTCAAAAGTAAACTTGTCGGGCAGTTATTGGGGTGAGGCTCTTCTCACAGCTGCTTATGTTATTAATTTATCTCCTAGTACTCCTTTGCAGGGTGATGTGCTTGACAAAGTATGGTACGACAAAGAGCCGTCATACAATCACCTGCGAGTGTTTGGCTATAAGGCCTTCATGCATGTACCGAAGGACGAGAGGTCCAAACTTGAGCCGAAGACGAGGCGATGCGTCTTTGTCGGCTACAGTCGGGATGAGTTTGGCTATAGACTCTACGACCCGGTGGGAAGAAAGCCCTACAAAAGCAGGGACGTGGTATTCGTCGAGGATCAGACCATGACTAATACTCAGGATTCCGAGACGCCTTCTGAGGCTGGAGAATTGCCTAAGTTAGAGTCATTTCGCTTCGAGCAGTTTCCAGAGGACATCACAGAGGATCCAGTTATGGGAGAGCCAGTGCATGGAGTTGCTCTCCCAACCTTGATCATCAGCCTGCTGATGGTGGTCAGGGTGTCCCTTAGAAGGATGAGCATGTCGGAGAGGCAATTTCTGAAGGGAAGGAGGCTGTTGGTATACAGCCAGCACCAGTGGCTCCATTGAGAAGGAGCGAGAGAGATCGTCGACCATCTACGAGATACTCACCGGGTGAGTATGTGCTACTGACTGACGGATGAGAGCCCGAAAGCTTTGCAGAGGCTATGGAAGACGAACACAGGCAGGAGTGGATGCAGGCTATGCAGGAGAAGATGAGTTCCTTACACGCCAATTCCACTTATGAGCTGGTGCGGTTGCCAAAGGTCAAGAAGGCTTTAAAGAATCGATGGGTGTTTAGAGTGAAGCAAACGGATGATGCTATTCGCCCTCGATATAAAGCGAGGCTGGTAGTTAAAGGCTACGGTCAACGGAAAGACGTAGATTATGATGAGATCTTTTTGCCTGTCGTCAAGCATTCGTCTATTCGGGTGGTGCTACATTGGCAGCCAGTCTCGACTTGGAGGTCGAACAAATGGACGTAAAGACGGTATTCCTCCACGGTTACCTTGAGAAGGAGTTATACATGGAGCAGCCAGAGGGATTCTGTGAGAAGGGCAAGTCATATTTGGTCTGCCGGTTGAGGAAGAGCTTGTATGGTCTGAAGTAGGCTCTGAGGCAGTGATACAGAAAGTTTGAGTCGTTTATGGGGGAGCATGGCTATGCACGGACGACGTCGGATCACTGTATATTTGTGAGATATTTTGCCGATGATAATTTTATTGTTTTATTGCTCTATGTAGATGACATGCTATTAGTGGGTCAGAATACCACTAGGATAGCGGAGTTGAAGCGCCGACTGGGTGCGGCCTTCTCTATAAAGGATTTGGGTGCAGCAAAGACTATTCTTGGGATGGAGATCAACCGAGAGAGAGTCCAAGTTGCTACACTTGTTCCAAAAGAAGTACATTCACCGGGTACTTTAGCGTTTCGGTATGGACGGGTCAAAGAAAGTGAGTTGCCCCCTTGCGGCCCACTTTAAGTTCACTGAGGAGCAGTGTCCATCTACCGATGACGAAAAAGAAGATATGGAGCGGGTTCCATATGCTGCAGCTGTGGGGAGCCTTATGTATGCTATGGTGTGTATAAGGCCAGACATCGCTCATGTAGTTGGCACAGTTAGCAGGTATCTTTTAAATCCTGGAAGGATATATTGGAGTGCGATCAAGTGGATTCTACGATACCTTCAGGGCACTGCCGATTGGAGACTTTCTTTTGGTGGTGACGAGCCGAAGCTGGTTGGGTATATCGACGCTGATATGGCTGGAGATGTAGATACGAGGCGATCGACTTTGGGCTATGTGGTGATGTTTGCTGGAGGAGCGGTATCGTGGCAGTCGCGGTTGCAGAAGTGTGTTGTCTTGTCGACGACAAAGGCATAGTACATTGCGGCGACGGAGGCTTACAAGGAGTTGTTGTGGATGAAAAAGCTATTGCAGAAAATGGGGCTGAAACAAGAGCAGTATACTTTGCTTTGCGACAGTCAGAGTGCTATTCACATTGTAAAGAATCAGACCTTTCATAGCCGGTCCAAGCACATCGAGACTCGGTATCATTGGATACCGGATGTGGTTGAGAAGGACGCAATGATTGAGAAGGTCCATACTGATGACAATGGAGCGGACATGCTCACGAAGGTTTTACCAAGGGGAAAGTTTGAGTACAATAGGCGGATCGTCGGGATGACGAGTTCCTCCACCTAGTTGTGAAGGGGGAGATTTGTTGGAGTTGGTGGGGTTCCCAACCTATGTGGAGAATACCCCGGAGAGCGACGAGCGCCATACGTGTGTCGAAGAAGCTCGGGGAGTGCATGGATCCTATTTTAGAACATATATGGTAAGAAAATATATGATTGGATTTTCATATTTACTTTGATCATATATTTATGATTGGACCCTTCATATAGTAGCTTTCCATATTATTGGGTTTCTAATTATGGCAAGCCAATTATGATTGGATTTCCATTAAATATATGATTGTTGCATATTGAAAGTTTCCATATATATATTGGACTTCCATGTATGGATTACCAAAGGCTTATAAAAGGGTGATGCATGCTAGTTGTAAAATCATCTCAAAACAACAGTGCTTACAATCTTTGAGAGAGAGAGAGAGAGAGGAGAGAGAGAGAGAGAGAGAGAGGATTAAGGACTATTGGGAGAGATTGCTTCAAATAATTTTTCGGCATCTCTTATTCTTCGGAGTCCGCAACCAAAAAATTTCTTCTTTCAAGTGAGTTGTGGTGATCCGTGTTGGATCGGGAGGAGCTTGTAGAGGGTGTATTCTCTTTATTCCATTAGTGGAGGTTCTTCAGGGTTGGACTCCGATCGTCCCGTGGTTTTTTTTCGCAAGGGTTTTCCCCGTCAAAAATCTTTGTGTCTGCGATTGTGTTTGACATTTTTGGTTTGTGGGCTTTTGCTCGGTTCTCTCGCAGGACTTTCTGGTTTGTGGGAACGGTTTTCGCACTTCGTTCCCAACAGATTCGATACGGATCGATATCCGATATTGGCTGATATCCATATTGGAGGTCTGTTTTTCTCATTAAATTCGGTAACAAAAAAGACATCAGCAAGGTTGTAAAATTATAGTAAAATTGTAAAAGCATGTAAAAGAAGAAAACTTATCTATTACAAGTATACCAATCCGCATGGGTAAATACTATTTGATTCAATTTCGAGCTACTGTCAACACACGAAATTTTGAAACTATACCTAAATGTATAAAATATTTTGTCTAAATTGTTAATAATTTAGTAATAATTATATACTTTAAGATAATAAAAGATTCGATACTCCGATCCGAAACCGTCCATACTGTTGATACTGTCGAACCCGATACTCGTAGTAAGGGTCGGAACCGACTCCGATTCCGATACCGATACTGTGAACATTAGTTAATAGTAGCCATGCCATCTGTAAAAATCCCAAAATTAAAGATAAATATTAGTTTCAGTATAAGTTATTTGTCTACAAACTAACATCTCGAGCTTTCGGTACGGAGGTGAAGTAGCACCAACCATTAAAACTTCGACAAACAAAATTGTCCGAAACATGGACTTAGTAGTCTGAAATGGCATTTGTTTCTTCTTTTGAGGAGATCTATCTGTATAACCTAACATGATGGAAAGATGAGAGACACAGCAATGTCAGTTGCCACCCACCTATTCATGCAAGGTTTTTTTACTAAACAAATTAAATAGAGACGAGATGAACAGCTTGCAGAGATCACACCTGATTCATGCCACAACCCTTGCGCGTGCAGTACTGTTTGATAATGTACATGGCTACTTTGAAGCATGTTGGAATGGATATTGATGAGGTACAAACAGATACTGTTCATGGTACAACCCTTGCTCATGTGGATCCAAGATTGAAAGAAAAGCCGGGTTTGGGATTGGCCTAGCTAATATTTTTCAAGGTCCACCTTCTATTTCGAATTTAAGTCCTCACATCACATTGTATTGTTGTACACAGCTGGTGTATGACATAAAAGCAAAAAATCAACCTCCACTAGTTCTTTGACCATTTATCCATTCTTAAATTTTTGGACGCTAATTTTTTTTTTTGCAATTGTAATCAATGTGTTTATTGTACCGCCAACGGACATATTTTGTACACCTTTCAGCTTTCATTACCTTCATTCTTTTTTTTTTATAAATTCTTGGGTTATGGCAAACCACTATATACACACTCCATTTTTCCTTTGTTGCGCTAAGGGAAAAAAAAACCACCAAAAAACAATCTCAAAGCTCTGTCCAAATATTGTCTCGATCACTTCTCAATTCTTTCAAATCTTCTTCATTTCTGGACAAGAAGTTCGGATCATCATTCTCTCGAAGTTGTGTAAGGAAGATGAGAAGCCGGTAGCACGAAAATTTTACTTCTAGGAACATTCGAAAAACGTCTGCACATAGAACTTGGATCAACTTTTAGGATAGTGCGTAATGCACAACTTTCCTAGAGGCCGGTAGCACTAAACTTTCTTTTAATTTTGTTTACAGGATATATAAGGAAAAAACAAACAAACTTTATATAACAATCTAAGAGTTGATGATTTTTATATTTTAGTGTGTGGATAAAATAAAGTTAACGCATTTACAAATTCTTTGGAAACTTTTGTCTCCTGTTTTGCCAGCAGTTTTTTACACATTACATTTGTAAGCACATACATTTCTTACCACTAAAACATATTAGCCATTGTTTCCAACTTGAAGTTTTGCAACTTCGGTTGTCACACTGAGATCAAAGTGTTAGCACATTTTTTTCCAATTCTGTCTCAAAATGTTGCTATAATTTTTCATTTCCTGTTTGGATAAATTTGTTTACAACTGATAGATTTTTTTTTTTTCAATTCTGAATAATAAAACAAATAAGCAAAACATTTCAAATTATGCTACTTGTACATGTTAACACAAATTTGTTACAAGTAGCACTTTATGTTAGTATTGTTTCTACTGTTGCTAATTTTTCAGTTATATATTTACATTTTGTTAACCACAATATTTTCTTCATCTTGAAATCAAGATTCTTTTAATTGTGGCTCTAGATATTTATTTTGTATCTTTACCCAATTTAGTTAAAGAAATAGTTCAGTGAAACTGCAAATTCCTTTGAATCTATGTTCTGAAAGCAGAGATAAATTCGAAAACAAGCCGAAAAGGTCCTACTGTCAACCGGGTGTAAATAACCCTAAGCGACATGGTACTTAAGTTCTTGGGACCACCGTTAACTGGGATCTGGCCCTACAGCTAACCCAAGTTGATCAAAACTTGATAGACTAAAAATTTGTTACGATAATTAGCAAGTTCATTCAAACTATTACTCTAGAACCTTATTCACTCTTATTGAGTTAATACATAATTCTTACAGAACTTTAGACTGTCATACTAGTAACCATGGCTGGAAAGAGAGGAATCTTCTACTGCCAAATTAGCTAAGTTCGATAGCTCATACTTCAAAAGGTGGCAAAGTCAAATAAAATATTGGCTCACCACATTAGTGTTGATCTAAGCCATTGATGGATCACACCCATCACAAATGATTCTGATGACACCGAGTCTGACATAAGGATATCAAAGTCCTCTAGCTCCATCAGACCAATGACCCCTAAGAAAATAGACTACCATTGCTTCCATAGAATACTAAGCGCTTTATTTGAGTCTATTTATGACATATTCTTTGAATATAAGAGCGCTAAATAACTTTGGAATGCTTTTTGGAAGAAGAATATGGTTATAATGATTACAAGAACCAATTCCTTCATATTCAATAGCTTTCATGGTAGATAATAAACCTATGAATGTCCAAATCCATGAATTCCATGAATACCTTAGATATATTCAAGCCAAAGGTACAACCTTCTTTAGCGAGCATAAGACTAACTTGTTTGATAGATAAATTTCCTCCTTCTTGGTCTAATTTTGTCAAAGATCTTACTAATACACAGGGAGAACTTTCCTTTGCTCAATTCCTAAAGAAAATTAGAACAGAATACTAAAACTTTGTCATGCCTTTGTACCAGAATATGGAGAACATGAGTATGACAATGCTAGCTACGTACGGTTGTATGTGTCAGTGTCTAGTAATATGATCATGACTGTACCTTGACAATATATACTACAATATAAATCTTCTATGGTCTTACAAAATATACTATGTCTCAATCACACAAGCAAGAAAAATGCATAAAGAACATATAAGATAAAGCAATAAGCCTTCCATGAAGCTCAATCAAAATGATCACAAAGCTATCTAACAAAATGGAAAGCTAGCACAATACCAAGTTAAACATGATCACATCATCAACTGTAAAATAATATAGTTTTTCTTGCCAAAATGGTTGAGAAACAAACTCCCAAAATACACGAGCTAAACAGGTATCTAGCGACTAAACGTCCTAAAGAATCAAAATAAAATATGAGTGGTAGAGAAGAAATTCACTCAAGCCCCTTGACATTTATTCCTTATTAAGGAGCAATGGTAGATCCTCGGGCATTGCTACTAGATCCGGCCAAAGGAATCAGAGGGGTAACCCTTAATACCAAGTACCACAAGACAGATAAATGAATAATGCAAGAAAACATGACCAATAATAGTACTTAGGAACTTGTGTTGTAGCTTAAGTATATAACCTATCATCGAGGCAGTAGTCCAACCCTACATTAAACAAGAACAAGGGATGAACCACTATGCTAAAACAATACACTTTCCAAAGACACCTGCCAGGTGATATAGTAGAAGCATAAGTGATTTAATAGAGCGATCAATCAAATTTTACGGCTTCCTATATTAGTACAATTCCAGGAATGCAATATAGGGATTCGTTAATCACACACTGCCTAAGAAGGAGGTAGTAGGATTTACTGAGCCATAATAATAACAATAACAATAACAATAATAGTCATGCGTAAACCTCACAAGACAGTCACCGAATCGGGTTATGGATATAATATAATAGTTCAAATGCTCATATAGGGCATATATTAGCTTGATACTATGAATATATTCGATAATGTGCTCCAGAAATATAAGAATATACCACAAGGGGTTGGCAATAAGAAAATCATGATATTGGGATTCTTTCTCTTCCAATGATCTATGTGTTTTAACTCGTTAATTAACCTTACCATTTTTCGAGGAACTATATCGTGGATATGCGACCGTTCGGTCTAGATTTCGAATTCGTACAGTATTACAGATAGCTGGGTGTGAATCCGCATTGGGTTCCAACCTAGATCTATCTTGAGCATAGATGCAACAATCAATCCAAAATTATTATTCCTAATCCAAAGGATAATCGGGTAATCAGCCACTCGTGATTCAACATCATCAATAATTTCTTGATCCACGAAACATCAAATATATCGAAGTCTGAAATGCGACAACTAGATATTATGATATCCCAACAATAAGTTTTTAGGGTCTACTAGTTCATACATATCCATCATTTAATCTACGGGTCATAACAATCAATTTACCCTACAAACTCTTTAGTAGGATGATAGGAGTTATGTTCTCGGTCAACAGACAAGGTCGTGGAGTAGTGCCCCTCATAGGGGTTCAGGGCGAAGTCCACAAAAGCTAGACAACTTTTGGATATTGGGGTTGATAGATAGTGGTTAGGTACTAGAAAAATGTTCGGAAGGGGGGGGGGGGGGGGGGGGGGGGGGGCTAAATGCCCATACTACGAAATGACACACAACCACGATAAAGTTCCTAAAAAATCAATAGGACAACTGAATATTGATAGAATTCTATTAATATATTATTCTGCCTTGCAGAAAAGTATACTGGACTTGCGAGAAAAATGAGCACACCACATAGAACCATATATATATATATATATATATATATATATATATATATATATATATATATATATATATATATATATATATATATATATATATATATATATATATGTATCTACTTAATATAAGGAAGATATATTAACATATATGTATAGGAAGATAGAGAAAAGGGGGTGTATGTGTGATTGTGTGTGCCGTGTGTATGTGAGGGCTGTCGAGGCTACCCCTAACCATCTCAAACAAAACAGAAACCAATACCCCTATATATATATATATATATATATATATATATATATATATATATATATATATATATATATATATATATATTTATATAATGTATTTTTCCCTATGTACATATAAGCCTATATTATATATATATATATATATATATATATATATATATATATATATATATATATATATATATAAATAAAAAATATATATATATATATATATATATATATATATATATATATATAATATAGTATAATATATATAAATAGATATATACATATACGAGGAAATACAAATAACATATAGATTTTATATAATTGAAAATAAACATTAGTCTAATCTACAAAATCAAATTCAGAAACTATACTAAACCTAAACAGTAGGTTAAAACCAACATCCAAACTATAATTGAAATCGAAAATTGGAACTTTGAATTTGAAAAAAAAACTAATATTGAACTTCGAAAACCCAAATCGACATATAGTCCAAACTCGACCAATACTCAATCAAATCAAATAAAACTTTACACACACGTAGGTATACACGTGTATGACATGTTCGTGTCAGAGTCGAGTCAAATTTGTGTCCATATGGTGTCCACGAAGTGCGTATCGGAAGAGTCCATACACGCGTGTATTGACATGTGCTCGTGGGCACGTGCCGTGCTCAATAGAATGCCACACGCAATACGAGGAGCCTCGTGCTCGTGTACATAGCTAGGCAGGGTCTAGGTCTAGGAGCACAACATACTGACACATCATCACGTCGTGTCTAAGTGCCGCAGGACATGGGTATCTGCGCGGCTGTGTGCGCGCGCGGCCTCGTGGGCGCGTGTCGAGCCCCGTAGCTCGCGACACGAGCAACGTCATGTCACGTGGTTTGGTCTAGGGCTAGCTTAAGTCTAGAGTAACGTGTCCATGCTCCTGGTTCATGTCCTGTCATGTCATGTCCGCAAAAAAAGGCCGTGTTAGCGGCAATTTTTGCGCGCCTGCACAGTTCAGCCGAACCCGTGCGGGTTCGATTTCTCTGCGCACATACCACGAAACCCCATGAAATTTTAGGATCACGTGGGCAGAGCTTTTCCCCACTTGTCCATCAAATATCACGTGAAACCATGTCCTATGCATCGAGTTATGACACTCGAATAGCAGCACACGCACGGGGCCGTACCCGCGCCTCGTACTCGCGTGTCCGTGTCCGATTTGGACACCGAAATATGTCAAATCGAAATTCGTCTTCATGAAAGTTGTTTCAAATATACACATAAACAAATTCGTGAAAACAGAATAAAAAAATACGAGCTTTCAATTCTAAGCGGCATTTCGTCGAACACGTCCCCCAATACACCGACACATGTTTGATACGCCTATCAAACGGCTACGAAAACCTACCAAAATTCATGTACAGGTCCGGGATACCTGTATCGATGCATCTACGAAGAAAAATCAAAATTTACAGGTGTTTAGAGGGGTTTACCTATTAAGAGTCAATATCTCAATGAAATGAGCCTCCAAATGCGTCGATACCGATTTTCTCCGGTCCAACGCCTCTGATTTCTTGCTAACAAGTCTCCACCAGGTTCCTCTCCTCCTAACGATCGCAACACACTTCGTTTGGATGGATTTGGATGAGAAATGAGAAAGTTGGACTTTTGGAGGAGAAAGGACTTTCTAAGGTTTGAGAACTTGACGGCTACAAAGTTTTTCACATAAAGAAGGGGGGCTGCTGTTTGTGACCGGCCAGGGGTTAGCTAGGGTTAGGTTAGGGTTTGTCAGGGGCCATCATGCAAGTTAAAGTCGATGTAAAGCCCATTAGCAAAAAGGCCAAAAAGCTTCATCTTAAAATAGCCTAAAAATAAATTAATTTGCTTCCTAATAAGGACTAATGCTCTAAATTAAAATCTAATTAGCTAAATAGGATTCTAATCACATGGTTAGTCTTCTAATCAAGGTTGACTATGGTTAAACCATCTACCACTACCAAAAACACTAATCAAAGACTAACACCAATCAATTTAATGATAAAATAATAAAAATTCAAATTATCACACAATGACTATGTAGAAGCATGAATTTTTTTAGCAAATATAGTTCCATGCGCCCATGTCAAGTATAGCTCCATGCGCCCAAGTCAATTGTAGCTTCATGCGCCCAGACAGTGCAACTCCATGCGCCCGCTCAATGAAGCTCCATGCGCCCAGTCAAGTGTTGCTCCATGCACCCAATCAGTGAAGCTTCATGCGCCCAAGACTAGCTCCCCCGAAAGGGGGGTGCATAGCCTGAGACATGGCTATACGCCCAAGCCTGACTCAGTCAAAGCCATGATCAAAACATGCACCGAAGCACATGGCCACGTCAGTCTCCACGAGCAGTCGTGCACCAAAGCATGCGACCACGTCAACACCATGACCAACCTACGATCTCGAAGCCTGTATGCTCCTACATCCTATGCGCCCAAAGCAGGACTGTGCGCCCACATAAGAACCAGCGTGTTTCCTCATGTGGGCGCATAACATCATTCCAGCTCGAGAACGACTATAAAAGGGGGGCCTTACCCCTCTTCAAAACAGAGAACGGAGAGCATTTTCAAGAGCTAAATTGGTGCACTTCTTGCCAGTGAGCCGAGAGTTAGCAATTTTCTTAGCAATTTTATAATAGGAGTGTCAACAGAGTAAAGGTGCAGCTGCCGCTCGATTTCTATTGTCCCATTCTCTAGAATTCTTTTTTGTACTCGGGGATCCTCAGTGCAGGATCTCTCAGGCGTACTCGATTTGTGGTGCCTTGTGCCAATAAAAGAAAAGACAGCATTTTTTTCTTCTTTTTGTGTGTGTGTCCACAAAAATGGTGACTCTGCTGGGGACTACCTTTTCCTCTGACGAGAAGGTGGTGATGTAATCTGATACAGACAAAGTGGGGAGTACTCAGAAGATGCTGATCGTAAAGTTTGATCATCAGGCGTTCGAAGAGATGCTCTCGAGGGACGGCTCTACTCCCTCAAAATCAGCGAAGCCAAACAAGTATCGCAAGACTTGGCTTCCAAAGGCTCGCTGTGCTTAACCTGCTAGTGTCATAGCAGATATGCAGTTGGTGGACTCTACCACAGAAGTTCCCCAAATGGAGAAGGCTCACACCGTTCCGGGCTCTTCTAGCCCAGTGACATCTTCCCTGCACAACCAACAACAGGGTGTTAAACACCCGAGACTTGGTAAAGGAAAACACTACGATGCCAAGAATCGGGGTGTGCGACACTCTGGCTGAACCCGACAAGGCTCACAAATGAAGGAAGCCAAACTGGAAGAAAACAGTGCTGCTCCACCAGGCATGCGCCCAAGGAAGTGTTTGGGCGCATAGCCCCAACCAGAACACTTCTGTCTTCAGCAGGCTAGGCATCCAAAGCCATACGCCCAAGGCTATGCGCCCAGGCTCTCTTGATCTATACTATGCGCCCACATCAAGGAGGCTCAGACATGTTGTTAAAGAGCATGCGCCCAAGGCCAGTCTCCAAGGCCTATGCACCCATAACAAAAAGACAGGTCCCAACGTGTATAGTACGGGGCTGTCTTCAAGGACATCACAGAACTTTGGTGTGGGGGTTGCCCCTGTACATGAACTAAGTATGGATGCGCTTACTCTCCTTACGAACCCGCATGCAAAGCTTCGCGATGCATGCAACATGGGTTGTAAGGCAAAACTCCCTTCCGCTGACTTGTGCGACATGATAAATCATAAGCACAAAGCGAGGGAGAACATAAAAATCCATAGTGTGCTTCCGTGCACCAGTATTGTTATCAACTATTGTTGCTCCAAAACAACAAAAATGCCTTAGAGAATGTCCGTGTTTCGATGGCTACACTTCTCTGACGACGAGAAGCCGCTATGTGTTTCATCCAACATGGCTTCATGGTGTCCCCCTTACGGAAGCCCCAATCAAAGACGGTGGACTACGAACCCAACTTTCTCTCTTAGCTCCACAAAAAGAAGAAGGAGAAGTCTACCAACAGATGGCCAACAGGCCGTCGCATCCGAAGGAGTCTATATGGGCACTCGATGAAAGGCAAGACTCCGTATGGACGACGAAGATTTCCAAGCCAGGGGTAGCATTTCCTCAGAATCTGAAGCAGATGGCCCTCACACTGGGGGTAGCATTCCAGAGGATGTGATCCTTTCGATGGCGACTATCTACCTCCTCTACCTGAAGATGAAGGACTTATCCACTCGGAGACAGACAGTATCAGCACCAGTTGCACTGCTTCCTCTGTTCATCCTCGCATGCTATCTACATATATGTCTGACAGAAAAAGACCTGAAGAAGCCAGTGATCAGACAAGCAAACGGCTAGAGGGTCTCGAAACAGCATTCGCCAAGATCACTGATATGCTTACCAGTATTATGGCAGTTCAAGTTTCTGGGGCTGTTCCTCCACCTCCCACGTTAGTCCGGCTCATAGCAACAACCCTCCTTAACTACAAAAGGAGTATCATTCCGTTGCGTCTCCTCCAAATCTTGCAAATGCCGGGGGTAGACCTTCGCCAACAACGTCTGACAACCGTTCAGCAGTCATTTCCCAACACCTGCTTAATCAACGGGATACAATTGATTCCTTGGTTGCTCGCCTGGATACCATCTCACACAAAGACGAGCTTCAAAAGATGGGGATATCTCAACCTTATCCCCCTGAATGGGAGAACGCTACTTGCTCTCCTAACTACAAGCCGCTGACGCTGACCTCATTTGATGGTTTGACTTCTCCTCGTAAGCACATGACGTACTTCAACATGCAGACTCTGCACTTGCCCAGAGATGATCTGTTCATGTCGAAGTTGTTTGTTAGCACCATGCAGGGGGTAGCCTTCGAATGGTTCTGCAGTTTGCCTGACGAGTGTATCAATTCATTCAAAGACTTGTAGAGGTTGTTCCTCAACAGGTTTTACGAGAGTGGCATGCATGTTAGTATGTCCACCCTCATCGTGACCAAGCAAAGGAAGACTGAGTCAGTCATCGCCTTCATCGAACGCTTCAAGCGGCTAGCACTGAAGATGCCCTTTGGCATATCAGACTTAGAACTTATGGATACTTGTCGACACAACTTCCTTCCTACAGTAAAGTTTTGTCTAGGTATACATAAGTATGATACATGGCCCGCTTTCATTGCGGCCACTGATGCTGCTGAAAACGACGTTCCTAACTTGGAACTACAGGGGTTGGCAAGCATCCTCAAACTATCCCTGTTCGTGGGGGTAAAGGGAAAGAAGTCCTGAAAGTCGACACATCCAAAGGAGCTTCCAATTCTTAGGGCGCCTCCGACAAGCCTAAGGAGACCTTCTCCTTCGACGAAGATGATGTCATCACCATCTTCCACACATTGACAAAGGGCAATAAGCTGATATTGTCTCTACCACGACGTCTTGCAGAGACGAGCCAACTCAATAATCCCAAGTACTGTTTCTATCATCAGTACGTGCATCACTCCACCAAGGACTGCATCGTCCTGAAGAAGATACAATAGCTTATCGACAGTCAAGTGATCAACCTTGAAGCGGAAGACAAGGTCGTATCTGCTAATATGATCTCTCTTCAGTTTGGCGACTTTTCTCCTATAGAAGTCCCAGACGGCATGGTCCCGATCTCCAAGGCGATGATGGAAGTCGTCAACCTACCACCAGCTCGCAACTCAACCTTGGTCCTACTCACAACTGAACGTGGTAAGATCATGTGGGTCCACCCGGACCTTGTCCAAAAAGTGACGCAGGGGGTAGCACCTCCCAAAGCAAGAAAGGGCAAGAAATTCAAACCATGCCATATGGTATCCTCCCCCATCTACGAAGTTCTATCTGGCGAGACGCGATCGGGGAAGACTTATCTTCGGACGTACGATCCCGCACAAGAAGAAGCAGTACCTCCTCAAGCTCCTGCTGCCCCACAAGCTCAGAAGTCGGTCCGTCCAAGCCTCAAACCATAGACAAATCCATGTAGAAGGAGACGCGGTTTGACAAATATCTAAAGGTGCCAGCTCCCGAAGGCATGGATCGGCCCTACAACTTTGACATACTGGCCCAGCTAGCCAATACACCTGCCAGGTTGTCTCTGTTCGATCTATTGCGACTTTCCAAAGAAGCGCAGAAGGCCTTAAGTGAGACATTACTACATGCCGACTCTTACCTCGCTGAAGTCAAAGCCCCCGCTGAAGATCCTATCTCCTGTCTCTACTACCACAGTACTATGGAAGTGGTGTCCAACATCACCTTCTCACAGGAGGACATGCTACTAAAAAATAATCAAAAGGGATCATGTGTTCACTAGTAGGTTTTGGAGGGAATTTTTTAAACTAAGGAAACTATCCTAAAATACATCATAACATATCACCCCCAAACTGATGGGCAAACAGAGATAATCAATAGATGCATTGAAAGTTATCTTAGATATTTCTATAGCCATGAACCAAGGGAGTGGAGCAAACATCTCCGTTGGACTGAATATTGGTATAATACCAACTGGCATACATCAACAAAAATGATTCCTTATGAGGTAATCTATGGCAGTCGCCTCCACACATGCTCACATACACTCAACACAGCTCAAGACTTGGAAGTTGCTGCAACCCATTCTTCTAGAGATAATGTCTTAAAAATTCTAAGGACAACTTGCTTCTGTGCCAGGATAGGATAAAGAAATTTGCTAATCTCATAAGACTGATAGGAAGTTTAAAGTGGAAGATTTGGTGTATCTTAGGGCACAACCCCATAGGCAGATATTTATGGAACTACATATTCCCAGGACCAGAGATTGGTCTGCATATTGATCGATAGAAAGTTAAGCAGATATAAACGTGTTCTAAATCTTCATAGGCGAAAACTAGGGTTCATGAATTATACCTACGATGAGAAGAAGACAACAGTTCTTAGCAACCTCGAGCAGTGAGCGACCCAAAGATCTTCTACACGTATTTCTTCCCCGGGTTGGACGTCGTGTGGGCGACAATCTCTCAACCTTTTATTCTCCCGGCTGTCCTCTCTTTCTCGCCTCTCGTGATAAACGAAATAGCGAAAGATGCTCCTCTTAGGATACATATGACGGCCAAAGAATAGAGGGTATATATAGGCTACAACAGGGACCATAAAGAGAAATTAGGTTTAGGTCTCCTATTGGGTCTAGGTATCCCGTATTCTGTCCGAATACACAACCCAGGCCTATTAACAATAGCTCAGTTCACTAAAGAGCTATTGTTGCACTACCTTCTTAAGCCCAAATTACGTTTATGGGCTCCTTCTTATTATATTCTTGTTTGTCTTTCCATGTTAAGATATCGAATGTTCGTCAATCAAAATAAGTTACTGACAACTATATCGATCGACATCTTTTATCCTTAAGTAGTACCACTCAACTTTATTTGTCATGTCGAATATAATCCACCTGTAGGGTTTACATGAAAATCCTTATGAGTTCCTTAAGGTAACATCATCAATCCGATACATCGGGATATTGATTTTTTTTATAATCAACAGCCCATCATACACATAATGCCATTACCCAATTTATAGAGGTTATTGACTCATTATGAATCTCTCTTTTATGAATCAAAGTAATGCACACTACATATACATGTCTGTTATTATATCCGGATTAAGAGCACAAGCATCCATAATAACAGAGGTACTTATTTTCTTATGTAGTTAGTACAAAGAGAACAACCTCAAGTGGTCATGTTCAACACACACAAAGTGTACTAGTATAATCCTACAGTCAAGATAGACTAATGCCAGAATAAACTACAACCTTATCAATGGTTTGTCCAAATACATCTAGGTTGTGACCTTTTTATATATTCTACAAGGGACTGAAAATATGATCTTCTGTGTGTCACCACACACCATATTATCTACAACATAGAATATCAGGCACTTTGCATTAATATATAACAAATATCAAATGCCAACATTTGCCCATATGATTCTCATTAAAAAATAATAGGAAAATATAATTTATACAAAGTGATGCTTCTAGTATATAACCCTAACAATCTCTCATTTATACTCAAAGCATTGCTTTTTAGTATATTGTTACAAATCTACAACTTATACTTAAAGCCATGCAACCATGCGTCTGACTCTCATTTCCTCAACATGACTATTAAAAGCCTTAGCCTGTAAGCTCTTTGTAAAAGGATCAGTTAGGTTGTCTGTTGATGCTATCTTGGTCACATCAACATCTCATATTTTTACAATATCTCGTATCAGGTGGTACTTGCACTCAATGTGTTTACCTGTCTTATGGGCTCGTGGTTCCTTCGATTTTGCAACTGCACCACTATTATCACAATAGAGTATAATAGTCTTAGGAAAACTAGGTACCACATCTAAGTCTAATAGAAAGTTTCTGAGCCGAACCGCTTCTTTGGCTACCTCAGTGGATGCCACATACTCGACTTTCATGGTGGAATCAACAATATATTTTTGCTTTATGCTCCTCCATACTATGGCTCCACCTCCCAAGGTAAAAACATAACCTGAGGTAGAGTTTTTGGCATCCCTATCTGACTGAAAATCTGAGTCTGCATACCCCAAGGGCACAAAATTATCTGTAGGTAAACTAGCATATTATCTTTAGTCCTTTTTAGGTACTTCAGAATATTCTTTATTACAGTCCAGTGATCTTGTCCTGGGTTAGACTAATATCTGCTAACCATGCCTACGACAAAGCAGATGTCTGGTCTCGTACATAGCAATGTATACATTAAGCTTCCTACTATCGAAGCATAAGGAACCGCTTTCATGTCCTCTATTTCTTTAAGTGTCCTCGGATACTGTTCCTTTGATAGAGCTATTCCATGTCTAAAAGGTAGAAAACCTTTTTTGGAATTTTCCATGCTAAAATGAGTTAATACAGTATCGCTATAGGCAGATTGAGATAAGCCTGACAACCTTTTCTTGCGATCTTGTAAAACTTTGATCCCAAGGATGTGACCTGCTTCTCCCAAGTCCTCTATATCAAACTGTTTGGATAAGTATACCCTTATGTTAGATAATACCTTTACATTGTTTCTTATGAGCAACATGTCATCCACATAAAGTAATAAGAATACCACCACGTTTCTATCACACTTTTTGTACACACAAGATTCATCTGGACATTGATCAAATCAATAGGATTTTATCACCTGATGAAAATGGATGTTCCAAGATCTGGAAGCTTGCTTAAGTCCATAAATGGACTTCTTGATCTTACAAACACGATGCTCTTGGCCTTTTTTAATAAACCCGCCTGGTTGCTTCATATATATTTTCTTCGAGACTCGATTAAGGAAAGCTGTCTTGACATCCATTTGCCAAATCTCATAATCGAGATGAGCTGCAGTGCATAAAAGAATCTGGATAGATTTAAGCATGGCTACTGGCGAAAAAATTTCATCATAATCAATACCCTCTTTCTGAGTAAAACCTTTTGCAACAAGCCGTGCTTTAAAGGTCTCAACCTTGTCGTCTGCTCCTTCTTTTCTCTTATAGAACCACTTGCATCTAATGGCTTTTATTCCAGTAGGTGGTTCTACAAGTTCCCAAACTTTATAAGAATTTGTTGATTCTATTTCTGATTTCATTGCCTTTTGCCAAGATTCAGAATCTTTATCTTGTAGTACTTCATTATAGGTACAGGGATCATAGTCTTGTTCCTCCGGGACAAAGTCTGAGGACTCTCCTAAGAACATAAACCTGTCTGGTTGTATGACAACCCTCCCACTACGACGAGGCACTATGGGTTATGGTGTAGCACTTGTGACATGTTGTGCAGTTACTTGTGGTTTCTCCTTTTATACTGTTAGTATTGAAGTATTAAGTGTCTCTCCTCTTAATTCTTCTAGAACAACTCTACTCATGGGTTTATTATTCATCACATAGTATTCCTCTAAGAATCAGGCATTAGTGCTAATAATGACCTTCTGTCCACCACCCTACGCAGGAGTGCTTCATATTAAAGCGGTACATCCCGAACTCATCAATTCCAATACTTTGTCGCTGGATTTCGAAGAGGTTACCATGGTTGCAAACATGGTATCCATCAAGCTCGACGACTTTCCCCAGACAAAAACTTAAGACGGGGTAGTACCCGTTCCCCGGGCAACGATGGAGGTTACTAACCTTCCACCTATCCGGGGCCAGACGATTGGATTAGTGCCTCTCACCACGTCATGAGGAGAGGTCATGTGGGAGCACCCAGACTTAGTACCCGAAGTTACCAAGGCAGTGTCATCTTCAACCAATAAAAGAAGGAGAGGAAGTCCAGATCCTGCCATACAATCTCAGCCGGAGCTGAGGAGGCGGCGGCAGTTATTACTAGGTCTAGTGCACAATTTTAGCCCACTCTGGGTATTTCAGTCGAAGACCCTCAACCGACAACGCTGCCTGCTAGTGATGTTTCGGGGCCATCTCAGCCTCCACCGGCGGACAGATCCAAGCCGAAGAAAACCCGCTTCGATAGGCCGCTCCGTAAGGACGCACCTCAGGGGCTGGAGAGACCTTACAACTTTGACATACTAGAACAACTGGCTAATATGCCAACAAAGTTGTCGTTATACGAGCTCTTAAGGCTCTCCAAGGATCTTCGTGTCACATTGAGCAAAGCACTCCAAAATACCGACGCCTGCTTGGCCCAGGTCAAAGCTATAGGGGAAGACTCGTCAATAGATCTCTAGGGCAGCAATTGTGCAGATACAATGCCTAACATCGTGTTCACCCCACAGGACATGTTAATCAAGACCAACTTGCATGATCGCCCCTTGTACTGCACTAGATACATAGGCGACATCAAGGTGGATCGGATGCACATCGATCCTGGCTCGTCAATAAGCATTATCCCGAAAAGCTTGCTTCAACTCCTGGGCATCCCTATGCACCGGCTAGCGGTGACCAACACTGCCACTAGCAGTTTCAACTCGGG
The DNA here is from genome assembly GCA_029216955.1 of Iris pallida. Lineage (NCBI taxonomy): Eukaryota > Viridiplantae > Streptophyta > Magnoliopsida > Asparagales > Iridaceae > Iris > Iris pallida. The sequence goes on along the minus strand of JANAVB010025399.1, from coordinate 2,637,944 downwards.
AAGGAGCTATCCCCTGGGACAGATCCGTTTGAAATGTCAGATCGGTGATCTGAGGACGGAGGTTACCTGTTACGTCATAGACGTAGATACGTCCTATAATATCCACTTGGGGCATTCGTGGATACATGACTATATGATCGTTCCATCCACCCTCCACTAGTGCTTCAAGTATGTCAGTAAGCACGGCTTCGTGAAGACGAAATTCGCCGACATTGTTCCCTTCGAAGGGATTGAGTCTTACTATTCCTCTTAGGCTTGTCTATATGAGGAAACCAAAAAGCACGTAATTGAAGAACTGGAGGCCATAACAGGGTCAGAAGAAACTCTGAAAATCTACCTCCAGGCCCGTAAACCGGGCAAAGCTGCACCCCTTGTCGCAACTTTGCATAAAGAGGTGCCTGGTTCTCTCGCCCCAACTGCGCAGTTGGAACCGATGGTCGTACGACTCCCGAGGTCTAGCCAGGACCCAAAACCTATTGTAGGGCCGATGGTGATCCGATTGCCAAAATCCAAACAAAGGTGATCGGAAGATGCGAGGCCTTTTGTGGAGCCGATGGTGATCCGATTGCCAAAATCCAATCAAAGGCGATCGGAAGATGCGAAGTCCTCTGTCGAGCCGATGATTATTCATCTCCCCAAGACGAGCCGACAACCAAGTGTTGATCCGAGGCCCTCAGGCAAGCCAATGCCACAAGCTTAACCCTTGGTGGTCAAGCTGCCCAAGACATCGTCCCAACCTCCGACCACACAGGGGATAGCTGAAGAGGAGGCAGAGCTCGCAAAATATCTGGTTGCACAGGTTGATAGTCCCTCTTCTGATGATGTAATCCCTGTAGACAAAATTCCTTATTTCATTAATAAGCGACTACCTTTGAACTACCCTGAGCTTAATCTGATGTATGCTATGGAGCACGGTCAGGATATTAACCTGCACACACAAGTGACAACCGTCCATATCGTAAACCGACTTAATCCTATTAGAGGTGCCTACTTCCTAGTCCCAGACAGAAGAAAAGAGGATCACACGATCATCTTCGGTCGAAAAGAAGGTCCTCAACCTTCCATGCCAGAAGAGTTCGATTTCGAAGCCGACATCGGAAGATTGCCACGCTACCTATATAGTTCCCGAGCTAAGTATTTCATGCAAAAGCAAGGATACGACATGGAGACTACCCCAGGTCTAAATTACAGTAACGGCCGGCGATCACCTCTGTAATTATCAGCCCCGACTAGGAAACCTCAGAATTGTTACAGTGAGTCCAGACACGTTCTCGGTTATGTTACACCAGCAACAACGCCCGAAAGCTCCGATGAGGAATGTGAGTGGCATTCTCACTCGTCTGAGTCACCCGCTTACGATTCCAATAATATATTGGAGATATATTCAGGCGAACATTGTCTGTCAATACGGCATCCGCTGACATTCAGGAAGAAGACGAAGATCTGCCCGAATCTATTGAATTGGAGTAATGAGCCCAACAGCTAGATGCACAGTAGGAGAAGCACTTTGAACTATGAGACCCTCCCACTGAAGATGAGGTCATGCAAGTTGACCTCGGTGATGGATCCTCCTCAAAGCCAATCTTCATCAGTAAAAGCCTGACGGACGATGAATGGGAGTCGTTGTTGTAACTCGTTAGAGAATATATTGATGTCTTCGCTTGGAGCTATGAAGACATGTCAGGGATAAACCCCAAGATCGTACTTCATAAGCTCAATATTGATCCGGACGTAAAACCAGTCAAACAACAGCAACGGCATTTTCGTCTAGATGTCATGAAATCTATCGAAGTGGAAGTAAACAAGCTTATAGCTAGCGGCTTCATCTACGAGGAGCAGCATCCAGACTGGGTAGCTAATATAGTACCAGTCATCAAGAAGAACGAAAAGATTCGAATCTGTATCGACTTCTGTAATCTGAATGCAGCATGTCCTAAGGATGAATGTCTTTTTTCGATGACCGACATAATGATCGATAATACGTGTGGCTTCGAGCGCATGTCCTTTATGGATGGCTTTTTGGGGTACAATCAAATCAAAATATCTCCAGATGATAAGAAGCATACGTCATTTTAAATACCGATCGACGTGTATTGTTACACAGTCATGCCCTTAGGCCTGAAGAATGTCGGTGCTATATATCAACGAGCTATGGGTGTCATCTTCATAGATCACTTGTGCAAGACAGTGGAGTGTTACGTTGACGACATCACCGTCAAAAGCTGCTCTAAGGATGATCACTTGTATGATTTGAGGATAGTGTTCGACCTTATACGAGCGCACAATCTGAAGATGAATCCCACCAAGTCCTTTCTAGGCGTGTCTAGCGGGAAATTCTTGGGCTTTGTCATTACTTTTCAGGGTATTCACATAGACCCCGATAAAATAAAAGCAATCCTAGAGATGAGTCCACCGAGGAACCTCCGCAAACTCTGAGGCCTTCAGGGAAGACTAGCCTATATCAGGAGGTTCATATCTAACCTCTCAGGACGATGTCAAGCATTCACATAACTCATGAAGAAGGACGTCTCTTTTATATGGAATGAAGAATGTCAACGCGCCTTTGATGACATTAAGGAATACTTGTCGAGTCCGCCAGTTCTGGTAGCGCCGGTCGCCGAAAAGCCCTTTCTGCTCTATGTATGAGCAATAGAACACTCCCTCGGTACCTTGCTAGCACAGAACAATAATGCAGGGCACGAACAAGCCATCTATTACCTCAACCGAATGATGGTGGGGCTGAAGCATAGGTACACCTCCGTGGAGAAGGAATGCCTTGCGTTGGTGTTCGCCATTCAGAAAATACGACACTATATGACAGGGCAGACCATCCATGTTGTCTCACGAGTTAACCCCCTCAGGGTTCTTATGACCAAGCCAGGCGCACTCAGTTTTTGTCTAGCCACCTAGGCGATACTGTTATCCCCTTATGACATGGTTTTCGTTCTACATAAGGCTGTCAAAGGTCAAGCCTTGGACGACTTCTTAGTATCCCATCCAGGCTCAAAAATAACCAAAATCTATCAAAAAATCCTAGATAAAGTTATTAATTCAAACATGACTTCACATGATGCTGTTTGGCGAATATTCTTTGACAGTGCTTCAAGGATGGGGCCCCAAGGTGATATCGTCGCTGGAGTCGGGATAATATTAATTTCTCCTTCTAGATTGGTAGTCAATCGGGCATGCTCTCTCACAGAACCCTATTCAAACAACGTAGCCGAATATAATGCTTTGGTCATCGGACTCCAACTTGTAAAAGAAGTGGGAGTCGAATACCTAGAAGCATATGTCGACTCGTAGTTGATTGTTAATCAAATCCGAGGCTCATACGAGGTTCGTAATGTGGACCTGATTCCTTATCTTCAGACAGCAATTGCCATCATTACAACCTTAGAGGAGTTCTTTATAGAGCATGTTCCTAGGCTTCAAAATATTGAAGCCGACGTCCTAGCAGGCCTCGTCGCTTCTTTAGCGATTCCAAACCATGCTCATCATCTAGTCGACGTGATATGCCAAGAGATGGTCTGTCCCAAAAACAACGTTCAACTAGGTACGAGTTACTCCACCCAGATAACCAATGACGTGCAAGACTGGAGACTCCCGTTCATTAACTTTCCAGTCTACGAAATCCTGCCAGAGAATGTGGAAGAAGCAACTTCAATCAGAAGGTGTTCTCTTAAATTCTTTTATGATACAGAGACAAAAATATTATATCGATGATCCTACGACGGACTACTGCTATGCTGCCTGTCAAATACAGAAGACAAGGAAGCCCTACGCGAGAAACACGATGGCGTTTGCGAGGCTCACCAACCTGGCCCGAAGTTGCAGGACCGTCTCCATCGGATGGGCTATTACTGGCCTACGATGGTAGCAGACACTGTCGATTATGCAAAGAAGTATAAGGCTTGTCAAATCCATACAGACTTCATACATCTGCCATCCAAATTCTTACACCCAACAGTGACCTCTTGGCCATTTGAAGCATGAGGAATAGACATCATTAGCCTAATCACCCCGCCGTCGTCTAAGGGACACCGGTTTATACTTGTAATCACCAATTACTTTTCCAAGTGGACGGAAGCTGTTCCGCTGGCAGAGGTAAAGACATCAAATGTGATCAGTTTAATAAAACATCACATCATCTACCATTTTGGACTGCCCCGGAGGATCATTAATGACAATGATCCGCAGTTTGCAAGCCATGCTTTCTATCGATTCTGTGACAAGAATCGGATCCAGAACGTGGCTTCAATGGCATACAACCCATCAGCTAATGGTATGGCTGAAGCTTTTAACAAGACCATAATCAAGCTTCTCAAAATATTTGTGTCTTCAAACAAGCACGACAGGAATGAAAAGCTGGACAAATACTTATAGACATACCGTACTACGAGTCAGACGGCTACAGGAAATACACCATTCTCTCTAGTTTAAGGGAGCGAGGCAGTTTTCCCATTGGAGACCCAGATCCCCTCACTTCGCGTGGCCCTTACTTATCGGTTGACATCTGACGATAACTACCGTCGACGGCTACAAGAATTGGAAGCCTTAGACGAGAAGTGTTTGCAAACTCAACAAAGCATCGAACTCTATCAAGCACGCATCTCTCGAGCCTTCAATAAGAAAGTCAAGAAAATGACGTTTAGGCGATCTCGTCTTGGCCGTTCACAGACCGATGGTCATGACTCATAAAACCGCCAACAAATTCTAGCCCAAATGGGAGGGCCCATTTGTCATCGATTCCATATTCTCCTGAAGAAATACTATGCTTAAGGATATGCTGGTACTTCCTCAAACCACCAAATCTTCCAGACTGTCGAGTTATGTACACCAAGTACCTCTGAGCTTACACTCTATTAGCTCAGAGTGGATTCATATTGCATCCCCCTGGGTGACAAGTCATGTATACCAAATACCTCTGAACTTTCACCCTGATGCTTCACCCTGCCGGAGTTCACCAGGCTTATTGCCTTCTCTGAGCAAACTTCCTGGTCCTAATTATCGTGTGTTACGTCCATATTACCTCTGATACCGATAGTCTCGTGACTAAACACCTGTACCCAATATGGGATAAAATTATGGTGTTAAGACCACATAACCTGTCACGTCCATATTACCTCTGTTGGATTTTGTCTTAAAATCTATTACTCGCACCACTAGTGCGCAGAAGAGTAATAGGTCCACCAAAAATTATTCATGATTATCGTATGTCATGTCCATATTACCTCTGATATATATAGTCTTCTCATCTAACACCTGTACCCAATCTGGGATAAAGTCATGGTGTTAAGACCACAGAACCTATCACGTCCATATTACCTCTGTTGGGTTTTGTCTCAAAATCTATTACTCCTACCACCAGTGCGCAAAAGGGTAATAGATCTACCAAAGATCAATCAAATCTATTACACGCATTACCAATACACAAAAGGGTAATAGGTCCACAAAAATTGTTCAAATCTATTACTCGTACCACCAGTGCGCAAAAGAGTAATAGGTTCACAAAAATTATTCAAATCTATTATTCGTGCTATAAGGCACGCAAAAGGGTAATAGGTCCACAATAAGCCCCTCTGGAATATCCTCTACCAACCACAAATGCTCTATTAGGCTCCCTAGTACAAGCACTTCAGACATCATAAACAAAGAATAAAGTGAATATATTCTTTTATTCAAAATTAGTTACATTCATAGGACTACATCTCCAGCAACAAAAAAGAAAAGAAAATCCACTGCTCATTAGCAATACATAACACAGTGAGTATCGCCCCAAGCGGCGCATTGGGGCGGTTGATCTTCAATTTAGCCCGACGTTCAGCTGTTTAGGTCAGTTTGGCAGTACCATACCTTCGTCAAAAGGCAGTTTCGTAGCCTTCGAAAGAAGTCATGTTTTACTGCCGAGAAGCAAACAAGGCTGTTGAACCTTCGAGAAGCCACACGGAGGAGGGAAAATGTAGTATGCTAAAAGCATCTACAAGCGTTAACTTTCTCCCCTCCATATTGCAGACGTCCTAGGCCCGTTCCTCCATGAGGCCATACCTTCAAAACAACATCCCTAGTGTTGCTTTTGCCAACTTGGAGAGCCGTAAAAATAGAACTTTCATGACGACGCCTAACCACCGTCCGACTCTCCGATGTATAAAGGTTCTTCCTACCATCTAAGAAAACCCCTTCCGAAGCATGGAGAGTTCTGAGCTGTCTGATGTGCGTGTCAAAATGTTGCATCCACACCATATCCAAAATCACCGATACTGGTCCTGGAGAAATTTGCTAGCCAGATCCCTATGAAATATAAAAAGGGGAAAAGAGGTTAGCAGTCAGAAGAATACAAAGTGAATGGGTTTTTGTTTAGTTCATGTGGCCCAGTCACAATATAACACACGCGGCCTAGATCAAGGGAGAGCTCATGCGGCTCAATCGTATGGAATCTATGTGGCTCAATCCATGCGGACCAATCACACAACACATATGGCCCAGTGAGACAGGGAACACATGCACCGTGGAAACCCGACTATGCACAAAAGGCATTGAAGCCAAAGCACAGCGATGATATGTGACTGGCCTGCATATAAAGCATCTGACATGGCCATCTAAGTTCAAAATACTCGTTGTCCCACCATCCTTACCGGGGATAGGAGGGTGTACGTCAGGATAAGCGAAGAATGGGTCCACAACTATCGTCGAAGGGGCAAACCCCTTTCCTCCATTAGCAGTACCGGTCAACGGGGAGGCTTCGGGGGCCATGGCATATCGGGAGCAGAAAAGGTTATTGGAAGAGAAGAGGCCAAAAAGAGAAGAAATCGAAAGAAAGCAATAGGAGTTATCTCGCTGTCGTATGACCTATATATATTTACAGGCCACCAAGAAGCGTAAATGGATAGGCGCCGCTTCAATTATTATGCCATTAAAGATAATGATGACCTTTTGGATTTTATCCTTAGTAACCGTCATCTTTATCTTGAAAAGAGAGCCAAAAAAAGCAAATCCGAGCATTAAATACAGCAGTGACAGCTGGACAGAGTCTCTCTGCGGCTCAAAATTTTCCTACAGACCAAAATCTCCATGCGGCTCGATGCTTTCCTGCGGCTTAACATTTTATGAATGTCTCCATTCTCCTTATTCAAAGTATTCCAAATTTGCTATTTGAAAGCTTTGAAGGGGGTCTTGTAGAAGCATGAAAAAGATGGAGTTTATGTGGATTATCACTCCATGCGGCCAAGAGAAACCAAGCCGTAGAGGAAAGGCTCTCGAAGATCCCATGCGGCAAAGTAAAACTAAGCCGCAGAAGGAGTGCTCCTGGAGACCCCATGCGGCTAAGAAAACTCGATCCGTAGAAGCAAGGCTCTCGAAGACCCCATGCGGCTAAGTGGACTCGAGCCGCAGAGGGTAGGCTCTCGAAGATCCCATGCGACCCAGTGAAACCAAGCCGCAGAAGCAAGGCTCTCGAAGATCCTATGCGGCCAAGTAGCAAGGTTCTCGAAGATCCCATATGGCCAAGCGGAGTCGAGCCGCAGAAGAAAGGCTCCTAAGGCCACTATGCGACCTAAATGATTCAAGCTCTACTTTGTGGGGGGGGGACACGTAAAAATTTGACCAAGTCTTAACCACCAAGATTTGTTACAACAAAGAGATCTCAACAACCCCCACCAGCTGGCAGCCCAAGTTCGAGTCTTTGTGTGCTGTTACAGACACGCGACCACGTGGCCCTCTATGTGGCCCAATATCTGCTTTATGTAGGAATCACTATAAATAGTAGGGTACCACACCCATGCTAAAGGTTGGCTATCAAAGGCTGGCAAATTTCTTCAAGAGCAAAGACTGTGTCTGATAGTCTAAGGAGTAAGGCAGAGTTGCTACACTTTTCCGAGCCTCCATCGTCACCGTCCAGAATAAAAAGCAATTGTACTTAGATTATTTCCTAGGATTTCTTTCTAGGATCTCTTTTGTACTTTTAATGTTTGCAATCAAATCAAGTTTCTCTGTAATTCTTGTTTTGATATTTAATGGTAAATATTATCTACTTTTCCATTCTGCACATGTGCTGGACTACCTCAAATTCGAACATGTTTCAGACTAGGCTTTCGTCCGGTCCACAGCTCTGTGGGAGTAGAAGATACTGACTTAGAAGGTACCAAGTTCAGAATATAAGCTGCAGTCTCTAAGGTATGTCCCCAAAATGAGTCTAGCAAATTCGAATAACTCGTCATTGATCTAACCATCTCCATAAGAGTCCTATTCCTTCTTTCTGCTGAACCATTCTGTTGGGGTATTCCAGGTTGGCACGTAATCTCAGCTTATGATAAGTGATCCCTAAACTCTCCAAAAAGGTACTCGCCACCACGATCTGAATGTAATGACTTGACACATTTTCTATGGCATTTCTCTGTCTCAGCCTTATACTCTTTGAATTTTTCAAAGTACTCAGACTTATGACGCATCAAGTAAATGTATCCATACCTTGAATAATCGTCAATGAATGTGATAAAATATTCAAAACCAACTGTAGCCTGGATAGACATAGCTCACACAAATCAGAATGAACCAATTCCAACACATCTTTGGCCCGATACCCCTTTGCCTTGAAAGGCCTTTTGGTCATTTTACCTTCCAAGCAGAATTCACAGACTATAAGGGCCTCCACTTCTAATGAACTCAAAGGTCCATCTGTAACCAGTCTTTGGATCCTTTCTAGATTAATATGGCCAAATCGTAAGTGCCAAAGATATGTTTGGTTCATACAAAAGGTTCTTTTCTCTTATTTAAGTTAGAAGACGTATTATTCATTTCTATTAGTTGCATTATCGGTGAAATATGATTAATAACATACAAATTATCTACTAATGCACCAGAACAGATAAATTGCTTATTTTTTTAATAACAATGTTATTAAAATAAACTGAATATCCATCCTTAACTAGCATAGAAACAAAAATTAAATTCCTTCTAAGGAAGGTGCATAAAGACAATCTTTTAACGTCAAAGACTTATTTCTACCAAAAGATAAATAAAATCTCCTACGACAATGGATGCCACTTTTGTAGCATCACCTATGAATAAGCATATCTCTCCATCACTAAGCCGTCGGGTTTCCTAGAACCCCTGCAATAAATTACAGATATGATTAGTGGCTCCTGTATCTACACACCAGGTGTCGGTAGATAACACTGCTAAACATGTTTTAACTACTAGTAAATAAGATATACCTTCTTAGTTTCCTTGTTTGAGAAGTAGACAGTCACTCTTCCAATGTTCTGACCTTTTGTACTTGAAACATTTGCCTTTCGGTTTTTTTATGGCGCCTTGAGGTCCTATGCCCTTCATTGCTGAGTTTGCTTATTTTTGAATGTTATTCTTTTACTTACCGCCTTTTAGCTTAGAAATAAAAGCCTTTTCAGTAACATAAATATGATCACTCTGCCTAAAGAGAGCTTCAGCATCCTGTAGCTCTTTCGCAAGTTCTGCCAACTATACAACCTTTTGTTCATATTATATTTAAGGGAAAATATGTCAAAACTTTTAGGCAGAGTCCCGAAAATGATATTGACTTGGGATTCCCTGTCGATTTCAGTCCAAGGATCTCCATGTCATTCAGATGACCCATCATCTTGAGAACATGATCCCCTATTGGCGTACCTTCAGGCATTTTTGTATTCATCAAATACTTCATAGCAAACTGCCTAGTTGTTCTACTTTGATGTCCGGAGAGTTCTTTGAGCTTATACATCATGTCATAAGCAGTGGCCATTGCTTGATATTGATGTTGTAGTACATTTGACATAGATGCCAGAATGTAACACCGCACCATCTCATCTGCCTTTATCCACTTCTTATAAGCCTAGTTGACCCCTTCAGTAGAATTAGCATCAGACTTAGGTGGACATTTCACATTGAGTACATATTTGTACTCTTCAGCAGTTAATACAATATCCAAGTTACGTTTCCAGTTAATAAAATTAGGGCCAGTAAGTTTGTTTTCTTTAATAATCACCATAAGTGGACTGAAAGAACCTATTTTAGAAATCCTGAAAATCACATAATTAACTATTATACGGGGCAAAAACTTTTTGAATTAAATAAATATTGATTCCCTTAAAATAATAATAAAAAGTCACCAACAACTTAAACACCATGAATTTAGCATGCAACGATAGTGTGGACGTATACAAATTCAATATTTGTCCAAGGGGGTTTTTCTTACTAATTTTATTCTCATATCAACCTAACTTTATGACAAATAAAATTAATTTGTTGGTTTGGCTTTGGTCCTACAAATAATAGCAGTGACTCCGTTAGGGAGGATACCATTATTTGTATCTAAGTGTATACCATTACTTAATACTAAGTCTATTACTTCCTAGTGAGTTCCTTCAGATAAAGAAGTGAACACATACTAGGTAACTTTCTATAATTCTTTCGAAGAAAGTTTGTACTAGTGATCCATAATTAGACTTGTCCGATATGGAGGAAGGCACTAAAGCCAACTTGCAAGTATAATTATATCACCTACAAACCAGTAATAGAGACCATGGAATTTATGTTAAATAAATTCCCTCTCCCGCTTAGTTATTTAAAATTAATAAGGATTTCTCTACTAGTTGATTCATGTCCATGTTGACCATTATTAATGCGGACTTAGTTATAACAAAAAATCCATAAAATAATAAACATGCATAACCAGAAAAAGCAAAATATAGCAATAAAAGATAAATATCCAACTATTATGACCATATATCCTACTTCTTCTTCAACTGTGCTTGGATCCAGAATAGTGCGCAACGCAGATCTATTCGGGGTTCGACTTGCCCGATCAGGTCTCGGGGTTCGGGGCAGCGCCCCAAATTTTTTAAGATTTTTGCTATCAATTTCTTCATCGAAAATCATTCGACAGCCTCTGGATTGCTGAAAAACAGCATCTCGCCCTGCATCTGAAAAAACTACCACCGCCATCACGATAGACCGATCATATTTAAAATTGCATCAATCCTATGCCTCCCGAAGGAGTTCACACATAATCTAGATTAAAAAAAATTAAATACATAAGCACGATCAACCATCGTGATTTTAATTACATCTATGGACAACAACAACAACAACAACCACCACATGTCCGTGGTTTAAAACAACACAAACAGAACATAAATTGACCATAATAGTTGCATCTAAGATGCCTGCAAAACCGAGTCAAAACAGATCTACATCTACTAACTATTATTCAACATTATGTTTTTTTGGTCAACATAGATGTATCAATCGATACGCAGATCTAATACCGGCTCTGATACCAATTGATGGAACTGCGAATTTCCAGGACCACGGATTGGTGTGTGTATTGATCGATAGAAAGTTAAACAGAAATAAACATGTTCTAACCCTTCATAGGCCGAAACTAGGGTTCATGAATTATACCTTTAATGAGAAGAAGACAACAGTTCCTAGCAACTTCGAGCAATCAGCAACCCCAAGATCTACTGCACATATTCCTTCCTCGGGTTAGACATCGTGTGGGCGATGATCTTCCAACCTTATCTTCTCTCGGTTGTCCTCCCTTTCTCTCCTCTAGTGATGGACAAATTAGTAAAAGATGCTCTTCTTAGGATATATATGATGGCCAAAGAATAGAGGGTATATATAGGCTACGGCAGGGACCGTAAGGAGAAATTAGGTTTAGGTCTCCTAACGGGTCTCGGTATCGCGTGTTCAGCCCGAACACACAACCTAGGCCTGTTAACGATAGCTCGTTCCACTAAAGAGCTATTGTTGCACTACCTTCCTAATCTCAAATTATGTTTATGGGATCCTTCTTATTATATGCTTGTTTGTCACCCATGTTAAGATATCGAATGTCCGTCAATCAGAATAAGTTACTGACAACTACATTGATCGACATCTTTTATCCTTAAGTAGTACCACTCAACTTTATTTGTCATGTCGGATATAATCCACCTACAGGGTTTACATAACAATCCTTATGAGTTCTTTAAGGGGACATCATCAACCCAATACATCAGAACATGGATTTCGTTTATAATCAACAGCCGATCATACACATAATGCCATTATCCAATTCGTAGAGGTTATTGACTCATTACGAATCTCACTCTTTTATGAATCAAAGTAATACACACTACATATAAATGTCTGTTATTGTAATGCCCCGCTCCGTATGGTGCATTATGCTGAGTCGTTAACTGGAAGAGTTTTGTTGACCCGATTAAGTATCGATGTGAATCGATATAAAAGTACATTGACCCAAGAAAGGCATCGAGTCGGATCGATGCAAAGAGTTACGTTGACCCGAGAAACGCATCGAGTAAGATCGATGCAAGTGTTAAGTTGGCCCGAGAGAAAGCATTGAGTCGGTTCAAAGATTCTAAGAAGTCGAATCGATACAACGCATAAGTCCGACTCAAAAAAATATTTATTTTAGTTGGTTTCGTATGCCGGCTATACGTTTATATTAAATATAAGAGGTCGGCATTTTACCTTATGTACAATAGGGTCCACAAAACCCAATCACCACCTCACAGCGTACTGACGCATGGGCACGGTAGGCCAAATCAGTTGGATAACTCAACACAACACGAAGTGCTCGAATGGCTATGTCAGAAAAGTTGGTCATGCAACAAAGTTATAAAATTGAGCCACATCGGCTCGACGAAACGACAAGGCATATCGGCTTAAGGTGGGAGGACTTTGACTATTCTTTCTTACTCCATCATGCCTAACTAAAATGTGCCATTGTATGCTAAGTTAACAATCGAGACCACGGGCATGGCATCAATCGAAAGATGAACGTAGTACGTGTTAAACACTAGATAGAACAATCAAAATGAAATGTGCATCAAATGCACGAGTCGCTATTGAACATCGAAATGCCGCAATGATAAGCGCCTCGGTGTGCAAGCCATATGAACATGGGATAACTGTATTGATGAGTGCCTCAGCACACAAGTCATTCGTGCCCCCGTGTACAAGTTAGTATGCTAGAACATTGAAAGACTAAATCGGCGTGAGTGCCTCGATGCACGAGCTAGAGAACATTCAATACACTATCAAGGTGTGTCTCAATTCTACAAGTCGGAGGGAAGAAACATAAGTCTAACACATTGAACACTAAGGTGTAGAACATGGAAATACTAAATCGAGGTGTGCATCGAATGCATGACACAATTGAATGGCGAATAACTATATCAAAGTGTGTGTACGTACACATGACTTATGAAAGATGGCTTCGTTACAAAGAAGTGAACAGTTGTGGCAAGAATATGGCAGAACTGTCAAATATGGCATGGTGCCTTCGAAATGTTTACGGCCTTTGGGGCGTCGTTGATGAATATTGAGTTGGGGCATTATGCCAATTGAAATAGAGATAGGCGAATTGCTTGGTTGTATGAAAGTTAAGATGTATTGCATGGTCAAAGTCAAATAGAGTTAAAGATATATAGCCCGTGCACGGGTATGTGGTAGCTCCTTCGAACGTGGTACGCCAGGGCGCTCGGACCGTTCAGCCTAGGAGGGATGCATTTGGGAGCATCGGTATTGATGGTGCACTCATTAAGATGGCTTACGACCTGCTATTAAAGTGATAAGCCACTTACCGAGTAATTTAGGGTCTTCCGTTTAAGGGATTAGCAATCTCAGACGGAGCAATCATCGTCTTACATATGTGATTTGAGAATTATAAGTCCATTCTAGCTCGGAAAGCTAGTGACCTTCATATAGTTTAAAGAACGGTAGACTGAATGTGCAGGCACATAAAGATCTTGCATAAGATCACTTATAACATAACAGGAAAAGATGGTAGGCAATTCACCTTACGTCGGACAAGAATGAGTGCGTCAATGTTGGTAAGAAGTCACAAAATAACACGAGATTGAGATTGGTTGCCTGCTTGCTTATGGTAACCAAATAACATGCTTGCCATGATAACATGTTTTACTGCTTTCGAATATGCCATAAAACTGATCCTAAGGCAAGGCTGGAAAGGACACTCAATTGTATGATGTATGATTTAATATATATCTACTTAATGTCGGTTTAGTAAAGTGGGTCTTTGATCAATACAGCAAGGACGAAAGTACTAACCCCCCTACTAGTTTGCTAACAGGTTCAGGAAATGGTCTGCTCGCGACAGAGCTTTGCTTGAATGCGCTGAGGCATGGAATGTCGTAGCGTATTGAGGCGTGCGACCGCATTGACGCTCGAACTTGCAACAGAATGATGCAGCTGAGATATAGAAGACATGATGTATGGAACGGTGAAATCCTTTGTGGACAAGAGGGAACCTGAGTGTTGTAGCCAATCTGGCAAATTTAATTGGCTATTGAAAGCCTTTGTAACCTAAGTTCATTTATTGAATAAAGAGAATTGTTTCGTATACTCTGTTTCTTCCACTGCTAAATAACAATATCAAAGATAACCATTTAAGACTTGTCCTTGTCTTGTACGAGTGAAACTCCAGATTCGTACGGCATCACGTCCTAGCGAGGACAATGATTCGGATAAATCGATACGAGGACGAACAATTTTTCGAGTCCGGGTGTGACAGTTATTACATCCGGATTAAGAGCACATGCATCCATAATAACAGAGGTATTTGTTCTCCTATGTAGTTATTACAAAGAGAACAACCTTAAGTGGTCATATTCAATACACACAAAGTGCACTAGCATAATCTTATAGTCAAGATAAGCTAATGCCAGATTATACTACAACCCTACCAATGGTTTGTCCAATTCCATCTATGTTGTGAACTATTTATATATTCTACAAGGAACTGATAATATGATCTTTCGTGTGTCACCACACACCATATTATCTACAATGTAGAATATCAAACACTTTGTATTAACATATAACAAATATAAAATGCCAACATTTGCCCATATAATTCTCATTAAAAATAATAGGAAAATATAGTTAATACAAAAGTGATGCTTTTAGTATATAACCCTAACAGATATCAGTAGCACAAACCTCAAAAGCTTTCTCCAAAATACTATGGACTCTATCAAGTTCTGTCAAGGATTGGGACAGATGCATATAAATTGCCATTGATCCATCTAGTATTTCATGTGTCAGTTGAAAAAGAAATTGGGAGCTAATTCCATTCTACAAATTGAGGTTCCAAGGTATAAAGAAGAGCCAGTACTGGAGCCAGACTGGGTTCTGGACGGAAGGCTTATGCCGAGGAGAAACAGAGCTGCAGTCGACTTACTCGTCCAATAGAAAGATGGGCTTGAGAGTAATGTTGTGTGGATTCCATATGAGAAGTTGATCAAGAACTATCCCTACTTTGACCTTGAGGCAAGGTCAAAATACTGGGGGAATATTGATACATACCTTCCTAGTAGTATCAAAAAGAACACTTAGTAGTTAGTGTAGTAGTTGCAAAGTAGCTATGGACTTCAATTTTACTCCAGTGAACCTGCATTCTGCACTAGTATCAGTTAGCTATTATTTTTTGCAATAATATTCAGGAGAAGTGAAGAGTATCACTTATATCAGTCCTTTTCAGTATCAGCTATTATGTAATCTAGTCAATGGCGAGTTGGGTGAGTAGCCAATCATCCAAGTCAGAAGATTAGCCAATCAGCCTAGTTAGTAGTTAGTTAGGTGAGTAAGCAAATTAATGGGTAGAATGAATTTGTTGGTATTGGCCTTCTTTAAATAGAGGAGAGGAGCAGAGGAATGTTATAGAGAATTCAATTAACTTTCTTCATTTTTTGAAATGAATTAGTTGTACTCTTTCTTCTTTCCAAAGCTACAAACCCTAGATTACCAATCTCTATTGCTTGTTCAATTGAAGTTTTCTCTGTCACTGTCAATTTCATGGAAACTTTCATTAGATCACGACTAGCTCCAGGAGAAGGAGGTGGGTCCCTATAAAGATGATGACTAACGGAGAAGAAAAGTTATTGTTATTAGCACAAAACGGTTAAAAATACTTGGTTCCATTAAAACTAATTCTTTTAAAATGGGTTAAGTTAAGTAGACTGATTCATAACTCTATTTTGATTTGTGAGACTTATTGGCCATTCTTCAGATTTTTTGAAAATACACTAGTAAATTCAGTTTTGTAGTTCATTTGAGTAAGTAACTTTAGTTGTGCAATTTATTTTCTTTGATGACAGACATATCTTCTATTTTCGAAGTTTTGCAACTTAGAATTCTCATTATTTCCTTCCAAATAAATGTACCGTCATCAGAAGTCCAAACTTTCTTTTGGTAACAATGTCTATTATATTAACTGTTGTATGCACATGGTAGTAAGGATCAGACCCAACTTGACCTGATCTGGGCAAGGTTCGTTCTCTGAACTGCATAAATCTAAACCATATCCAAAATCTATACAATTAAGTCATAGAAGAATACTATTCATCTACACAGATATTAGCAGTCTAAGACAATTGGAGGTTATTTTAATAACCAAGTTATACAAAGAAAAAAAAGACAGACAGAAACATGTCTGAAGTAAGTTTGCTCATAACACGCACCCTATAAATAATTGTTGGGAATCAAACACGCCCTACATGCACTCCGGTACCTTGTTTGAGACGTTGTCGCAACAGAAACTTAGGCCAACCCACCTAAAATAACCAACCCATGTCTAACGAATACAAAGCACATATAAAGGCAAGTATATGGTGGTGAGTACGTCACCTGGACAAATTTTAATCTATATAAGTCAGATAAAATTACAAGATTGACAAAAAAACAATATAGAACCCTTTGCCCTAATAGGTTCAACCCCTCACCACAATCAAGAAGAAATGACATATATTACAATAAAATTACTCACCAACTCGTAATAAACTCCCTAATCGGAGTTAGCAACTCCTCGATCAGATTTCCTCCTTCCTTGTGTCTTGTATGACGAAGCTCTAAAAGCAAAGTGCGAACTTTCTCTTAGATCTCCTGCGGACGAGCACCCCGAATCTCAACTTTGTGTTATGCTTTGTGCCTCCACCCTTACCTCATATATATAGGATGAGAAAATCATATTCTAGGTCATAATAGGATTTTCTATACAGGAAATCCTAAGATAAGAATCCTATTACACCTAAAACAGCCAATCAACATCATATTTTAGATCATAATAGGATTCCCTAAAGAGTAAACCCAAAAATAAGAATCCTCTTATATCTAAAATAGCTCAACACCAAATATGGACATCTAAATCAAATATTTAATCAGATTTGGACTACACAAATATGTTGTTACCAAATTCAGACTGGACTCCAACAATCTCTCCCTCCAATTTGATGAGAAGGTGTCGACCTCATGGCTCCTCAATTGGACTTCATGCCTGTTGTTGGCCAATTTGGTATTGATTGATCTAATTTTGATAATTAACAAAACTACGATTCGATACACCGCAACATGGATGAGAATGCTACCTCGCAAGAAGTCAGCTGCATTTTTGCTTTTATTATGTATTTTTCTCTTTCTTGAGTGTAGGACTTATTATGAGTCGTGTTGCATTTCAAAAGTCCAAGTAGCACTCCAAGTCCAGTTAAAATAGCCTTCTAAACCCGTCGTCCTATCTGACTAGAATACAATCCAAATCCAAACTCAAATAGGGCACAAACCAAATCAGAAACCTTCTGGAATTAGGAAAATCAAACTAAAGGTCAAGTTTTGCCCAAAATCTGGCCGAACTCGGTTACCCAAGAAACCCTAGTCAGCCTCTATTCCTAATGAATTGGCTACAACGGTCAAATTTTTGAACCATTGAAGACCGAACTTTGTCTCATAAAATCCATAATTATATCAGCTTTCCTCCATTCTAAATCACTCATTCAATTTCTCATCTATTCTCTTGTGCTTTAAACCTTCCTACCTACTCAAAAACAACTTCATGTGCTCTTAGTTGTTAAAGTGAAAGTTCGATTAGAGGTTTGTTTAAGAGTTGTACAAACTTGAAAAGTCTAAGTCTGCTTTTATTTCAAAAGCTCCAAGTTAAAGTTCGTGCCCTTTGCATCAAAGCAGTAGGTGTCTGTAAGAAGTCGCAAGCCCTTCAGATCAAAGCTTGTGTTTCACTGATAGTGAATTCAACACCAAGCAAGAGTTCTCTGGACTGGACTAGTCCTCCATGAGAGATAACTGTATAAAATTTTAATGTTTGCGTTTGCTCTTCTGAGCTTTAATTTCTATATATGTGACTTATTGTATTATTTAGTTGGTACTCTGCCTTCATATTTTTTATAGAGGTAGTTTGTGCTGCACTCTATTCACCTTTCCTCTAGACTTGCCCTACGATCCACAAGTGGTATCGGAGCACAGTTCTCTTAAAATGTTTAACATCCTAAGAGTTATACACATGGCAACCGTGAATCTATCTTCACTAGAGAAGACTAATCCATAAATTGGTCACCCTATTTAATGGAACCAACTACACTTACTAAAAACACGGATGAGCTTTTACCTCAATTTTCAAGATTTTGACTTCTGGTCAATAGTGCCATAGATGGCTACAAAAAGCCAGTCAGGATTGTTGTTGACAAAATTTTTATAGAAAACCTTAATGATAAATATAATAATTTAGAAAAAGAAACAACTAGTCTTGATGCAAGAGCTATTAATGCATTATTTTGTGCTATAGACATGACAGGGTTCAACAGAGTGTCTATCTGTACCACATCACATGAAGTATGGAAACTTCTTGAGGTCACTCACGAAGGAACCTATCAAGTGAAGGAATATAAGATTAGCCGACTTATGCAAGATTATAAAGCATTCAAGATGAAACTAAGTTAGAGTATTACTTAAATGATTACAAGATTTCTTGATATTCTTAATCCTCTTTCTTCCCTTGGTAACAATTACAACAATCATGTAAAGATAAGCAAGGTGCTCAAGGGACTGACAAAGAACTGGAACCCCAAGGCCATTGCAATCATTGAAGGAGATGATCTCACCACGATGACTCTTGAGATACTCATGAGAAAGCTTATGACACATTAGCTGAATTTTAAGGACTTTGAACAATCAACACCAAAGGAGAAGTCCGTAGCTTTCATCCAAAAAAGGTCCCAACCGATAATACTGAAGACGATGACTTTAAAGGTAAGGAACAAGCACTAATGGTCAGGAACTTCAAAAAATTCTTAAGGTTTGAGAGATCAAACCAAAAGAAGAAGGATTATCAAGATAACAACAATGAAGAACCTATGTGCTATGGCTGTAAGAAGAGATGCAAATAAAGAAGGACTGCTCAACTGCCAAGAGAGCGAATCGTCATGAATGCCCAAGTAAAAGTTTATCCTCACACAAATATGCTAACACAAGCATATGGCATGAGAGTGAAGCCAGCGAATCCGAAGAAAATTCTCGCAATGCTGCAAATGTTTGCTTAATGGAATTTACTGTTCAGGGAACTACTAATCCCTTATACGAAGATTTTATGTTTGATGAATTATCTAATGCTTTCAGTCATCTTTTAGAAGAACACAAGAAAGTGTTAGATAAATATAAACAATCTAGGAAGGGGATTAAGGCACATCAGCTTGATAATGAAAAGTTGTGCTCTCTATTAGATGAAATAAGAGAGACTTCCACTACTCTTGACACGGATGAGCTATCCATAATTAAGTTGAGTTTGCATAATGCCTTACGTTAGAATATTGAAAGAAAGGATCAAGAATATGCAAAGCTCAATTCTGATTATGAGATAGAGAAAAAAAAGAATAATATCACTACACAGAGAATTCATTCTCTCACGGTGAAGTACAATGAGGCTTGAATAATCTCTAAAAAGTTGGAGATTAGACTAGAAAAACAGGTGCTACAACCTATAGATCAGTCTAGCACGAAACACATGACATATCACAAGACACGACCAAAGAATGCTGTTAAGAAACAATCTACACATAATGATTTTTTTTGTAAATATCAATGCAAGACACAATACACTGCTCCACATTCATATATTTATCATGTTACATCAAGCACTGACACCTTTGTAACTTGCCATTACTGTGGTATGAAAGGACATATATCAAGACAATGCAAAGTTAGAAATTTAGTTGATTTGAATGTGTTTGCATGGGTGCCAAAATCTAATAGTTCGGGACCCTTAAATAAGTGGGTACCAAAGGTCACATCTACTCGTGTTGTAGGCGGGGCTAATCTTCGCACATTAAGAGTAAGTGGATTCTTGATAGTAATTGCTCATGTAATATGACCGGTAATGCTTCCTTATTTGCAACAATGTCGATGAAGAAAGAAGGAACTTCTCTTTCAGTAATTATTTTAAAGGTTTATATCATTAGAAATGGTAATATAGGTATTCCTCTTTACTTCTGTAATAGAGGACGTATGTCTAGTAACAGAATTAATACATAACCTACTCAGCATCAGTCATCTTGCTGACAATGGTCATGACATTAATTTTATGAAAAACAAATACTCCATTTATGATAGAACATAATGAGATCTTATATATGAAAGTATTTGGGAGAATAATATTTATGTTTTTTATCTTTCGGAAGATGCTAATAATGTAGAAAGATGCCTATATGCTAACAAGAATGAACGTTGGCTAGGTATATGCATCTAGGGCATGCAAATATGGAAACTATTGAAAGATTATCCTCGAAAAAATTGGTAAGAGGCTTACCTGAAATAACTTTCAAGAACGATATGATTTGTGCTGATTGTGAAAAGAACAAGGCACCAGATGTAACGCCCCAGTCCCAAAATACGTAGGACTAGGAACGTAGACATGCCAGCTGTATTCATACAAAGTATACTCCAATATATGGAAGCCTCGTATAAATACATAAACTGTAAAATACAGTAGAACCATAACTAATCTCATCCATAAGAATAAAAGATATTATATAATCAACTATGAATTTGTCTTGATACAATATGTTGGGCGAAGATAAATCCACTACCAACAAGTAAAGGAAAAATACATAAGAAAAGATAATAAATTTTGGCGAGCGAAGCGAAGACGATCCAAATGCAATCATCCTCGAAGAAATAGCGAAGATCACGGCTAGAGCTAGAACACCTGCGAAAGGCAATAGCACACACCTGGCAAGACAACCAGGTCCTCAGAGGGACGTAACAAGACACATAATAGCATGCCATATAAACTGAATAAATATTGCTCAAATAAATAAGTCAATCGAATTTATAACATAGTCCAATACGCACCTACTAAACGAGCGTACCATCCCCCCAACCAAACAAGGACAGGAGATGGTAAACTAATTCACGACGACGTATCTTTCCATGCTAAGAATCCGATATGGTATCCGGACCCCAACAAGGTTCAATACCTTCTCATCGAAATAGTAAGTCACACCTACAACCAAACAAGGACAAGATGTGACGAACTAATCCGCGACAAGTTACTGTTCCAAGCCACGGTCAGATACAAGTACCCAAACCAAAAGTACTCGTACCTAACGGATAGGGTAGCCTACCATTCTAAGTGAAATATTGTTAAGAACAATCCTTCCTACGCATGGGCCCTGGCTAAATAGGATCGGCGTAGTCCCCCTTTGGGCACCAGAGGCTCCAGCAGGAAGAGCATGTCGTTCCGCAGAATCGTCAGTGGCCGTCAGTAATCTTGGGTCATCAATCCCGTATCTCCAGCGGAGAGTCCGGGTCACAAGGAAAGTGCATCGAAGCCCATACGCTAAGGAATTATCCTCTCCGCCTAATGCCTACTGTGTTGTATCTACAACACAAACCACTATAACCGCTAAGTCAAACTAGCATACAACCTCTATTAGCGGTTATTCCTATCGCACGGCTTATACGTACTGGTGGCCAGCCAATCACGCACTTCCGTATTCTACATGCGACACACAACCTCGTGTTACAACGTGTCAAGGCCAATGAATGCAACACACAAGGTGGTCCCTTAAATCTAGGTTTAATATGAGAAAATAATACATAGCAGAAAAAATAAATGAACAGTAAGTTCTAACAGTTATGCTATGTATCACAGTTTTTGCATAAAGAAAATAAATAATGCATGAAATATGAGCTAAAAATAAGTAAACAACAAATGGCAAGGTGTCTTGCCTGGTAGAGCGCCTGGTGTGCTGCGATGCTTAAGGTGGCACGATCTGCAACTTTGGTACAACAACTATGTGAGGTGACCTCGGTCGGTGGTACGGACAGTTCCATTGGGTCCAGAAGGGTCAAATTGGCTAGGGTAGACATAAGGTAGACTTGAATTGGCAAGGGATCACGAATAATGGAATTGGTTATGGGCAGGAGGAGACTCAAAAAGAAAGAGGATAATAATTATATACAATTTTTAGAAAACCATTTAACCCAAAAATATATTTTATTAGTAAAAATAGTTTTTATATAAATATATGAAAATATAAAATAAGATCGCTTTTAGATAAAAACAAAATTGTACAAAAAAAAATAATGTCAATAGCTACCTCTATTTTGTTAGATAACTATAAAACCTAAAAATGTATTAGGCCAAAATACTCCAAAGTGGCCAAAAAAAGTAGTAAACTATATTTCATTAATTATAATATATCCTAGATAATTATTTAAATGCTAAATCCTACTTATATTCATATGAATTTTAGAAGAATATTTTAGTGTTAAAACTTAATTTTAAATTTAGATAGAAAGTATTTACACGAATACAAATCACAATATTAGCAAAACAATAAAATATTGATAATAGTAATAATGATAATAACAAGGAATAATAATAATAATAATAATAATAACAATTTTTTTTAAACCATGATCAGTATCTAGCAAAAGTATAATAATTATAATAATAATATAACATAAAATAAATAATAATTGAACCGAAGCTAACCACAAAAAATAAAAAATAAAAAAAATAAAACATAAAATATCTCAGCCTTTCCTTACTAAAGCTGAGAGAGATTAGTGAGCGAGAGAGAGAGAGAGTACAGAGAATTCGAGAAGGGAAGAAAACGAGGAGCTCACGGCGGTCGCCGACGTGGTCGCCGGCGGCGAGCGCGGAAGGGGGCTTGGGTAGGAGGCTCGTTGGGCGTGCGCTCGCCGTGAGCGGCGGCGCGGAGACGTGCGAGAAGGGCGGAGAGGAGGCTTCGGTGGCGAGAGGTTTCAGGTCGGCGGAGCTCACTCGCGCGGAGTCGAGCGCGACGGTCGGGAGCTCGGCTCGGCCGCGGAGAGGAGCTGGAGTCGGGGGAGAACTCGGGGGTTCCCGACGAGGTTTCGGCGAGGGTTTCGGCGCCGAGGGCGGAGGGGAAGGCGTGGGTGAGGTGCCGAAGGCGGTCGTCGGCGTGGTCGAAGGGTTTCCACTCGGCGGCGCTCGACAGAGCATGGCCAGGGCTGGGTTCGACGGACGACGAAGGGCAGCATGCCGGCGGCGGGTCTCCGCTTGTTGGGAGGCTGCACTGACATGGAGGGTTTGGTGCGCTGGAGGAACGGTGCGGCGGCGCTGTGGCTCCAAGATCGCCGGCGGCCTGGTCGGTTTCGTCAGAGGTGAGTTTTTCTTTGGGTTAGGGTTTATTTCTCTTCTTCTATTTGTGTGTGGTGGTCGTCGAC
Source organism: Iris pallida (assembly GCA_029216955.1). Taxonomy (NCBI): domain Eukaryota; kingdom Viridiplantae; phylum Streptophyta; class Magnoliopsida; order Asparagales; family Iridaceae; genus Iris; species Iris pallida. The sequence continues at coordinate 2,614,409 of JANAVB010025399.1, read as the reverse complement.
GACGGTGGCCGGGCTGGTGGTGACGGGGTGGCTGGGACTGGCGGTTCTGGTGGTGGCCGAGGTTGGTCGGGTGTTGGCGAGCTGTTGGTTGGTGACAGGGATGGTGTTGGGTTTGTCCAGGGGAAGAAGATGGATTGGGGGTCGAGTGGATGTGTCGGGATAGCCGGTTGCTGGTCGCGGTGGGGGTGACGACGTGGTGGTGCTGGTGATGGTGCCATAACGAGATCAGCCGGGGTTGGGGCTGAACGGGGATGTCGGGTTGGCAGGGACGGATGGTCGGCCGGACTAGGTTCGGTTGTTGGTGGAAGGAGACGGGTGGTCGGAGGAGTTGGACAAGGAGGAGGAGAAGACCGGAGGGCCGAGGGCAAGGCTTAGGTTTAGGGATTATATATATATTGTCGGGTTGTCGACAGAAAAAAATATAAATGTATGTGTAAAAAGATGGAATAAGAAGGTCACTGGGGTCGGACCCGAGGCTGTCACGGCCGACACGGAAAGATGTTGGACATGGACACGAGGCACGCACATTTTGTGGAAATTGTTGTGGATGAATAATAAATTGGAGGAGTACCTGCCTATTTATAGGATGTGGGAATTCCCGATTAGATAAGCATTAGGAGTAGTTTAAACCCAAAAATAGATAGCTTGTAACTTAAATCAATTTAAATCCAAATCTAGATATAAATCCAATTCCAATCCAAATCCAATTAAATCAAATTAAATCAAATTAAATTTTTAGTTTAAAATCAATAGGATAAATCAAATTCCAAATATGGATACTAATTAAATCTATTTAAATGTATCCATGGGATCAAATCAAAATTTAAATTGTCACAAATATTTCAAAAATATGTTGTCCAAAAATACTATAATAATTAATTTCGAAAATTACATTATTTAAAATAACAAATAAATAATTACGAAAATATATGTTTGTACAATTAATATTCTTATAATTATGCTTTTCTAGCATATAAGTAAAAATATTATTTATTAATAATAATTGCGAAATGTAAGGCTTTATAAACAAAATAACAAACTTGAAAATAATTGGAACGATAACAAAATAATTATTATGTATATTATTTTGAAACTTCAAAAATAGAAAAATAATATTTTCAAAAATATGTACGCTCGCACATATTTGCACTCGTCGAGCAATTTTTGAAAAACAAAATTTCGTACGCGACGTATAATACGACTACGTGGCGTACAATACAAAATTTTAAATCCATGCAAATTTAATAATAATAAAAATAATATTAGAATTTAGGGGTTTTATATCCTACCCAACTTAAAAGAATTTCGTCCTCAAAATTAAGAATTAGTAGGGGGTGAGTGGACACAAGGGGTATCAATGGGAAACGATCGTTAACAAAATCATGTCGTAAGAAATCGCGATCTAGATCGTAGAAAACAGTATGGTCACGGTTAATGAATGAGGGTCACGATTAAGAGAACGAAAATAGATTCGCTTTAATTAAGCGATTAGAGGGTCTTGATAGGGTCGGGTAGTTTAAGATTAAGATATAGCAACGTCGAGTGATAATGGTTATAGGCGATAGGATAGCTAGAGGAATCTTCTAGCACAACGCTTTCGTTCCTCTAAAGTAGGTGAAGGTGAAAGCAGTATAGAGTTCGAAGGAGGCGTTATCAAATACGAATACGTGATTCAAAGACGATCGAATAATTTCAAAGGAATTGTCAAGGCAGTCGTGGATGGGACTCTAGAGGACAAGCTTAACTATGTCCCCATCCACGTAGAATAATAGGCAAAAGCGAACCAAAGTGCACTTGGTTGATCAGACCATTATGTACCGGTTCTGATTAGACAACATGTTAGTGGACATGCCCAATAACATATGTCTTGAAACAAGCCTGATAAAAGAATAAGCTTGCAAAAACTAGGCTACATTAGCATCATTAGTCAAGATGGTAAAAACATAGGCACGCGAGGTTAAGATTGAAAAAAAGAAGAATGATTCTAAGTCATATCCTGTGTTGGTCTCTATACCGTCGTCCTATAGTCTTCTTGCCCAAGTCCTTGGTCGGCTAGACGGGTTAGGTCCTCTAGATTTTAGGATTTAAATAAGCTTGCTAATATAGGTCACTAGGTCAAAGGGGTTGCTAGTTCATAAGGTATTCTACCCAACTTAAAGAATTAAACTAATGGTATTTTGGGACAATGTCTAACTAGTAGGGTCAATCTCTAGCAGCACGAAGAAAAGATAAGGATAATGATAGAAGGAATCATACAAGATGTAATTGATGAGTCGGTCGAATATGGAATCGCGGAAAGAGGTCAAGTATGTGGATGAGATCCTAGACTTCTAATCCTATTCGCAGGCTTGCTTGGTACGGTAAAGTAACCAAACAATTTATCTTGACCTGCATGGGCCACCACAAAAACATGTAATGCCCCAGTCCTAAAATACGTAGGACTAGGAACGTAGACATGCCAGCTGTATTCATACGAAGTATACTCTAATATATGGAAGCCTCGTATAAATACATAAGCGGTAAAATACAGTAGAACCATAACTAATCTCATCCACAAGAATAAAAGATATTATATAATCAACTATGAATTTGTCTTGATACAATATGTTGGACGGAGACAAATCTACTACCAACAAGTAAAGGAAAAATACATAAGAAAAGATAATAAATTTTGGCGAGCGAAGCGAAGACGATCCAAATGCAATCATCCTCGAAGAAATAGCGACGATCACGACTAGAGCTAGAACACCTGCGAAAGACAATAGCACACACCTGGCAAGACAACCAGGTCCTCAGAGGGACGTAACAAGACACATAATAGTATGCCATATAAACTGAATAAATATTGCTCAAATAAATAAGTCAATCGAATTTATAACATAGTCCAATACGCACATACTGAACAAGCGTACCATCCCCCCAACCAAACAAGGACAGGAGATGGTAAACTAATTCACGGCGACGTATCTTTCCATGCTAAGAATTCGATATGGTATCCGAACCCCAACAAGGTTCAATACCTTCTCATCGAAGTAGTAAGTCACACCTACAACCAAACAAGGACAAGATGTGATGAACTAATCCGCGACAAGTTATTGTTCCAAGCCACGGTCAGATACAAGTACCCAAACCAAAAGTACTCGTACCTAACGGATAGGGTAGCCTACCATTCTAAGTGAAATGTTGTTAAGAACAATCCTTCCTACGCATGGGCCCTGGCTAAATAGGATCGGCGTAGTCCCCCTTTGGGCACCAGAGGCCCCAGCAGGAAGAGCATGTCGTTCCGCAGAATCGTCAGTGGCCGTCAGTAATCTTGGGTCATCAACCCCGTATCTCCAGCGGAGAGTCCGGGTCACAAGGGAAGTGCATCGAAGCCCATATGCTAAGGAATTGTCTTTCCCCCCCCAATGCCTACTGTGTTGTATCCACAACACAAACCACTATAACCGCTAAGTCAAACTAGCATGCAACCTCTATTAGCGGTTATTCCTATCGCACGGCTTGTACGTACTGGTGGCCAGCCAATCATGCACTTTCGTGTTCTACATGCGACACACAACCTCGTGTTACAACGTGTCAAGGCCAATGAATGCAACACACAAGGTGGTCCCTTAAATCTAGGTTTAATGTGAGAAAATAATACATAGCAGGAAAAATAAATGAACAGTAAGTTCTAACAGTTATGCTATGTATCACAGTTTTTGCATAAAGAAAATAAATAATGCATGAAATATGAGCTAAAAATAAGTAAACAGCAAATGGCAAGGTGTCTTGCCTGGTAGAGCGCCTGGTGTGCTGCGATGCTCAAGGTGGCACGATCTGCAACTTTGGTGCAACAACTGTGCGAGGTGACCTCGGTCGGTGGTACGGCCAGTTCCATTGGGTCTAGAAGGGTCAAATTGGCTAGGGTAGACACAGGGTAGACTTGAATTGGCAAGGGATCACGAATAATGGAATTGGTTATGGGCAGGAGGAGACTCAAAAAGAAAAAGGATAATAATTATATACAATTTTTAGAAAACCATTTAACCCAAAAATATATTTTATTAGTAAAAATAGTTTCTATATAAATATATGAAAATGTAAAATAAGATCGCTTTTAGACAAAAATAAAATTGTACAAAAAAATAATGTCAATAGCTACCTCTATTTTGTTAGATAAATATAAAACATAAAAATGTATTAGGCTAAAATACTCCAAAGTGGTCAAAAAAAAAGTAGTAAACTATATTTCATTAATTATAATATATCCTAGATAATTATTTAAATGCTAAATCCTACTTATATTCACATGAATTTTAGAAGAATATTTTAGTGTTAAAACTTAATTTTAAATTTAGATAGAAAGTATTTACACGAATACAAATCACAATATTAGCAAAACAATAAAATATTGATAATAGTAATAATGATAATAACAAGGAATAATAATAATAATAATAATAATAATAATAATAATAACAATATATTTTCTTAAAACCATGATCAGTATCTAGCAAAAGTATAATAATTATAATAATAATAATATAACATAAAATAAATAATAATTGAACCGAAGCTAACCACAAAAAAAATAAAAAAATAAAAAAAATAAAACATAAAATATCTCGGCCTTTCCTTACTAAAGCTGAGAGAGATTAGTGAGCGAGAGAGAGAGAGTACAAAGAATTCGAGAAGGGGGGAAAATGAGGAGCTCACGGCGGTCGCCGACGTGGTCGCCGACGGCGAGCACGGAAGGGGGCTTGGGTAGGAGGCTCGTCGGGCGTGCGCTCGCCGTGAGCGGCGGCGCGGAGACGTACGAGAAGGGCGGAGAGGAGGCTTCGGTGGCGAGGGGTTTTCGGTCGGCGGAGCTCACTCGCGCGGAGTCGAGCGCGGCGGTCGGGAGCTCGGCTCGGCCGCGGAGAGGAGCTGGAGTCGGGGAAGAACTCGGGGGTTCCCGGCGAGGTTTCGGCGAGGGTTTCGGCACCGAGGGTGAAGGGGAAGGCGTGGGTGAGGCGCCGAGGGCGGTCGCCGGCATGGTCGAAGAGTTTCCACGCGGCGGCGCTCGACAGAGCATGGCCGGGGCTGGGTTCGACGGACGGCGAAGGGCAGCATGCCGGCGGCGGGTCTCCGCTTGTTGGGAGGCTGCGCTGACATAGAGGGTTTGGTACGCCGAAGGAGCGGCGCGACGGCGCTGTGGCTCCAAGATCACCTGCGGCCTGGTCGGTTTTGTCAGAGGTGAGTTTTACTTTGGGTTAGGGTTTATTTCTCTTCTTCTATTTGTGTGTGGTGGTCGTCGACGACGGTGGCCGGGCTGGTGGTGACGGGGTGGCTGGGACTGGCGGTTCTGGTGGTGGCCGAGGTTGGTCGGGTGTTGGCGGGCTGTTGGTTGGTGACAGGGATGGTGTTGGGTTTTTCCAGGGGAAGAAGATGGATTGGGGGCCGAGTGGATGTGTCGGGATAGCCGGTTGCTGGTCGCGGTGGGGGTGACGACGTGGTGGTGCTGGTGATGGTGCCATAACGAGATCAGCCGGGATTGGGGCTGAACGGGGATGTCGGGATGGCAGGGACGGATGGTCGGCCGGACTAGGTTCTGTTGTTGGTGGCAGAAGACGGGTGGTCGGGGGAGTCGGACAAGGAGGAGGAGAAGACCGGAGGGCCGAGGGCAAGGCTTAGGTTTAGGGATTGTATATATACTATCGGGTTGTCGACAGAAAAAAATATAAATGTATGTGTAAAAAGATGGAATAAGAAGGTCACCGGGGTCGGAACCGAGGCTGTCACAGCTGACACGGAAAGATGTTAGACATGGACACGAGGCACGCACATTTTGTGGAAATTGTTGTGGATGAATAATAAATTGGAGGAGTACCTGCCTATTTATAGGATGTGAGAATTCCCAATTAGATAAGCATTAGGAGTAGTTTAAACCCAAAAATAGATAGCTTGTAACTTAAATCAATTTAAATCCAAATCTAGATATAAATCCAATTCCAATCCAAATCCAATTAAATCAAATTAAATCAAATTAAATTTTTAGTTTAAAATCAATAGGATAAATCAAATTCCAAATATGGATACTAATAGAATCTATTTAAATGTATCCATGGGATCAAATCAAAATTTAAATTGTCACAAATATTTCAAAAATATGTTGTCCAAAAATACTATAATAATTAATTTCAAAAATTACATTATTTAAAATAACAAATAAATAATTACGAAAATATATGTTTGTACAATTAATATTCTTATAATTATGCTTTTCTAGCATATAAGTAAAAATATTATTTATTAATAATAATTGCGAAATGTAAGGCTTTATAAACAAAATAACAAACTTGGAAATAATTGGAACGATAACAAAATAATTATTATGTATATTATTTTGAAACTTCAAAAATAGAAAAATAATATTTTCAAAAATATGTACGCTCGCACATATTTGCACTCGTCAAGCAATTTTTGAAAAATAAAATTTCGTGCGCGACTTATAATACGACTACGTGGCGTACAATACAAAATTTTAAATCCATGCAAATTTAATAATAATAAAAATAATATTAGAATTTAGGGGTTTTACACCAGATCATCCTTCAAATCAGTAAACACTGTAAGTACCTTTAGTGTAGTGCCCCGTCCCAATATTGTGCCCCGTTCCTCATTTACGATACGGGGAGCGCAGTTAAGAAAATTGACTCTATTGATTGATCGGGATCGGTTCAATCAAGATCCTTCCCTTGTTATGGATAGGCTTCTTTAGAATCAAGTTCCATATTCAGCGGGATGCGTTTTGAGGAAAAACTATACAGCTGAGTCAAGAAGGACCTCCCGCTGCTCTGTTTTTCATGTCATACTTGCTCCTCTGGCTTAGGTTTTATGAATGCGTTTTCGTGAATCTTTTCGATGGATTTCATTGTTTGTATTTCAAAATTTGTATTTCATATCGAACTCTGAAGACAATGGTAGAGTGTTGATCTGTTACTTATGTGTTTTCAGGTGATTACGTAGGCACCGTTTAGCGCAACAGACCTTCCTCTCACCTTAATTAATGAAAGTGAGTGGGTTGACCCTTCTCTCCCTTGACCGTCTTGTTCTCTAATCAATCGACGATACCAAATAAATTAAATGTTAGATGTAGATGTAAGGACACTAATGCTTATTTCTAAAGAACTGTTGTATGATTTATCATATACACCTGCTATAGAATTGCTAAATCATGAAACTGTCGCATGCTTATGTTATTCTTACTATAGAATTGTGTTATGCAAATGTTAAATCAATGATATAAAATGTTGCAACGATAAGGCAGGGTACATGAAAATAATTAAGTTTCTTATGAATGTGTAGACCATGTTTGAGTAATTAGTTTTAGTCTAGCACGATTATGGACAATTTGTGCACAAGGGCGATATTTTTTTCGAACCGTATCCCGGGGCCACGCGATCGATTCATCCTAGGAGAAAACACAATAGCTATATTAGATTGTACCACGAGTATTCGAGGACTTCAGCGGGTTTCGCTACCCGCGCTGAACGGATCACCGCCTATACCAAGCTATATGTCCAGGATGGCTTGTCATGCCAGTGACCTCCACAAATAAGCACTGTTTTTGTTAACGATATCAAACTAACAGGGAAGAACATGGTATGTTTTATGCAACAACGGCACAGTCTGTCGTGGGTAAGTTGTAACGTAATTACTTATTGTGCCTGTCAAATGTTATATGCAAATGATTATGATGGTTAGAAAGATCACTAATTATATTGCATGTTTAATTTAACTTATTGAACAAATAAGAGCGTGGTATTTAATTAGTCACTCACCAGTACACAGCAATGTACTAATCCTCGTTCCCCAATTTTTTAAAAAATATTTTTATTAATTATTTGGCTTAAATAGTGATTATTGGATTCTAATATTTTTTAAAAACAAATATTTATTATTATATATGGTCTTAGTCATGGTCAAGTTTGGGATGCATGTTGACTATGAGTTATGGAGATGTTAGGGTAATTGTGTGCTTTGACTAGTGTATTAGCTATGGTAGGAAAGGCTTGGCCATATATGTGTCCCTTCTAGGAAAACAAGTCAAGTCATGGCTTAACCTCTATAAATGGTTTAAATAACTAATAATTATGACTTTTGACTTTTAGGAGACCCGGTTGTACCAATCTAGCTCGGACGTAACCCGAACCAAACCCAAGCCCACGTAGTCATGTGGTGCGTCCAAAGACGTCCATGAAGATATATACCTATTTGGCAGGCCTGTATTCCCATCAAATGGTCTATCCTTATCTGGCGTGCACTCCGCTGGAAGCTACCGACGGACGACCGCATCAGATCGATGGGATTTAGCCTCGCTTCCAGATGCCACTGCTGCGAGGAGCACACAATGGAATCAGCAGAGCATGTCCTTCTTTCGGGGGAGCTGGCGACTAGCATTTGGTCCAATCTCCATAATAAACTTAGTCTTGTCCACCCGACTGGGGGCTTCTGCGATCTCCTGGCCAACTGGAGCCGTTCCCACGGATGTCAGATAATTGTAGCCACCAGTATTTGGGTCCATTGGAAGAACAGGAACAAATTCAGATATGAAGGCCGCCAACTCCTTCCTCCACAGTTGTACAGAGAGGTCATCAGACAAAGCCTCAAAGCTAGGAGGCGCTGCTCTCACGCCTCCAACACGTTTTGGAAGGCCCTTGCTTAGGCCGATCTCAGGATTTCTCGCGTCTACCATGTCGGCGTTGTTCAGATCCGCCCCCATTTTGTGTGCGCCTCGCGCTTTTAGTTTTCTTTCCTTTTGTCGAGTAAGCGCGCTTACTTGTATAGACTTCAGCATTTTGCGCCTATTACTTCAATAAAGCTCCGAGTTTCTTAACATATATATATTTATATATATATATATATATATATTTTATATTATATATATATATATATATATTAGTGGAACCGTTATTTTTTATTAGAAAAGAGGTTAATGAGTACATCCGACCTCATAGGTAACAAAGAAAAGGACAAAACACACGGGAAACTAATTAAAAGCCCAAATCGGAATAGGCCGAAGGTGACGACAACTCGAAAGAGACTTCCCAAACTGCCGCTTTACCTCCCGAACCAAAAAAGAAACACCAGCACTACGATACCTGGAAGCCAGATGGAAACCAATCTTTCGAATGTTGTCATCAGTGGGAAGCCGGTTATGACAAACCCGCCACATCAGAATGCTCCACTTTGCCGGAATATATTGTTCCCATATATGAGAAAATAAGGAGGAGGTTGGATGATGAATCCAACAGATCCTCCAAGCCTTTGCCAAAGAGAAAGATCCATACCGATCCCCCCGGACAAAGGAATCAGGAACTGTAGTGCATGATAGATTAGCCAAAATGATATGCCGCAGTGCCTCATCCCCAAAAATCTCCGAGATCATCGGCCGATTCCAGCCCGCATCGGTCCAGAACGATCTGATAGTAGGACCACCATTGTCAGAGTTCCTCGCTCTAGAATCTCGGATCTTTCAACCTCTATCCGAAATATCCCTCACAAGCACCGATCGATGAATATGAAGTACCGTCCTTCCGGCCAATCTGGCCGACCGCCGAACCTCCCCGCCACCTCTACCCGCCGTTACCCGTCCCGAATGGTGCGCTCGACGCTCCAACGGAGCCGCCACATCAGCGCTCGTCCCCCCACTGCTGGCCGGTGGCTGTCCCGCCACCCCGGAATCTCTAGGCGCCATCGCCTGGGACCCAATCTCACCCGCATCCGCCTCCCCGAGCCTCTCCTGGCCCCTGTAACCACTCCACCGATCGACGGGTCATCAATACGACGCAATCTGATACCCCCCGGGATCCACACTTCGCACCTCGCTGAGCCCGCACCACGTCCCAGTCTAAAAATATATATGGTTCCGCCAACTCCCTCCCCCTCAAAATCTGTCGCCAAATGGGTGAACACTTGGAATTCATAACGGCTTCGCAAGGATGACGCTTACGAAAATATTTTGATTTAAGAAATTCCACCCAAAGTCCCCTCCCATGTCTCAACTTCCACCATAATTTCATAGAAAAGGCATCCATAATATCATTTAGACACTTGATCCCAAGACCCCCTTCTGATTTAGTCCGGGTAGCATAAGCCACGCCAACCAACTCCTCTTAGCGACACCATCCTTGCTACCCCGAAAGAAAGCCGCAAACATCCGCTCAATCGCCCTGATAACTGCCCGAGGAGGGCAACACGCTGCCAGAGTATACATAGGAATAGAGGTAAGGACATTCTTAATAAGAACCAGCTTCCCCCCAGGAGATAGAATCTTGTTATGCCATCCCGACAGCTTCAATCTGATTTTATCAAGCAAATTACTAAACATCCCCGCATTCCGTCTCCCGCACGATAACGGATATCCCAAATAAACAAGAGGCAAAGTACCGGTGCAAAATCCAAATAGAGTAGAAATAGTCCGAGCACGATCCTCAGCCAAAGGATTTGTAGTATAAAAGACAGATTTGGAATAATTAATCTTCTGACCTGATACAGCCTCATAACGATGCAACACCTGCTGGAGAGCACGCAATCCAGTAATATCCCCCGAAGTGAAGATAAACACATCATCCGCATATGCCAAGTGTGAGATACACGGTCCCCCAATAGAAGTATGAAAAGAAGATCTCCTATTAGTGTCTTGAAGCAGCTTGAGATTTCGAGAAAGCACCTCCGCGACAATGATAAAAAGAGCGGGGGAGAGCGGATCCCCCTGCCGGATCCCTCTCGACGCCGGAAAGAAATCAGTAGGAGCGCCATTGAGAAGAACTGCATACCGGGTGTCTGCCAAAAGACGATAGACGAGATCACAGAAGGCTTCATTGAAACCAAATTTTCGAAGCACCCGAAGAAGAAAATGCCAATTAACTCTTTCATAAGCCTTCTGCATATCAAGCTTGATTGCAACGTTGCCACCATGATTGGACTCCCTCATAGATGCCACCATGTCCTGAGCAATGATGATATTGTCTACAATCTCTCTCCCCATAACAAAAGCACTTTGTTCCGGAGAAATAATTTTGGAAAGAATGTCATGTAACCTGCAAGCAAGAATCTTGGAAATTATCTAGTTATAGAAATTGCAAAGACTAATTGGGTAGAAATCAGAAAGATTCCTCGGGTGCTCGACTTTGGGGATAAGGAATAAAAAAGTATCAAATATAGATTTGGGAAGCCGGGCACCCAAGAAAAAAGAACCAATGGCTTCCTCCACGTCAGCAACAATAATATCCCAGCAACATGAGAAAAACCTTCCAGAAAATCCATCCAGTCCTACACCACTAGCCGGGTCCATCCCACGAACAATCTCGAACAATTCTGATCTATCCGGGCACCGAACAAGATTAGAATTATCCTCCATAGAGATAATACTAGGAATGACATCGAGGAATGCATCATCCTCAGAAATTGGCTCAGCCCTGAACAGCTTTGAGTAAAATAAGGAAGCCTCCGCCGCCACCTCTACATCAGAGCCTGTTTCGAAGCCATCAGCACGAATAATTTTCTGAATAGCCGCCTTTCGCTGCCAGCTCCGGGTGCACGCATGGAAAAATCACGTATTCCTATCACCTTCCAGATCCTATTTCAATCTGGCCTTTTGCTTCCAGAAAGACTCCTCAACCTGGACCTTTTGCTTCAATCTGGCTACAGCCTCCATCCAAACAGCCCTACCCCTCTCCGAAGGATGATGATCATAGTCCTCTTCCGCCGCCAAAACAACATCCTCCGCCTGACGAACCACCTAAAAAATGTCGCCGAAAGTTGATCTACTCCAACCGGCCAAGACCTGTCCCGTAGTACGTAGGCACATGCCCAGACGCTCTAACGCATCATAATTCCAACAAGATTCCCCGCCCGAGCAACCACGAATAGGAAGTCAGGATGAGACGTCCAAAAGTCAAGGAACATGAATCCTCGATGCTTAATGGAAGAAGCTGGCTGGCAAGATATCAATAGAGGTGCGTGATCAGATTCTGCCCGGTTGAGATACTTGTACGAGACCTGGACACCATCCAACCAACTACCCGACGCGAGCAATCGATCTAGTCGAGATCCCTGCCGATCAACCCCAGACTGGCCATTCATCCAGGTGAATGAGCTACCTTTGAAACCAAGATCAGAAAGACCTGCAGCCGACTGGAAGTCAAAGAAATCTGCGATGGCCCTCGAGTTCGGCGGCCGACCTCCAAATTTCTCGTCCGGAGAAGCAATGATATTAAAATCCCTGCCTACAGCCCAGGGCATGGCAACGTCCCTGGCTTGGACGTCAAGAAGATGTCGCCAAAGACGTCGTCTCCCCTGTCGTGTCCCTGCACCATGGACGACAGACAACCACACCGGAACCGAAAAACAACTCAAAGAAAGCTGCATCGAGATAGCCTAACTACATGAATCAATACAGGTGAGCCCAATACCCGACTTGCTAAAAAACCAAATATTCCCTTTCTCATTGCAAAAGCTAGCATCAAAACCCAACCTCAACTGATAAGACAAGAGCTTAGAAGATATCACCTTGGGCTCGATAATAGCAAGAACCTGAATATTGTTGGTCCGACACAAGGACCTGAGATGGCATAAAGTAGATCTGTTCGCCGTCCCCCGAACATTCTATATAAGGAAGTTAACCATGGACCCTCTTGGGGTCCCGCTGTCACGACCCGCACCCTAGAGTAAGGGCACAAGAAGTGGGTACGTCCAGTCTACGCCGCAGTGTCGGCGGTAGAACGCTGTCCTAGGTCACAATATCTAACAATTGAAGGTAATAACAGTTATACTCCCCGAATGGGGGTGACATAACAGAAATATAACTCAACCACAGCTAAGGGAGAACAGGTAAGATGGAAAGATAATGAAAGATAAAATATCCAAAATAGATGAAACACAAAGATACAATCCAGAATTCTAAGTGTCTAAAATAATACATATCTCAGAATATCTCAAAATCTAATACAGTGATCCAGAAAGTAAGACAATCCTAAGCTAATGGAGTGTCGTCTACTGCTAATGGATCCTGCTGCTGGTCCAAGTCCAGGCACTCATCTAGTGTAGCACCGTAGTAAGTAGGGCAGAACGCCTCAGCCTCGTCCTCTGTAATATTTTAACAGGTCCAGTCAGGACGGGAACGAGCACATATCTCTCAAACAGTTCATAGCAGGTTAGGAAAATAAATCATGCAATAGAGTAAAATACAGGAAGTACTGAATGAAAGTACAAGTAAACAGAAGATATTTTGTAACTGAAAGTAAATACATGATAGTAGAGACGGTAAGTTACTACGTGATTTAGAGTATAATATGGTTATGTAAACGGCTTAGGGGCACATGAATACAAATAAAGAGGCACATGAATACAGCTACTGGGGATAGTATTCACATAACCAATTCTACTCACCCCGCCCCAATCAATACACAAGGATCCGTTCAAGTTATGTTATAAGCACATGAATACAGCTAAGATACATGAACTCATGTAATGAGTAGTACATGAGGCACATGATAAGCACATGAAGCACATGAAGCACATGAAAGCACATAAGAACATGTAAAAACATAAACTAGTACGAGTACAAGGAGTACCTGATGCACATAATAAAGTACATGAACATGAAATACCCGATGCACCCGTAGAGGGATAACATCTTAGGAAAGGAACCATATAGTACTAATCCGTGAAGATACGTGTCAGCATCATGTAGAGAGATCTAGAGCAAGAATATAGTCCAGACAGGTATGAAAAGATCAGAGAATGTACTCGCCTGCTAACTAAAAGTCCGAGATGAAAGTACTGTCCGAGGAGTGGTGTCTGACTCCTATTTAGAACAGTACAAGTCACAACAAGTCCAGAATAAAAATGTAATGCACTACAATGCGCTCTACATGAATCTAGGTCAATCTAGACCAAAGTCAACTCTTGGTCAACTCTGGTCAACCATAGAAGTCAAACTAGGTCAACCAAGTCAAACCTAAGTCAAACTAGTCTAATCTAGGTCTAACAAGTTATTCTAAGTTTTAACAAGTCTACTCTAGGTTTACTAAGGCTAAACAGTCTATCTAGATTCCAACTAGGCATACCATGCCTAACCAACCTATAACATTACACACAAGATATTACCTATATCTAACAATACACATATTGATATAAATATTATAATCTAACTTAGAAATACATATCCTATATCTACTATACAATATTACCATATATCATAACATATCATATCACATAATATCATATATATATATATATACATAGGAAGGGAGTGAAGGGGGAAAAGCACATGAGTATTAGATGTGTGTGTGTGTGTCATAGACTTGGGCATGTGTGTGTGAGATATCACAAGAGTGTGTAAGGGATATAATAGTAGGTACAAAACAGTGTACACATATGTGAGTCTAGAGTGCATTGTGTGTGTAAGAGGATGAGACAAGTGTGTACTGCCATAGGCAGATGAGGGTGTGTGACTGTTCAGAATTTGAGAACAGTGGCAGTGTCCCAATCCTGGGAAAACAGTGAGGAAACAACCATGACTCAATGCCAAAACTCAGATTCAATTTTAAAGCCCCAAACACAGTTAACCGTGATACCAACTCAGTTAAAACCTATCCAATCTCAGGTTACACATTAACAGTGAATCTCAGGTATACCCAGGAAACCAATTCAGTTTAAAACATATTAATCAACAACCAAACTCAGTTTAAATGAAAACAGTTTACAATCAAATCAATACCCCCACCCTTTCTCAGTTATCACATTCAGCCCATATATCAACCTATTCTCAGGTTTCTATTCACAGGAATATAGGAAAATAACTCAGGTTTAACATAGGGAACCATTTCAGTTAACAGGAAAATATCCCAGGTTTATAAAGCCAATTCGAAAAGAACCCAATCCCATATCAGTTCATAATATACATTCTTAGGTTCTTAACAGTTAAAACCCAAGTTATCAAAGGGAAAACAAAATCTCGAATCTCAGTTATCTGCCAATTCAAAAAGAAAGGAAATCAATGAAACAGTGTACATCTCAGGTTCAACAATTTAAGAGTTCAACTAACCTTCATCTCACAGTACAATAAAAAAGGGGAAATCTTAGTAATAAATTACAAATCCCAAACACAGTAATTCAGTGAACAAAAAGAAATCAGTTTACCAATCATTTTAAAAAGGTTAAATAAGAACAACACAGGCAACCCAATGTATCAGCCTTGAAACCCAATCGAAATGTCAAAACTCAATTCAAAAAGCCTAGGTTTGAATTCAAAAACTTAGCTAACATGGATTGTAATATGAGGGAATCATCATCAGTGAACAAAATTACTAAAACAGGGGATTAAAGGGTCTTTGGGAAAACTGGAAATCTCAGTATTTCAATAAGTATCAGAAAACAGTAAATTCCCCTATTTGAATCCAATTCTCCATATCAACCCATTTCTAATTTGCAACCTAATATAATTAGAGATTAAACATCATGATTAGGATCTAAATAATAAATAAAAACACAATTTAAAACTATTAAAATCAATTTAACACATAACACAACATTGGCACACTGAACTACACAGTGTACTACACGTGCAGAGGCCATATCGTGTCCGACACGACACGAGAGCTCGTGAAACTCGAGGAGCCTCGTGTCAGTCATGGACACGACACACGTGTCAAGTTTCGTGGGTTGAAACCCTGTGTGCACAGAGCAGTTCCACCCGAACAGCAGGGCAAGCTCCTTGTCCGCGCGCGTGGGTGCACGACCGCGTGTCCATGCCTCTGTGTCGACTCAAACCGACAAGAAATCATGCTCAGTGTCCAAGGAATGCATAAGCGAGGTGAAAATAGATTTTCCTATTAAAACACAAATCACAAAATCGAACGTGAGGCATTTCGTCGAAGACGTTCCTATACACGTGGATACTTGTCCGTTATGGACATGAAATGGGTTCAAATTCTAGGGTTAGCCTATCCTACTGTTAGGTTAGGGTTAGGGCATCCTAGAAATGAATTTTAACAGAATTTATATGAAAAAAAATGGATTATACCTATAGATGAACAATGGGTTAAAATCCCCAAATGGGAAGAGTTCCACAAGCCACCAAACTCCCTCAAATTGTGTTCTTCCTAAAAATACTAAACATTAACAGCAAGAAAACTAATATTAGGTCCTATTGCAATTTATTTGGAGGAATTTAGAGTTAAAATGGATTTTCTAAGAATTTATAAAGATGGAGACTCACCTCTTCCAAATGGCAATGATTCCTAAAGAGGCAAGCCCTAATTTCAAGGTGATATAAATAGGGGGGAACACACAATGGCCGGCCAAGATTATTAGGGTTAGGGTTTGGTTCAAGGGCGTGGGCCTATGGGCCATTAAGCCTTTAAGTCATAAAATGACTTGTGATTTCACAAGCCATTCATTAATCAATCTAAATCCTATTTTCCCAAAAAAAAATTCTAATGGGTTAAAGTCACTAACTTAAGTCAATCCTAGGCTTCTATATCCTAGTCACTTAGTCATGACCTAGATTAGCCACTAGGTTAGTCTCCAAAGTCAACATAAGTCAAAGTCCACTAGAACACCAAAATCAATTATACTAAAATCACTTAAAAATCATATTAATTATAAATAATAATAATAATTCCATATTAAATTCTAAAATTTTGAATATGACCAAAATACCCTCATGCTAGAAAAGTGGTAGTGACAAATCTACCCCCTTAAAATAATTTCGTCCTCGAAATTTAAAGGCGAAACTAACTGCTAAGAAGGATAGAAAAGTATACCTCAAGGTCCAAAAAGATAGGGGTACCGCTCGCACATCTCATCCTCCCCCTCCCAGGTAGACTCTCCTGGAGAATGATGCCTCCATGCGACGCGTACGAAGGGTATCACCTGGTTCCTCAATACCTTCTCCCGGCGATCCAAAACCTCCACAGGCTGTACTGGATAACTGAGAGTAGGTCCAACCTCTATCTCCGAGTGATCGAGCATATGGCTAGGGTCAGCCACATACCGTCTCAACTGTGATACGTGGAATACGTTATGAACTCCTACTAGTACAGATGGCAAGTCTAGCCTGTATGCCACGTCACCGACTCTCCCACTGATAACGAAAGGGCCGATGAAGCTCGGGCTAAGCTTCCCACCTCCACCAGAACCTATCGTACCACGAGTCGGAGATATCCGTAGAAAAACCATGTCTCCAACCTAATCACAAGCAAGGTCTCAAGTTACTAAAAATCAAACACGATCAATCAAACAAAATAAAACAAAATACAACCTACTTATAATCCTATTTCTAAATCTGTACCTCAAACTCCAGCAGCCTCCGATGGCTATCGGCCCAGTATCGATGTCTGTCCTGCTCCACGCGAAGTCTATCCTTGATGAGCTTCACCTTCTCGGCTGCGTCAACAACCATCTCTGCTCCCAGTAAAGCTCGCTCTCCAACATCATCCCAAGATAAGGGTGTACGACACCTACGCCCGTATAGAGCCGCAAACGGTGACATCTCAATGCTGGCCTGATAACTGTTGTTGTAAGCAAACTCTACCAAATATAGGTGATCCTCCCAGAAACCTCCAAAATCTAGGACGCACGTCCATAGCATATCCTCAAGCGTCTGAATAGTCCTCTCTGACTGTCCGTCCGTCTGGGGGTGGTATGTAGTACTAAACTTGAGCTGAGTGCCCAAGCTAGTCTGCAAACTCCTCCAAAAATGGAAAGAAAAACGGCTATCCCGATCTGAGACTATACTGACAGAAACTCCGTGAATCCTGACTATCTGCCTCATATACAACTCCGCGAGACTCTCTGTAGACGTACCCAATTTGAATGGCAAGAAGTGGGCTGATTTGGTCAACCTGTCAACGATGACCCAAATCACGTCTTTTCTTCCTGGTGTACGCGGCAACCCCGATACAAAATCCATGGTAATATGTTCCTACTTCCACTCTGGAATGGACAACGGCTGCAATAGTCCTCCGGGCCTCTGCCTCTCTGCCTTGACCTGCTGACAGACCAAGCATCTAGCTACGAAGTGGGACACCTCCCTCTTCATCCCGTACCACCAGACATGCTCTCACAGATCCCTGTACATCTTGTTAGCACCAGGATGTATAGAGTACTGCAATCTGTGAGCCTCCTATATAATCTGCTCTCTGAGCTCCTCGTTGGACACACATAACTGGGAACCGTGCCTCAGGGCACCATCCTCTGCAAGTGAGAACTCAACATCCTCCACTCCTGCACTGATCTGCTCTAGGATACACCGCAGAGCCACATCCTCGAACTGTGGCGCCTTGATCCTGTCCATCAATTCCGACTGTATCTGAAGGCCCCATAACTGCATCTGCACTCCGGGCACAATCACCTCTATCCCAAGGCTCTCCAAGTCTGCAAGCAGGTGCCGATCCATAATCAAACACATGGCTGTCGGATACCTACTCAAGGCATCGGCAACCATGTTGGACTTCCCCGGGTGATACTGAAGTACGATGTCAAAGTCCTTTATCAACTCAAGCCACCTGCGCTGCCTCATGTTGAGCTCTTTCTGTATAAACACATACTTCAAGCTCTTGTGATCTGTGAAAATCTCCACCCTTTCGCCATACAGATAGTGCTTCCACAACTTCAAAGCAAAAATCACCGCCGCCAGCTCCAGGTCATGGGTAGGGTAGTTCTTCTCATGGGGACATAATTGCCTGGAAGCATAGGCAATCACCTTCCCATGATGCTGCAAGACGCAACCCAGCCCCTTCCCTGAAGCATCACTATAAATAGTGAATCCACTTGACCCTGAAGGCAATGTCAGAATCGGAGCTGTCGTAAGCCGCTTCTTCAACTCATCAAAAGCTGCCTGACACTCCTTTGACCAAACAAACTCAGTATCCTTCCGGATCAACCGTGTCAATGGCTCTGTAACCCGGGAGAAATCCTGCACAAATCTCCTATAATATCCTGCCAGCCCCAGGAAACTCCTGATCTCTGCCACTGAAGTCGGCGCTGTCCAAGCCTCAACTGCTACAATCTTCTTGGGGTCAACTGAAATACCATCTCCAGTCACCACATGCCCCAAGAAGTCCATCCGGTCCAAGAAAAACTCACACTTGGAGAGTTTTCCTTAAAGCTGCTCCCTCCCGAGAGTCTCTAGCACTATCCGCAGATGCTCCTCGTGCTCCTCCTCTATCTTGGAATATACCAAGATATCATCAATGAACACCACCACGAACTTGTCCAAGTACTGGTGGAACACCTTGTTCATTAGATTCATAAATACTGCTGGTGCATTGGTTAGCCCAAACGGCATAACCAAAAACTCAAACTGCCCGTACCGCATCCTGAAAGCGGTCTTGGGAATATCCTCCCTCTTCACCTTCACCTGGTGATAACCTGACCTCAAATCAATCTTGGAGAACACCCGAGCTCCGCTCAACTGATCAAACAGATCATCGATCCGCGGCAGTGGGTATTTGTTCTTGATTGTCAGGTTGTTAAGTGTCTTGTAGTCGATACACATCCGTACCGACCCATCCTTCTTGGGTACGAAGACTACCGGTGCACCATAAGGTGAAGAACTCGAGCGAATGAAGTCCTTGTCCTGCAGCTCATCCACCTGCTTCTTCAGCTCCACCAACTCGCTGTTGTTCACTCGATAGACATGTTGGGAGATCGGTTCCGTGTCGGGAGCCAAGTCTATCGAGAACTCTACATCCCTGTCCGGTGGAAGCCCTGGCAACTCCTCTGGAAACACGTCCATAAACTCTACGATCAAGGGATGCGAAGCCACCTGCTCCTCAACTGAAGCTCCACAAAAGATTCCGCCGTCTTGCTCTGTCTGTCACCGGGTGTACTAGAACTCTGGCTCTCCTGGCACCCAGAACAAAACTCTACCCCCACAGCAATCAACGCGGGCGTGGTGTCTACTCAACCAGTCCATACCTAATACAATATCGTAGTTCGGTAATGGCATGATGAGTAAACTCACTCCCAACTCTCGGCCTCCTAATAAGACACTCCGCCCTCTGCAAACATCACTCACGAGGATGACCCTACCCCCGGTCATGATCTTGTAGGTCCTAGGCAATGGTTCAGAAACCAAACCGTGTCTAATAGTATACGATACTGACACAAAGCTGTAGGAAGCCCCGGAATCAAAGAGTACAAAAGCTGGAAGGGAATCTAGAAGAACCGAACCTGCTATCAGCTCTTCGATGGCCTCGGCATCCTCAGCTGCCATGGTGAAAGCTCGCCTCAGCTGTCCACCATGTGCCTGCTGCTGGTGCTGCTGGAATCTCTGCTGCTGGGTCTGCAGGACTGGTCCCCTCTGCTGGCCTGCTGGAGCCTTGGCTCCACCTCCCTGCTGTCCTCGCCCAAAAGCCCCTGGGCAGTCCCTCAACTGGTGATCTCTCACACCACAAAGTAGGCACTTACCTAGCTTCTTCCTGCACTCAAGGATCATGTGCCCCAACTTCTTACAGAAGGCACAAATGACTACCTGACGAGGTGCCTGCTACCCTCTCTGCTGTTGGTGCTGCTGCTGAAAGGGTGCACGACCCTGCTGATACTGCTGCTGAGCTGGCCTCTGCTGCTGCTGCTGCTGCTGGAAATGAGGCCTCTTGGCCTGCCCCTGACTGCTGCTGCCACCCAGGAAGTTACGTCCCCTCTTCTGCTTCAGCCCTAGGTCGTCTTCCGCTGCCAT
This sequence comes from Iris pallida, assembly GCA_029216955.1. Lineage (NCBI taxonomy): Eukaryota > Viridiplantae > Streptophyta > Magnoliopsida > Asparagales > Iridaceae > Iris > Iris pallida. The sequence continues at coordinate 2,593,696 of JANAVB010025399.1, read as the reverse complement.
GGCCCCAGAAAATATCTCAGCATAAGTGGCGTTCCGATCGCTCTTAGTCAATGACCGAATCTCTCTAATCAAGCCTCGGCGAAACTTCCTCGCCTTCGTCTTCTTAGACAAATCATCAATGAATCGGGCCAATCTGCAGAACTCCCCGACATACTCAGCTACCGTCTAGTTCCCCCGAACCAGAGCCTCGAACTGTGCCTCGATACCTCCCAAGGCAACATCAGGAAAGAACTGCTCCTTAAACAGCTCCTTGAACTGGGCCCAAGTCTGGCCCTCAACTCCTACCCTGGGATCTGTCTGATACTATGCACGGGCTAAGTCCTGCATCTAACTGCCCGCCACCTCGAGCTGGAGTCGATCTGGTATCTCCGCCAGTCGAAAGATCTCCTTAATATGCTCTATCCAGTCGTCTGCAACATGGATGCCCTCTGTGCCAAAGAACTCCCGAGGATGCATCTTCTGGAAGTCACCTAAGCTGTGATCATCTTGACTGTAGTACGTACCAGCTGGTGTGCCTCATCGATCCCCTGCCTGAAATCTGCAGTCTGCCTCGTTTGCTGCTGCTGATGGGACTCAAGAATCCTCTCCACGAAGAAGAAGAGATGTGCAGCATCTACCATCCCCACAGGCGAAGGCTGCTGCGGTAGAAGGATCTCAGGAATCACAACTGGCCTCCTGACTGCTGGAGGTGTTCCTCCAAAAGTGGCAGAAACATCGACTCCTGAGGGCTGTACTGGCCCCATGGTACTGGGAGCTGGCTGCTGGACACGAGAGGTAGCAGACCCCTCTCCAGCCTCTCCCGTCACGGGACGATGCGATCGCGTCTCAACCATCCTGGGGACACAGATCAAACAAGAAACAATTACTGAGAATGAGTCAAAAATCAAGGGAGGACAGTTTAAATTTCTAAGGAAGACAATAAGCAGCAAAATAGATATACGGAATCTGATAAGGAGTTTTCCTAGTGTGATTGAGTACCTTCAAAAAAATATGCTAATTCCTACTGCAGGGTGCAGCGATATTCTAGTTCGAATACCACTACGTTTCCAACCTAGACCTGCATGGGCCACCACTAAAAATGTGTCACGACCCGAACCCTAGAGTAAGGGCACGAGACGTGGGTACGTCCAGCCTACGTCGTAGTGTCGGCGGTAGAACGCTGTCCTAGGTCACAACATCTAACAGTTGAAGGTAATAACAGTTATACTCCCCGAATGGGGGTGACATAACAGAAATATAACTCAACCACAGCTAAGGTAGAACTGGTAAGATGGAAAGATAATAAAAGGTAAAATATCCAGAACAGATGAAACACAAAGATACAATCCAGAATTTTAAGTGTCTAAAATAATACATATCTCAGAATATCTCAAAATCTAATACAGTGATCCAGAAAGTAAGACAATCCTAAGCTAATGGAGTGTCGTCTACTGCTAATGGATCCTGCTGCTGGTCCAAGTCCAGGCACTCATCTAGTGTGGCACCGTAGTAAGTAGGGCAGAACGCCTCAGCCTCGTCCTCTGTAATATTTCAACAGGTCCAGTCAGGACGGGAACGAGCACATATCTCTCAAATAGTTCATAGCAGGTTAGGAAAATAAATCATGCAATAGAGTAAAATACAGGAAGTGCTCAATAGAAGTACAAGTAAACAGGAGATATTTTGTAACTGAAAGTAAATACGTAAGAGTAGAGACTATAAGTGACTACGTGATTTAGAGTACAATATGGTTATGTAAACGGCTTAGGGGCACATGAATACAAATAAGGAGGCACATGAATACAGCTACTGGGGATAGTGTTCACATGACCAATTCTACTCACCCCGCCCCAATCAATACACAAAGATCTGTTCAAGTTATGTTATAAGCACATGAATACAGCTTAGATACGTGAACTTATGTAATGAGTAGTACATGAGGCACATGATAAGCACATGAAAGCACATGAAGCACATGAAAGCACATAAGAATATGTAAAAACATGAACTAGTACGAGTACAAGGAGTACCTGATGCACATGATAAAGTACATGAACATAAAATACCCGATGCAGCCGTAGAGGGATAACATCTCAGAAAAGGATCCATATAGTACTAATCCGTGAAGATACGTGTCAGCATCATGTAGAGTAATTTAGAGCAAGAATATAGTCCAGACAGGTATAAAAAGATCAGAGAATGTACTCGCATGCTAACTGAAAGTTCGAGATGAAAGTACTGTCCGAGGAGTGGTGTCTGGCTCCTATTTAGAACAGTACAAGTCACAACAAGTCCAGAATAGAAATGTAATGCACTACAATGCGTTCTACATGAATCTAGGTCAATCTAGACCAAAGTCAACTCTGGTCAACCCTAGAAGTCAAACTAGGTCAACCAAGTCAAACCTAAGTCAAACTAGTCTAATCTAGGTCTAGCAAGTTATTCTAGGTTCTAACAAGTCTACTCTAGCTTTACTAAGGCTAAACAGTCTATCTAGATTCCAACTAGGCATACCATGCCTAACCAACCTATAACAATACACACAAGATATTACCTATATCTAACAATACATATATTGATATAAATATTATAATCTAACTTAGAAATACATATCCTATAGCCACTATACAGTTACCATATATCATAACATATCATATCACATAATATCATATATATATATATACATAGGAAGGGAGTGAAGGGGGAAAAGCACATGAGTATTAGATGTGTGTGTGTGTCATAGACTTGGGCATGTGTGTGTGAGATATCACAAGAGTGTGTAAGGGATATAATAGTAGGTACAAAACAGTGTACACATGTGTGAGTCTAGAGTGCATTGTGTGTGTAAGAGGATGAGACATGTGTGTACTGCCATAGGCATGTGAGGGTGTGTGACTGTTCAGAATTTGAGAACAGTGGCAGTGTCCCAATCCTGGAAAAACAGTGAGGAAACAACCATGACTCAATGCCAAATCTCAGATTCAATTTTAAAGCCCCAAACACAGTTAACAGTAATACCAACTCAACTAAAACCTATCCAATCTCAGGTCACACATTACCAGTGAATCTCAGGTATACCCAGGAAACCAATTCAGTTTAAAACATATTAATCAACAACCAAACTCAGTTTAAAGGAAAACAGTTTTCAATCAAATCAATACCCCCACCCTTTCTCAGTTATCACATTCAGCCCATATATCAACCTATTCTCAGGTTTCTATTCACAGGAATATAGGAAAACGACTCAGGTTTAACATAGGAAACCATTTTAGTTAACAAAAAAACATCCCAGGTTTATAAACCCAATTCGGAAAGAACCCAATCCCATATCAGTTCATAATATACATTCTTAGGTTCTTAAAAAGTTAAAACCCAAGTTATCAAAGGGAAAACAAAATCTGGAATCTCAGTTATCTGCCAATTCAAAAGGAAAGGAAATTAATGAAACAGTGTACATCTCAGGTTCAACAATTTAAAAGTTTAACTAACCTTCATCTCACAGTACAATAAAAAAGGGGAAATCTCAGTAATCAATTACAAATCCCAAACTCAGTAATTCAGTGAACAAAAGGAAATCAGTTTACCAATCATTTTAAAAAGGTTAAATAAGAACAACATAGGCAACCCAATGTATCAGCCTTGAAACCCAATCGAAATGTCAAAACTCAATTAAAAAAGCCTATGTTTGAATTCAAAAACTTAGCTAACATGGATTGTAATATGTGGGAATCATCATCAGTGAACAATATTACTAAAACAGGGGATTAAAGGGTCTTTGGAAAAACTGGAAATCTCAGTATTTCAATAAGTATCAGAAAACAGTAAATTCCCCCATTCGAATCCAATTCTCCAAATCAACCCATTTCTAATATGCAACCTAATATAATCAGAGATTAAACATCATGATTAGGATCTAAATAATAAATAAAAACAAAATTTAAAACTATTAAAATCAATTTAACACAGAACACAACATTGGCACACTGAACTACACAGTGCACTACACGTGCACAGGCCATATCGTGTCCGATATGACACGAGAGCTCATGAAACTCGAGGAGCCTCGTGTCAGTCATGGACACAACACACGTGTCAAGTTTCGTGGGTTGAAACCCTGTGTGCACAGAGCAGTGCCACCCGAACAGCAGGGCAAGCTCCTTGCCCGCGCACGTGGGTGCACGACCGCGTGTCCATGCCTCCGTGTCGACTCAAACCGACATGAAATCATTCTCAGTGTCCAAGGAATGCATAAGCGAGGTGAAAATAGATTTTCTTATTCAAACACAAATCACAAAATTGAACGAAATGCCCTTTGAGGCATTTCGTCGAACACGTTCCTATATACGTGGATACGTGTCCGATACGGACAAGAAATGGGTTCAAATTCTAGGGTTAGCCTATCCTACTGTTAGGTTAGGGTTAGGGCATCCTAGAAATGAATTTTAATAGAATTTATATAGAGAAGAATGAATTATACCTATAGATGAACAATGGGTTAAAATCCCCAAATGGAAAGAGTTCCACAAGCCACCAAACTCCCTCAAATTGCGTTCTTCCTAAAAATACTCAACATTAATAGCAAGAAAACTAATATGAGGTCCTATTGTAATTTGTTTGGAGGAATTTGGAGTTAAAATGGATTTTATAAGAATTTACAAAGATGGAGACTCACCTCTTCCAAATGGCAATGATTCCTAAAGAGGCAAGCCCTAATTTCAAGGTGATATAAATAGAGGGAACACACTATGGCCGGCCAGATTTTTAGGGTTAGGGTTTGGTTCGAGGGGTGTGGGCCTATGGGCCGTTAAGCCTTTAAGTCATAAAATAACTTGTGATTTCACAAGCCATTCATTAATCAATCTAGCTCCTAATTACCCCAAACTAATTCCAATGAGTTAATCCTCAGTAACTTAAGTCAACCTAGGTTTCCATATTCTAATCACATAGTCATGACCTAGGTTAGCCACTAGGTTAGTCTCAAGGTCAACATAAGTCAAAGTCCACTAGAACACCAAAATCAATTATACTAAAAATCACTTAAAAATCATATTAATTATAAATAATAATAATAATTCCAAATTAATTTCCAAAATTTTGAAAATAACCAAAATACCCTCAAACTAGAAAAGTGGTAGTGACACCCGCCTAACTCGGGAAGTATGTGAACGAAGAAATCGATCCGACTGAGGCGCCATCGACTTCCTTCACTTACCAGCCGCCTTTTTGAAAGGTACCATCTGCCAGCCATCGTTGCGACCCTCCCGAAGGACAATAGAGGTGCTATATTCAGGCAGTAAAACCATATCATCATCCTGAACATGATCATCACCCCAGATGCTGATAGGACCGGATACAGGGTCCTCCCACACCACCAAGCTACGTTCTTCAGTATCGGAACTAGCAGCTATGACTCCTTGATCCAGTTGAGAATAAATAATAATAGGAAGATCAAGCAAATCTATGGGATGAATATCTCGCTCAGGCCCCGACTGCCCCTCCAAACAAGAACTCGGGAAACTACGTCCCCCCTGCATGGGACGCCCATCATCCAACCATAAAGCCAGCTGGTCCGAAGATGACTCCCCCACGTGCCATGAAGGCGAAACTAAAAATGTGCGATTGCCTTCACTCCTACGCAATCCGTGCTGCATGGATCTACTGCTAGTGCTAGCATCACGCCCTTGAACGCGCCGCCAAACTTGCCTAGCCTCCTTCCCCTTCTCACGCCGTGAATGTCGCCTCCGACGACCCCTGATAGCCCCACGTCCACCCATCTGAGCGTCCTCCTCCATCGCTACGCCTGAAAAAGAAGCAGCGATGGCGGGTGGCCTCTCTGCCACACCCCCTGAAGGCGTCTCTACCTGGGATCGAGCACAACTACTCTCTACGTGGCCATGAAGGCCACAAGCAACACAATAGGATGGAGTCCGCTCATAAACCACCGGCTGTGAACGAACGCCATCAGGCAGTTGGTAGAATACCTCCTGAATCAACGGTTTGCTAACGTCCACTTCAACTAGAACCCTAGCAACACTCGGCCTGGAAAAGAAAGCCGTAGCTCTGTCCATATAGAGTGGATTTCTAAGACCAGAAGCGATAGAGAGAACCGTATTGGTATCAAACATGCAATGTGGTAGCCCGAGAAAGGCAACCCAAATAGGAACTCTAGGATCCTCTCTCTGCGGCGAGAACTCCACCGATGATCAGAAAATCGCCATCGGGACCCGTCCAACGAACCAACAGTCCTTAGAACGAAGCCGAAGAAAGTCGCTCTCGACGTGAGGCCGTATGAGGACATAACGATCGTCAATGGCCTTCACTTCGATCATACCCCTGAATCCTCGCGAAGCAAGATCCTTCTTAATGGCCTCAATCGAAAGTCTCCGCCGAGCGAACTTCCCGATGAGGTCCATGCCACAAGGCGCCGTAAGGGCCTCCATGTCCGACGGGGAAAAGACGGCCACCTTCCGACCGTCAATAGCAATGGCTGGTCGGAAGGCAACCCTGGACGGACCCCCGGCCTGAGTCGGGGCGGAGCGGTCCACCACCTCAGCGAAGGACCTACGAACATCCTCCCTACCTCCTGCCACCGTTCTCGGGTCCGACACAGCCGGATCAGCCACACCCTCCGACGTCGGACCTCCCCCCCCGGCCTCCACCGGCCGGAGATGCCTGAACCCTTGGTCCCTGGCCAGGGGGATGGAGCCCTCCGTCGGTGCCGCCATCAACGTCCCAGCACATATCGACCAGAATCGCACCGAGGCCGCTCCGCAAAAACTGGATCGCCCAAATCTCTTCATATATATATATATATATATATATATACACTTTTTATTTTTATTTTTTAATATATATATATATATGTTATTACCATTAAATTTATATTTTATTTTGAACATGATAGCAATTTTCTTAAATTATCCTTCTTAGATTTTGGGGTGAGTTGATTACAAAAATACCAATTGAACCAGATTGTAGGGCCCGCGAACCGACGGTCCGATCAACTATCTCAAAATCAGACCAAACGTAGCTCACAGGACCAACATAATGTTGCGAATCAATGTGACAAGTTTCGTCGTGATTTGATGTGTGTGTACAAATTAATCAAGAAGTTTGCAACAACACCGATACGGTAATTTTCGACGGATACGGGTCGAATTCGTCATGCACACGCAACCAATTCAAATTTCGTCAAAGTCCAAACGTCGGCGAAGTCCGTATGCACGTTTTGATGCAATTAGATCGCACCAAGTCGTTCAGTTTGTAGAGACGGGCCCCGTATTAGATGTAAAACCCCTAAATTTTTACTATAATTTTTTTAAATAAATATGGTATTGATTTTTGTACTTCATATTTCTATGTCACGTACGAGTTTATGTTTCGTAAATTTCTCGTCAAGTGCGAATAAGTGCGAAGTACATATTTTTATAAAATATTTTAATTATATAGATGAAGAAAATATTTCAAAATAATAGACGATAAATATTTTATATTGCTTGAAATTGTAAATATGTCGTGCCGAGGATTGCCAAACTTTATTTTTATTTTAAAAAGGCTATTTTATTTTATGGTACAATATAACTAGTAATTTAGAAAAACTGTATTTTATGTCAGTATTATTTTTGCATGCGAGTGTATATATATTTGTATTTTTGAAATTAGTTATTATCATATTATTTCAAAAAAAAGTATATTAAATATGGTTTGATTTAATATGTAATTAATTATGGTAATTTAAGTTGGAAAAAATATTAAGCTATTTCAATACAGTTTAAATTAGAGGTAGAATCTATCTACCTTGGATTATATTTGATTGAGTTACTTTTAAATCAATTTGAATTAAATAGTAGGAAATCCAAGGGAAATTAAAACTCTTCTTAGTCCTTATCTAGATAAGACTTTTGTAAACCCCCTGATTTTTCAAAATAAATATTTGTGAAATTTTTGGATTTTTAAATAACTATTTATTGACTTATTATATAATTTGTATTATTAAACATATATTTAGTATAGTGCACATTAGTGAATTTAGTATAAAAATATATAAAGCTATTTTTCTAGTACATTAAGGATCTAAACTATATTATACAATTTTTCTCAAAATTTTAGGATTTATTTCATAACTTTTATTACTTTATACATGTTACTTATATTGTACACTATTTACATAATATAGAATAAATGTCAAATTAGTATTAAATATTTCAGCTTGTATAAATGAGATTAGATAAAGGTTGTTTAAATAAATATTAACTATATTTATTATCTATAGTAATTTCAAATAATGTTATAGATAATTTAGATAAAGATGAACTATATTTTAAGTTAATCATAATCCTAAGTCTAATAGGAAAGCATCCCTATCTATATTATATCATAACAAAGTAACTTCTATCAATTTAAATCAAATCCTATCTAATTTTAGGAGATAAATTTGAAATAAATACCTATATAAATCCAATACAACCCCCTTCTATCATCCATAATTCGAAATTGTTTTTAGTCCAATAGAAACTCTAAAATTTGACATTAGAATTCAGCCTCGCTTTTTAACAGCAAGAGCAACTTGGAACGACGATATCTCCTAGCTCCGAACTTTGTTTCTCCTCTATTTTTTTAAAAGAAGCATATCGAGGTAAGGTTTCCAAAAAATATTTTTTTAGACAAAATTCGTTCTGTAAATATCTATAAAATTGTTTGATTATCTAGTGTCTAAAAAATAAACGTGTTTCGGTATTTTTTACGATTTCGGGAGATTCCGAAAATGAAAATGCGATCTGTTTAGTTTTTCGAAAAGATGATACGAAAACCTATACCATATCCTAACTTCAAAATTTATTAAATAAATGTAATGGGTGCAGTATTAATTATAATTAGATAATAGACTATTTTCTGCATCCGAAGTTGTTCCTACACCTTCCTCTTTGTGCGCTGTTGTTGATTCATCGCCAGGACATCATCTTACCTCACTCGGACATTAGGCAAATATACCTTACCAAATCGTACAGTACCTTTTATATACATGTTCTTTAATTCCTTAGTGTTCTTTATCCCATCATATTCATGATTATTTTATCTTGAGTTGCGGTTACTTACCTTGTTTCAGTTCTTCTTATCTTGTTAACGTACATTGATATTCTTGAAATACATCTAGTGTGTGTCATATTGCCTTCATGATCACTCGTGTTTTGTGATAGAGTCGTCTAGTCCTACACTACTAACTCTCATGATTTGACTTGACATGACTTGACATGACTTGAGTAGCACTTGACTTTGACATTCTATAGATTGGGAGTGCTTACCTTGACTACGGTCTATGGGATTATTTTACTAGGAATGGCTACCGTCTCAATTGGAGTGCTTGCCTTGCCTACGATTGAGTCACTATAGATTGGGAGTGCTTGCCTTGACTACAGTCTATAGATTTGACCCATTAGCCACGACTAGTATGGCATGCCAATTTTTTAGGTTCTTTGTGTCTTAGATCTTGATATGTCATGACCCGCACCCAGTGTAGGGGCACGAGAAGTGGGTACGTCCAGCCTACGCCGCAGTGTCGGCGGTAGAACGTTGTCCTAGGTTACTATCTAATCAACAACTCACGCAATTATATAATGTATTTGTCAAATCTCAACTCCGAACGGAGGACAAGTATAGATATAACGAATCTCAATCACAGTCTAAGCACGATATGATAACACAGAAGTTATAACTAAAGACTAAACAACAACAAATATCAACTACTAATAATAATATCTCAAACAAACTCATATCTCAAGTTATTACAATTCTAGTTCTAAAACATGAAAACTAAACCAAGTCTACTATCTAGTTTCCCTATCACTCCTGAGTGTCGGGGCCAAAGGTACCTAAGCCATCTCCTGCTCCAAGGCAAGTAGGGCAAATATCCTCAGGGCAATCATCTGTAATATTTTCAATAGGTCCAGTCAGGACAGAAACGAGTACAATACATCTAAAAAACCCAAGTAAATGACAGAGAACTCTAAAGCAGTTATAGACAGTTTTATTGATGAACATGGTAGTTTATATTCAGGTGATGGTATAGAGAAACAGTTAAGATACAAGGAAAGTAAGGTAAGTAAAACAAGAGAAAAATTATGGCAATAAAGACTGTAAGTAGAAACTAGCTGAACTAGAGTAACATGATATGAGTACAGACAGTAAATATAAAAAGTGTAAAACCTAAGTAAATCCAGACAACATGAATCTGATACCAAGTGATTCCAGTACAAGATGAGTCCAGTATAAGATAATTTCAGTCAGTGATCAAAGATTCCAAGGTGAGTCCAGACTATACTCTAACAGTGTGTTTTAAAATACCGAGATCGACATGTAAATGGCTGTAGGTATCAGGCACATCTCTCACTGATCAGACGAAAGATGCCTATGCTTTCAGTAGATTCCAGTAGGAAGATTCCAGATTTGGAGTATGCCTACATGTCTTACTCAATATTTCCCTGCCCCATAATACAAGTGAATCCAGTAAAAGATACAAGAATCGAGATGAGTCTAGCCAAACATGATGATACCAGCAATGATTCCAGAATGATTCCAGTAATAGATACCAGACATGATGATACCAACAATAATTCCAGTAATAGAGGCCAGACAACATGGTATGTGTGTCGCATACATAAATCTAGAAATATTCATACGTGTTGTAAGAATCACATAAAACTAACTAGAACTGAAGTACAGTAATTGACAAGTAAATGAGAGAACTATCAGAGAATGTACTCGTCGGATACTCTGAAAAGAGTAGTATAATATCAGATGTCTGCACCGGAGTCACAATGTCCTAAATAGAGTAATATTGGTTATAACATGTCCAGAATGATAATATAGAATCATTACGAAGCAATCTATATAATTTTTAGGTCAATCCAGGTTAAAGTCAACTAGGGTCAAACCAAGTCAACATCTAGTCAAACTGGGTCAACAACAAGGCTATCCTGGTCAACTGGTCAACCCTTGGTCCATATAGTCTCAATGTTGACTTTTGGTCAACCTAGGTCAACTTAGACTAACCAAGTCAATCCTAAACTATTTGGTCAACTTGGTCATTCTAGTCCAACCACCTAATTATCTATGTATCCTACCTTATATCTTAACTTATACATACCCATCTATTCATATATATATATATATATATATATATATATATATATATATATATATATATATATATATACATATAAGGTACCCTTACTCTAATTATTTCTATATATATTTTTCTACTTAAAAACCAATACCCACATCCTATTCCTATTAGATAATAGGAACTCACACTCATACATTCATACATACAACCTATATTTCTATACCCTACCTCATCTATCAACTTACCCAACATTCTAACTATACTTGATAATACTCACACAATCCACTATACCAACTCGACACATGCCAAATTCCATAAAAGCATCTCACATTGATATACCAACTCCCTTCATCCACTCTAGACACATACTCACACACAAGAACCTTCCTAATGTTGGCGATGATGATGTATTTGATTTGACTCAATTTGGGCTCAATTTGGATTAATTGGGAGAAGTTTAGGAAAGAACAAAGTAGGGTTCTTCTAGGTTTTTTAAAAAAGAGGCAAGACTTCTTAGTGTGACACTTATAGGAGGGGGGCTTGTTTGGCTGTTGAAAGATTAGGGTTAGGATTTTAGATGAGTGGTTGAGGTTCTTCCACCCAATTCTAAGCCTTCCTATTGGTTCAAGGCTTCTTTTTACAAATATCTCAAAAGGAAAATATCCTACCTAGGAATATCTAAATATTACTAACCTTGGCACTTAGTAGGATGTTCTAACCATGATTCTAACCTCAAGACTAATCTAGGTTAGGTTAAAATTCTAGTTCAAGGCTTAACTAAAAGATTAGCACAACATTTAATTAATCAAAATTATAATTCCCCAAAATTGTCAAGATAACCAAAATACCCTTAGGCTAAAAATTGGTAATTCGAATTTCTAATCACATGACTAGGCTCCCTTAGTCATGATTAGTCTCTAGGCTTAGCAAGACTTGGATTTAACTAGTTAACCATCAAAATCACAATTCAATATTTTAAATAATTTTAAATTGATTAAAAATTACCAAAAATCATAATATGATTTAAATATTATTATTAAATGATTATAATCACAAAATTTCAAAATTACCCTCATTTGGAAAACTGGGTGTTACATGGTATCTTAGTTATTCTGACTCGGTTGATTTCTTTCATTATTTTTTACTTCTCTGCATACTTGTATTGTTACTTTTTGGCTTGTATATTATGTATCTTGCTAGTCCTCCGAGGACCTGGTGATCTCTCCAGGTGTGTTGGTGATTTTTGTAGGTGCTCTAGCCAAGGACATAGTTTACAATCTACCTTCGCGATGCTAGCTTTCGGATAGTCTTTCGCTTCGTTCGACTCTTCCATCGTTGCTATGTATTTCTCTCTTTTCGTTGGCGGTAGATTTGTCTCCGCCCAACGTTTTGTACAAATGACATTTATAAGTTAATTTTAATATATATTTATTTGTGGATGAATTTAGTTTTATGGTTACTACATTTTACAGCTTATGTATATATACGAGGTTTCCGTATATTGGAGTATGCTTCGTATGTATGCAACTGGCATGTCTACGTACTTGGTCCTACGCATTTTGGGACTGGAGCGTTATATGTCTTTGTGGTGGCCCATGCAGGTCAAGTTTATCACTTCGGTTACGTTATTGCACCGATATGAGCCTGCAGATGGGATTAGAGTCTAGGATCTCATCCATACACTTGACATTCTTTCTTGACTCCAAACTTCGAACTCTCGTTTGCCTCCCTTGATTGCATCTTGTTTGACCCCTTTCTACCGTGAATCCTTACTTTCTCGTACTTAATGTCGGTTAGAAAGATGACTACACTAGTATATGCTCATAGGTCAAATACGTGACTAGAAGGATTACATTCACAATTAGTATACATTGAGGTCTTATTTAAGATATAGAGGCATTTATTTTTCTAAAAGTATGATCTTAAGGATTAGTTAATTCTAAGTTGGATAGAAGCAATATTACCAACTTTGAGGACAGATAGAATTTTATCTTGAGACTACTAGGAGTATTCACCAAAGGATTGATAGAAGATTGAGTAAAATGTTTGATTTTGAAGATTTAGAAAATATTTATGATTTTTGGGTTATAGTTATTCATATCTTTTGAGGATATAAATTGATTTGAAGAAAATTTTAAATTTTGAATTGTGTCATACGATCTATGATTGATAAATTTATTTAGATTTTGAGTTTAACATTTCAATTGTGAAAAAAAATCTTCAAATTTTGTCGCATAATTCACGATTGATAAGATTATCTAAATCTTGAGTTTAAATTTTGGATTTATAATATTGCAATTTTATGGAAAATTTATTAAGAGATATGATAAATCTTATTTTGATATTGATTAGAGGAATCTAAATTTTTAAGTTATGTTGGATGAGCTCAACCGACTAGAGAAAAAGAAAGTTTAGTTTGTGCATATTGGAAGAAAAATATATATATATATTTTTTGTCATACTAAGGGTTATCTTAGGGTTATTAAAGACTTGAATTATTTTTATGATTATGCTTGAATATCGTAGTTTATGTCAAGCTCGGAAATACATATTGGGAACTCAAATTTTGGGATTAAATCTTATCTTGATAGGGAACCAAGAAGCAGGCAAGGTCACCCTAATAAGATAGAGGTACTCTACATTCCATTCATAACCAAGATAGTTGTATATACGCAAGTATAGTTAGTCTTCGACCAAACCATGTGATTATAGCTCAATTTTGACTTACTCAACCTTTCCCCAAATCCAGGTCTTTTATTGTGACCTTCTAACCGTTTGAAATTTGAGAAATGATTTAATCGTTCTTTGACTGTATCCACCTAGGAGACTATCTTCTCTCTGAAAACTGTGTCCCTAAATTATTTTACTAGATTCCTTAATTAATTTTATTTCATGTTTCAACTTGATCTTCTTTAATGTTTGTGCATTAATTGTCACTTCATGAACTCCCACTTTCTATTTTAAATCTTTTTGTATCCTTTACCGTGACTTTGATATTTGGAGTGTAATACTAGTTGTTACCTTCCAACAAATTTTATATGTAAGACCTAGACGAGCTCACCTTCATGTAGGTATATCATGTCCCACTCAAACACGTCCCTTGGTACTCTATTTTTATGATATGACTTTCGGGTTATAAAGACTAGACTATAACCTTTATCATGATACCAATATATTTTTCGACCAAGGACAGGGACTCAACCTCGACTCAATTCTTTTGGTCTGATATGCGATTTTGTTCTACTTAATTCCTTAAATGCTTAACTTTTTGCTTTATCTTGATTGCTTGACCCATTGTCCCATCACACTACTAGTTTAACTCTTATAAGTTGGGTAGAATACCTCATGACCTAACAAACCTTTGTCCATGTGACCCATATTGATAAGTTTACTTAGACTATAGAATTCAGAGGACCCTAACTTATCTAGTCAACCAAGCCATAGATAAGAAAACACTAGGACAACTGCATAAACCCAAACTTCGGGCAAGACTTAGATTTTAATGGATCTTCGACTATTTAATTTCCTTTATTAGTATTCCTTACTTATATTTTCACTATCTTATGATGCTAATTTAGCCTTAGTTTTGCAAGCTTTTTCTTTTGTCCAGCTTGTTCACGACATATGTGTTATTGGGGACGCCTACTAATACATTGTCTAATCAGAACTGGTGCATGATAGTCTGATCAACCTAGTTCACTTTGGTTCGCTTTTTATATATTGTTCGACGTGGATGGAGACATAGTTAAACTTGGCCTCTAGAATTCCATCCGCGACTGCCTTGGCAATTCTTTAAAAAAAATCAATCGTCTGTGAACCACTTATTCGTATTCGATAATATCTTCTTCGAACACTTTATTATTTTCGTCTTTAGCTAATATTAGAAAGACAAACACTCGTACTTGATATCCCCTTAGTAGCCCACCATCTATTGCCAAGATATTTAACCACTGACCAACCAATGTGACTATATCCCCGTCTTGAGTTACCTTTTTTCCTCTACCCTAGATTCATTATCGCAACCTTCTAATCATTCTTGAAACTTAAAAATGATTCAAATCATTTCCTTAACCATACCTTAAACCTAGATGTCTATAATCGCTCAAGAAACCATCTCTCCTAAATGTCTAAATTATTCTCTTCGACCTACTCAATTTTTTTCTATTCTCTAATTCGTGTTATCATAATTTTATTACCTTAACTAGCGACCCTTCTTCAATTCCATAACCAGGATATATTTTTGCAGATATCAAAATCATGATCTTCTAATGCATGTTTGTGTCGAACGACATTTCTTCGCCTCATCCAAAAATTTAATCGTATTTCGATATTGATGAACTCTTTCTATCTCCCCTACCCAAGATATTCCTAAATTTCGAGGACGAAATTCTTATAAGTTAGGTAGAATGTAAAACTCCAAAATTTCTACTACGAATTTTTTAAATAAATGTGGTATTGATTTTTTGTACTTCGTATTTGTATGTCGCGTACGAGTTTGCGTTTCGTAAATTTCTCGTCAAGTGCGAATAAGTGCGAAGTACATATTTTTATAAAACATTTTAATAATATAGATGTAGAAAATATTTCAAAATAATAGAGGATAAATATTTTATATTGCTTGAAATTATAAATGCGTCGCGCCGAGGATTGCCAAACTTCATTTTTATTTTGAAAAGGCCATTTTATTTTATGGTACAAGTATAACTAGTAATTTAGAAAAACTGTATTTTATGTAAGTATTATTTTTGCATACGAGTGTATATATATTTGTATGCGAGTGTATAATTATGGTGGTAGAATCTATCTACCTTGGATTATATTAAGTTATTACATATAGTTATGGTGGTAGAATCTATCTACCTTGGTTTATAATTAAGTTGGAAAAAAATATTAAGTTATTACGTATAGTTTAAATTAGAGTTAGAATCTATCTACCTTGGATTATAATTGATTGAGTTACTTTTAAATCAATTTGAATTAAATAGTGGGAAATACAAGGGGAATTAAAACTCTTCTTAGTCCTTATCTAGATAAGACTTTTGTAAACCCCCTAATTTTTTAAAATAAATATTTATGAAATTTTTGGATTTTTAAATAACTATTTATTGACTTATTATATAATTTGTATTATTTTACATATATTTAGTATAGTGCTCATTAGTGAATTTAGTATAAAAATATATAAAGCTATTTTTCTAGTACATTAAGGATCTAAACTATATTATACAATTTTTCTCAAAATTTTAGGATTTATTTCATAAATTTTATTACTTTTTACATGTTACTTATATTGTACACTATTTACATAATGTAGAATAAATGTCAAATTAGTATTAAATATTTTAGCTTGTATAAATGAGATTAGATGAAGGTTGTTTAAATAAATATTAACTCTATTTATTATCTATAGTAATTTTAAATAATGTTATAGATAATTTAGATAAATATGAACTATAATTAAAGTTAATCATAATCCTAAGTCTAATAGGAAAACATCCCTATCAATATTATATCATAACAAATTAACTTCTATCAATTTAAATCAAATCCTATCTAATTTTAGGAGATAAATTTGAAAAAAATACCTATATAAACCCAATACATCCCCCTTCTATCATCCATAATTCGAAATTATTTTCAGTCCAATAGAAACTCTAAAATTCGTCATTAGAATTCAGCCCCGCTTTTTAGCAGCAAGAGCAACTTGGAACGACGATATCTCCTAGCTCCGAACTCCGTTTTGCCTCCAGTTTTTTCTAAAAAAAGCATATCGAGGTAAGGTTTCCAAAAACATATTTTAATAGACAAAATTCGTTTTGTAAATTTTTGCAAAATTGTTTGATTATCTAGTATTAAAAAATAAACGTGTTTCTGTATTTTTACGATTTCGGGAGATTCCAGAAACGAAAATGCGATCCGTTTAGTTTTTCGGAAAGATGATACGAAAACCTATACCAAAACCTAAATTCAAAATTTATTAAATAAATGTAATGGGTATAGTATTAATTATAATTAGATAATAGACTATTTTCAGAATCCAAAGTTGTTCCTATAGCTTCCTCTTTGTGTGTTGGTGTTGATTCGTCGCCAGGACATCATCTTACCTCACTCAGACATTAGGCAAGTATACCTTGCCAAATCGTACAGTACCTTTTATATGCATGTTCTTTAATTCCTTAGTGTTCTTTATCCCATCATATTCATGATTATTTTATCTTGAGTTGCGGTTACTTACCTTGTTTCAGTTCTACTTATCTTGTTAACGTACATTTACATTCTTGATATACATCTAGTGTGTGTTATATTGCCTTTGTGATCACTCGTATTTTGTGATAGAGTCGTCTAGTCCTACTCTACTGACTCTCATGATTTGACTTAACTTGACTTGACATGACTTGAGTAGCACTTAACTTTGACATTCTATAGATTGGGAGAGCTTACCTTGACTACGGTCTATGGGATTATTTTGCTAGGAATGGCTACCGTCTCAATTGGAGTCCTTGCCTTGACTGCGATTGAGACACTATAGATTGGGAGTGCTTGCCTTGACTACAGTCTATAGATTTGACCTACTAGCCACAACTAGTACGGCATGCCAGTGTCTTAGGATCTTTTTGTCTTAGATCTTGGTATCTTAGTTATTCTGACTCGGTTGATTTCTTTCATTTTTTTTACTTCTCTGCATACTTGTATTGTTACTTTTTGGCTTATATATTATGTATCTTGCTAGTCCTCTAAGGACCGGGTGATCTCTCAAGGTGTGTTGATGATTTTCGCAGGTGCTCCAGCCAAGGACATAGTTTATAATCTACCTTCGTGATGCTAGCTTTCGGATCGTCTTTCGCTTCGTTCGACTCTTCCATCGTTGCTATGTATTTCTCTCTTTTTATTAGTAGTAGATTTGTCTACGCCCAACGTTTTATACAAATGACATTTATAAGTTGATTTTAATATATATTTATTTGTGGATGAGATTAGTTTCATGGTTACTACATTTTACAGCTTATGTATACATACGAGGTTTTCGTATATTGGAGTATGCTTCGTATGTATGCAGCTGGCATGTCTACGTACTTGGTCCTACGTATTTTGGGACTGGGGCGTTACATTAGAGATTCTTCAAGTTTTGAAAACTGATTTTTTGAATTTTTCTAACTGATTTTATTTACAAACTAATGAAGAACAAATTGTGAATAAATCGCCGTTATGAAGCCATTCATGTTGGCTACAACTTTGTTCTTTTAGATATTGAAAATTCTAAGTATTTTGCTCATAATTTGGCTTCCAAAACAGGGTTTCTTGACAGTTTCTAACGTCCAGAAATTGACTTTTTTTCTCGATTTTGGAACTCGATTTACAACACACACTATGCAAAAATAAAACAAACTATTTCAAGAGAAGTGAAGAAAGTTATGTTGTCTACGTACCGAGAAATCGATTCGAGAAATGGTTGCACGAACGGAGAGAAATTGCATCGTGAAGTGTAGTTGTTGCAGTTGTGACTGCTACTATCGCAATTGCTGGTACTTTTGTTGCGCTCGGCCGGTCGGCACCGCCGTGCGGCGGCAGCCTGGGTCGCGGGGATAGGGTTTTATTTTTTTATATCTTTTTCATATATATATATATGTAGGAGCTCAAAAATTATTTGGCGCTACTCAAAAGATGGCGCCAGGATTTAGAATGGCGTTGGTCAATAGGTTGCGCGAGGCTTAGGTGGCACTAAGGTCAGGTTGCGCGTGCACCATGTGGCAAGCCTCCTCGAGAAGCTGTAACAGTCGCAATAACGACTGACTGCTCGTCAGTCAAAGGAAATCTCTTCAAATCCTAGGAAGTACGGCGCTCGAGAAGACTATGTCAGCTTTGTAATTAATGCTGACGGCTAGCTCATGCCAGCTATCAAGTGGCGTGGGGTAGTTAATAATGATAGAACTAACAGACTAATTAGGAGGCGCCATTTATTAAATTGCGCCTGGTGCCACCTATCAAACTGGCGCCACCTAATCAATTTTCATCCAGAAGGCAGATGATGTGGCATGCATGTCTCTAATCTCGAAGAAAGTGTCCACTACACTGCCCAAGACCATGCGCATCTCTCTTACAGAATGTCACATGTCCTTAGCAGTTCGAGTATCCGTTCATGCAACTGGATGAATGACGCACAAAATGCAGTGCGCACAACCCAGAATAACTACTTGACAGTTATTTCAAAACTCTATAAACAGAGTTTTAAATCAGTTATAAATCATCACTAATGATCATAATCTCCCGAAAAAGTGCTGCTATATTCTCCAGAGGCTCGTGTCTTCGATATCACATCATCCAAGGGATAAAGTGATCGTCTTCTGATCAGATTCCTACAATTGTACTTTTCCATTAATCAATTGTACCCTTTGTACTTTCTTTTTCTTAGTTTGTAAGTCAAACTTTTATTTTTTGCAAACAAAATGGCGACTCTGTTGGAGACGAATTTCTTCTCCGATGAGAAGGTGACAAATCAATGTGATACCATGTCGATCGGCAAGACGCAGAAGACCTTGGTCGTCCAAGTCGACCAAACAGCATATGAAGCTATGATCGGTACTGGGGGTGCCAAGCGCGCTACTGTTGCTGCCAAGAACAAGGTGCACGCCATTTGGACTCCGAAGTCCTTCAAAGCACCAATCACAACTTTTGCGCAGACTGCGCCCACTACTTCCCTAGCGCAGAACAAGGGGAAATGCCCTTTGGCTACTCCTTCTTCCTCCCCAATTCTAAACTTGGAAGAGGACATATTTATTTCTGCTCATGTGCAGAACAAAGGAAAGCGCCCTTTGTTCCTTTCTCATGCTTCTGCGCAGAGTGCGTCTACTGCTGCCATGGCGCAGAACAAAGGGAAATGCCTTTTGTCTAATCCCTCTTCCTTTCCAGTTCTGAACTTGGGTAAGACCTATCTATTTCTACTCCTATGTCGAATAAAGAAAAGCACCTTTTGGCCTTTTCTCATTCTTTCTAAGTCATTAAGTTGGCGAAAAACACTCCTAATTGTGCCCCTGCACCAATCAGGACACAAACTCTTTTGAACAGAAGTTCTACTTCTTTTGACAGAGACAACCAAGTCTCTTGCAAGAAAGTAAATTATCCTTATTTGCGCCATACTAAGCACGCTGGAGTAGGGTGCGCAGTGCAGCAAGGCATTTTGCCTTCTCCTAAGCACCAACCAAATCCAAATCAGGATCTGCCAACTCTGCGCATATCAAGGTCCAAATAAGAAAAATTGATGGTGTCCCAAACAGACACACAGGAGGCGCACCTTCTTGATATGTGCAACTATCTTAATAGACGCAAATCAGAGTCGGCCTCATCAAGCCATTAGGCGCGCGAAGTACAGTTTCTGCCAGTTGCTGATCTGTACATATACGAAGACATGCCAGCTGTCTTATACGTACATAAGCCGTCTTATACATACATATATGAAGACATGCTAGTTTGTAACGCCCTAATCCCAAAATACTTAGGACCGGGCACGTAGACATGCCAGCTGTACATATATGAAGAATATATATGAAATCCTTGTATAGGTACATAACCTGTAAATAATAATAATCATGGGCCAGAATATAAATAAACTACATCTCATCATAGCTTAGCACAAAAGATATAAGAATCCAGAATAAATAAGTGAATCAAAGAGATAGCCAGGTGGACATACCTACTCCAAACAGCTATAAAAAAAATAGTCACAATAATCGGAGTCCAACCTCTGTAAAATAGAAAGAAAAGAGATGTAAAAATGTCCACTAAAATGTCTCAAAGAATCAATAAGCTAAAAATCAATGGGAGATGCCTCGTCATCAATGTGGGATGGATCCAGTGCTGCTCCGTACTCCTGCGAGAACTCGTCTAATCCTGGAGAGATAACCAGGTCCTCAGAGGGACATAACAAGATACAAGAAAACACTATGCTATATAAACTGTGATATATAATAGAAAAGAAAAGAATGTATGCAATAGGGTGCCTACCAATTCTATAGTGATAATGCAGTTAAGAACAAACCTTCAACGCATGGGAACTCTGGCTCCAGAAAACTCAGGTATGGTCCCACCAGGAAACCAGGGACCTCAAAGCATAACATTCATCGATTGTCAGAGGCCAGCAGGATCAGGAATAGGAAAGTGCATACGTGGCCCATACGTTTGTTGACACAAAGTCATAGTCAACCAAATATTGACTACATTGACTAAATAATGTCTGTATTAATTCAATACGACACACGATGTCTGCATTCCGTTCAAGACAGACGACAGCTCACTCTCCGGTTCTCAGTGTGTTTTCGAGTCTGTATTTTATATTTTCATTGAGTCTAGACTTGTGTACTCTGAGTCATGCTGAGCTCTTGACACTTAGTCTATAGCCTACCCAAAATCCCAAGCTCCACTGAACCAAATACTGCCCAAAAATCCCCTTTGAACCACTCTGTGCTCTGGAGACAGAGTTCGGGCCGAACTCTGCCTCCACACAGAGTTCGGGCCGAGCTCTGTCCCCTAGAAATCAGGAACCCTAATTTTAGGGTTAGCTGGTTGCTAGTTGTCCAACGGCCAAATATTTGAATTTTCCTACCCGAATTCTGGCCGAATTCTGCCTATAGAAACACTATAAATAGGGCATAAATTCTCTCATTCCAATCTATCCAATCTTCTCTTCTCTTCTCTCTTGTAGCTGAAATAAGCCATACCCTTCCCATCTACTAGCCACAAGCCTCCTAAGTCTCGAGTGCTCAGCATCTCTCAGTTAGGATTCTTGTGCAAGAGTCGAAGAAGTCGCTTGGACAATTCCAAGCAAATCGCCACTGCGATCCTCTGTTAGAAGTTGACGTGCTCTTCTGAAGTAAAGGCACGGTTGTAAACTACTATTTCACAAATAGTGGATTTGAATCCTGAGCTAGAGTTCTCAGGCCTGGACTAGTCCTCCACGAGGGAAACCAGGTTAAAATCGCTGTGTTTGCGTATACTCTTTTGATCTCCTTTTATTTTCTGCACTTTACTCTGATTATTTATTATTGGTGAAAGAGTTATTTTAATTGGTCATTTTTCTATATACTGTATTCACCCCCCTCTAGAGTTGCCAAACTGTTCTTCATTGGTATCAGAGCTCTGTTCTCTTTATAAGGACTAACATCCTAAGAGCTGATCCATGGCAACCACACAATCCTTGATTTCCAATCATGGTGAAGGTCAGTCCACTCATAGGCCTCCCCTATTTGATGGAACTAACTATATATATTGGAAAACAAGGATGAGCTTCTATCTTAAGTCTCTAGACTTTGACCTGTGGACTGTCGTCACTGACGGTTACAAAAAGCCCGTCAGGATAGTTGTCGATGGTGACCTCATTGAGAAACCACACGACAAATATTCTGTCGAGAAGAAGAAACAGGCAAGTCTAGATGTTAGGGCTATTAATGCTTTATTTTGTGCTATAGACAGGAATGAATTCAACAGGGTCTCCACATGCACCACTGCTCATGAAGTATGGAGACTTCTAGAAGTGACGCATGAGGGAACGACACAAGTCAAGGAATCTAAAATAAGCCGTCTCACTCAAGAATATGAAGCCTTCAAGATGAAGCCAAATGAGACGATCACTCAAATGTTTACAAGATTCCTCGACATCATCAATCCTCTATCCTCGCTTGGTAAGCAGTACTCAAACCACGAGAAGATTCGTAAGTTACTCAGAGGGTTGCCAAAGATTTGGAACCCTAAGGTGACGGCCATCATAGAAGGAAACGATCTCACATCAATGTCAATGGAGACCTTGATGGGTAAGCTCATGACTCACGAGCTTGACCTCAAGGACTTCGAAGAGCCTGCTCCGAAGACCAGGGAGATCGCACTCAAAGCTCATCGACGAAGGGCTGATCACGATGAGACCGAAGACGATAACTCGGATGATGAAGACCAAGCTCTCATGGTTCGCAACTTCAGAAAATTCCTTCGCTTCAATCGAAGGAAGAAGGATTCACAAGAAGATGATGAAGAAGAGCCAACCTATTACGGTTGCAAGAAGACTGGACATGTCCGAAAAGACTGCCCATTCTTGAAGAAGAGCAACCGCTATGAGAAGCCATACAAAAAGAATTCATCAAAGAAATATGCCAACACAGGAATTTGGCATGAAAGTGAAGCGAGTGACTCCGAGGAAGAAAAAGGCTCTCCTCAAGATACAGCAAATGTGTGCCTAATGGCAACTTCCAACAAGGTATCTAACGAAACTCTAGATGACTTCTCTTTTGATGAACTTGGCGATGCTTTTACTGATTTACTCGATGATCACAAAAAGGTCATTGGTAAATACAAACATGCCAAGGACAAAATCAAAAGTCTGGAAGATGAGATACAAAGAATGTCTTTACTTCTTGATGATGTTAGAGACACGTCATCCACTGATGCCACTAATGAAGTATCCAAGCTTAAAATAAGCTTACATGATGCTGAAGCACGTATTGAGCAACAAGCTCAAGAAATCACTACTCTCAACACGTTGCTTGCTGAAGAAAAAAGTAGACACAAAATCTCCATGACTAAAATATATGGCTTGAATATTAAGGTTGATGAATTGCAAGCTGTTTCTAAGAGATTAGAAACCAAATTGGGTAAACAGGTGGTTCAACCTCAAACCCAATCACATGGGCACAACACCACTCATGCTAGTCAACCACGTCATTCTCATGCAGCACATAACCATGCATTTATATACCCAAACTTTCACAAACCACATGCACGTAAGAATAATTCTCATTCAGTACACAATCATCATGTTGCACAAAGACACAATCAACATCACCCCACACATAGGAATCATCATGCCATGCCATATAGACAAGATCATTATGCAATGCCATATAGACAGGATCATCATATGCCATATAGACAAAATCATCATGCCATGCCATATAGACAATATCAGCATGTCACACATCATAGACAATACCATCATGATATGCCTCATAGACACCATCACCATGCCACTCATTCTATGCATAATCATCATCACCATGCTAACTCTTCACATCATGTTCATCCTCATCATGTTGCTTACAGATATTACTCTCATGCTCCTAGTATAAATAAAAATGCTATCTATACCTACTGTGGATCACATGGACACATCTTACCACAGTGCAGAGTTAGAAGACTGGTAGATAAAAAGATATATGCTTGGTTTCCAAAGACTAACTTTTTAGGACCCTCAAGAACTCGGGTACCAAAGGTCACATCTACTCTTGATGTAGGTGGACCTTCCCTCTTCAACTGAAAGTAAGTGGATTCTCGATAGTGGATGCTCGCGACATATGACGGGAGACGCAAAACTTTTTGTATCACTATCGATGAAGAGAGAAGGATATGTATCCTTCGGTAACAATTTCAAAGGGCACATAATAGGTAATGGTATCATTGGTCATCCTCCTTCTCCTGTAATAAAGGATGTCTGCCTAGTGACCGAGTTAAAACATAACCTGCTCAGCATTAGTCATCTTGCTGATCATGGATATGATATTAACTTTGGACAAAACAGTTGCTACATCTATGATAGGTCAACAGGAGATATTACTTTTGAAGGGAAAAGAGAGGACAACATATATATTTTCTATCTTTCTATAAATACTAACAATGCAGGTAGATATCTATATGCCCACAAAGACGAACGACTACTTTGGTACCAGCGTCTTGGTCATGCCAACATGGATGCTATATCCAGGCTGTCTACCAAGAAGCTAGTGAGAGGATTGCCTGATATCACATTCAAAAAGGACACGGTATGTGCCGAATGTGAACTAAACAAGGCAACTAAATCCTCATTTCATTCCATCAACTCTGTAAGTACTACTAGACCCTTGCAACTACTTCATATGGATTTATTTGGTCCTAGTAGAATAGCTAGCCTTGGTGGCAAACTTTATGCATTTGTTATTGTTGATGATTTTTCGAGATTTACTTGGGTTTTCTTTCCGAAGTGATCATGGAGGCGAATTCGTAAATTATGATTTTGAAAATTTTTGTAATGCAAATGGTTTTGATCATGAATTTTCTTGTCCTAGAACTCCTCAACAAAATGGTGTTGTGGAGCGGAAGAATAGAACTCTCGGCGATATGGCCAGAGTCATGTTGAATAAATTTTCACTTCCGAAATACTTTTGGACAGAAGCTGTCAGTACAGCATACCACATTTTGAATAGGGTGCTGATTCGTCCCATTACGAAAAAAACACCCTATGAGCTTTGGTTTGGGAGAACCCCCAATGTTTCTTATTTTAAAGTTTTTGGTTGTAGATGTTTTATCCTTAACACCAAAGACAACTTAGGCAAATTTGATGCCAAAGCTGACGATGGTATCTTTCTTGGTTATGCCGCCAAGAGTAAGGGATATAGAGTTTTTAATAAGCACTCACTTATTGTGGAAGAGTCAACAAATATAACTTTTGATGAAGATAACAGTACAGTAAGTACTCTTGATGATGACGTTGAGCCATCAACTTCTACTCCAATGAATACTTCAATCGAAACTGATTCTCTGGAGGGTTTGCCTAAGAAATTCTCTTTCAAACCTTCTCATCCAGAAAATTTAGTAATAGGAGAAGTTTCACGTGGAGTAACTACTAAATCATCACTAAGAGACTCCGTTGCTAGCACTGCCTTCATTTCACAAGTAGAGCCTAAAAACATTTCTGAAGCCTTTAATGATGAATTTTGGATTTCTGCTATGCAAGAAGAACTCAACCAATTCGAGAGAAGCCAAGTATGGGAACTCGTTCCTAAACCGGTTAATCACTCGATAATTGGTACTAAATGGGTTTTTAGAAACAAAGTAAATGAAGATGGTTCAGTCACACGTAACAAAGCTCGTCTAGTAGCTCAAGGATACAACCAAGAGGAAGGTATCGACTACGATGAGACGTATGCTCCTGTTGCTAGACTAGAATCCATTCGGATGCTTTGTGCTTTTGCTAATTTTCAAAACTTTAAATTATTTCAAATGGATGTGAAAAGTGCTTTCTTGAATGGTTTTATTAAGGAGGAAGTTTATGTGAAACAACCTCCTGGCTTTGAAAATCATAAATTTTCCGACCACGTGTTCAAGCTAAAGAAAGCGCTTTATGGCCTCAAACAAGCCCCCAGAGCTTGGTATGAAAGGCTAAGTAGCTTCTTACTTGAGAAAGGTTTTTCAAAAGGGAAAATTGATACTACACTATTTATAAAATCTTTTAAAGACACTATTCTGTTGATTCAAATCTATGTTGATGATATCATTTTTGGGTCTACTGATGAAACCCTCTGTCAAGAATTTGCCAAGTGTATGCAGACGGAATTTGAGATGAGCATGATGGGAGAGCTCAACTACTTTCTTGGCCTGCAAGTGAAACAAATGGCTAATGGAACTTTCATCTGTCAATCGAAGTATACCAAGGACATGCTGAAGAAGTTCGATCTTGACAACGTCAAACCAATCAGCACTCCAATGGCTACTTCAACCAAACTCGAACTAGATGAGAGCGGTAAATCTGTTGATCAACGTAAGTATCGAGGTATGATAGGCAGCTTACTTTATTTAACTGCTAGTCGTCCCGATATCATGTTCAGTGTTTGCCTATGTGCGAGATATCAAGCTAATCTTAAAGAATCACACATGACCGCGGTTAAGCGTATCTTTCGATACCTTAAGGGTACGGTTACAGTGGGCCTATGGTATCCCAAGTCCACATCATTTGACCTTATTGGTTACTCTGATGCTGACTTCGCTGGATGCAAGGTCGACCATAAAAGTACGAGCGGCACGTGTCATTTATTAGGAAAAGCTTTAGTCTCCTGGTTTAGCAAGAAGCAGAACTCTGTAGCACTATCCACAACAGAAGCTGAATACATAGCAGCTGGGCGTTGTTGTGCACAAATTCTGTGGATGAAGCAAACCCTTGAAGACTATAAGTTATCTTTCATGCATATTCTTATATTCTGTGACAACACTAGTGCCATTAATTTGACTAAGAACCATGTCTGTCACTCACGCACTAAACACATTGAGATCAGACACCACTTTTTGCGTGATCATCAGCAAAATGGCACGATTAACTTAGAGTTTATTGACACTGATCATCAGCTAGCAGATTTCTTTACTAAGCCATTATCCGAAGAGCGCTTCAATTTCTTTTGTCGTGAACTCGAAATTTTGGATGAAGCAGTTATAAGTTGAGACTCACCTGCGTAAATATCGAGTATATTTTGATTCTTTTACGACAAATTTGGTATGGGTACAAGCCGAAAGGGTCCTTCTGACAACAAGGCGTAAAAGCCTAAGCGACACGGTGCACTAGTCCTCAGGACTACCGCTAGCTGGGATCCGTCCCCTACAGCTAACCCATGGCAAATTTGAAATATTGAATTACAATATATTTCCTTGTTTGTTATATGGTTTGTTTCGATTTAATATTGCCTAATTGATTTTTCTAAAGTTCATTCTGACTTTTGTGTACCTCTCTATGTACTTCAATGCATTCATCTTACTTTTATCCTCTCTAATTTTTTTTCTTCAACACTTAACCATTTTTTTTCTCTTCAGCCTGTTTTAAGTTCTGGACCACTAATCCAGAACTCGGGCCGAACTCTGCCCCTAACAGAGTTCGGGCCGAGTTCGGTCCCTATTGGTCCAGCGTCGGGATCAGCCTCTGCCGTTGGATCAGTTTAGATCATACGGTCAGAATTTCTTCCGACCAACGAAAACCCTCTCTTATATTTCGGGTTTTCATCTCTCTCCTTCACTATTACCTCCTTCCTCACCTCTCCAAACTCTTTCCTTCAAACCCTAACCCTAGTTTTTGATCTAGAAGGCTCTATTACTTCTCAAAATCAAGGGAAAAGGGGTTTCTCATCATTCTCTTCCACTGTTTGTTGTTGATTTCAGGTATATCCCCTTCTTTCTCTCCATTTCAAGTTCTCTATTTTCTTGCAAATGGCTCCTCGCTTGCCCAATCGTGGGAAAAGGACTCGAACTGAGGGAGCTTCCTCTTCGAATCCTTCTCCTCCAATTGAGCAAGTAGTTGAACAACAACCCATTCATCCGTTGTTCAACCTGCCTTGTCCCCATGATCCGAATACATATGACGAGCGATTATTTGTGTCGCTAGACGCGTTTAATGCATGGTTTAGCGACTTTCGGACTCGTCCGGTATTCGGGGGACATCCGATAAATTTTACAATCTTTTCTCAATATGAATCATTATTTCGTGATCTATGTTTGGATGCGTTAGTTGCCTCAAACTTTGTCATTTACCGTAGCGCAATCCAAATGTTTTATTGCAATTTAACTTTCGATGCAACCCACATCTATTCCCGGGTTGCCGGTATTGACATTGCTTTCAATGATTCTGAGTTGGGGGATTTTCTTGATCTTTTTAATCTCGATGCTTGGGATAAACTTGTGGAAGCTCGTCAACTTCAATTTGTTGGCGATACTTCTCTTGAAGGTTTCAAGGAGGAATTATGTGCTCCTAACATAAGTCCTCGCAAACTTATGGCCAAGCACCTCAACCCATATTTCTATGAACATCGAATCATTTTTAACACTATCTTGCCAAAAGCTGGCTCCACTGATGAAGTTACCTACTTTGAGATATCTGCTTTGTATCACCTTCATTATCGTATCCCCTTCAATCTTTCTAGGACAATGATGGACTGGATGATAAATTGTAGGAAGAAACTAAGAGCATTGGTTTATCCTTTATATCTTCCTATGGTTTTTCGTGCGTTCATTATTCCTATTCATGACTGTCAGTTCTTGCCTGCTCCTGCTTTCCTGTCCAAGGCACGACGTTCTCAGGCAGTCGTCACCTCTCCTGAGACTTCTGAGCAGTCTGCTGATGAGGAGCCTGACGCCCCTCCACTCGGTCAGGATGCACCACTTCCACCTGCCACTCTTGAGTCTATTCAGACTATGCTCCGGGATCGTTTTACTCTTGAGGACGATCGCTGGACACAGCTGGACTATCGTACTACTCTGCAGATGAGTGCCCTCGGAAACTCTCTGCATGATATACGGTATTCCCTGTCTCGTCATCTACACATTCCCATGGAGCGGGATCCTGAGCGCGCCGCATTGATGATCCTTGGGTCATGCGTTACATGGATCCGGATGCTGCATTTTTGGACCCCCGTCACTCCTTCCCCGGTCCTTCAGATGCTCCAGGACCTTCTCGTGCTTCGTGATGGAGATTGGCTCGATCTGCTGCTGCTACTGATGATGATCTTAGTTGATGCTTTTTGATTTCAATTATTTAGTTTATTATGGATTTATGTCCTTGGTTTTATGTACTCAAAACTCTGGTTGTGTGTTTGACACTTGGTTTTGTGGATAACATTTTATCATAGTTTT
This sequence comes from Iris pallida, assembly GCA_029216955.1. NCBI lineage: Eukaryota > Viridiplantae > Streptophyta > Magnoliopsida > Asparagales > Iridaceae > Iris > Iris pallida. Next base: position 2,564,196 of record JANAVB010025399.1, on the reverse strand, counting down.
ACTTTATGCTAGTGACTCATTTTGTTTAGTCATACACTGTTTCTTCTCTGCTTGGTGTGGTTGCATCACTCTTCATTGTCTATACTGCAGTTTATATGATCTTTCATTCATATGCAGTATATATTGCTAACTGCCAAAAGGGGGAGAACTATGTATATTTTCGTATATCTGTTTCGTATATCTGTGCTTGTTTTAGCTTTTGGGAGATATTATCTATCAGGCCACAGGTTCTATGCATTATTTACGGGGGAGAGCTATTGCTTCTAGCTCGGCACCGTTCACTGATTACGGGGGAGCTATCTTCTTTTAGCTCGGCATCGGTTATGGGAGAGCTGTGTTACAATCAACTGTGTCCAGGTATGAATATTGAAATATACATATATTATTTTGTCAATTATCAATATGGGGGAGATTATTGACACAAAGTCACAGTCAACCAAATATTGACTACATTGACTAAATAATGTCTGTATTAATTCAATACGACACACGACGTCTGCATTCCGTTCAAGACAGACGACAGCTCAGTCTTCGGTTCTCAGTGTGTTTTCGAGTCTGTATTTTATATTTTCATTGAGTCTAGACTTGTGTACTCTGAGTCATGCTGAGCTCTTGACACTTAGTCTACAGCCTACCCAAAATCCCAAGCTCCACTGAACCAAACACTGCCCAAAAATCCCCTTTGAACCACTCTGTGCTCTGGAGACAGAGTTCGGGCCGAACTCTGCCTCCACACAGAATTTGGGCCGAACTCTGTCCCCTAGAAATCAGGAACCCTAATTTTAGGGTTAGCTGGTTGCTAGTTGTCCAACGGCCAAATATTTGAATTTTTCTACCCGAATTCTGGCCGAATTCTGCCTATAAAAACACTATAAATAGGGCATGAATTCTCTCATTCCAATCCATCCAATCTTCTCTTCTCTTCTCTCTTGTAGCTGAAATAAGCCATACCCTTCCCATCTACTAGCCACAAGCCTCCTAAGTCTCGAGTGCTCAGCATCTCTCAGTTAGGATTCTTATGCAAGAGTCGAAGAAGTCGCTTGGACAATTCCAAGCAAATCGCCACTGCGATCCTCTGTTAGAAGTTGACGTGCTCCTCTGAAGTAAAGGCACGGTTGTAAACTACTATTTCATAAATAGTGGATTTGAATCCTGAGCTAGAGTTCTCAGGCCTGGACTAGTCCTCCACGAGGGAAACCAGGTTAAAATCGCTGTGTTTGCGTATGCTCTTTTGATCTCCTTTTATTTTCCGCACTTTACTCTGATTATTTATTATTGGTGAAAGAGTTATTTTAATTGGTCATTTTTCTATATATACTCTATTTACCCCCCTCTAGAGTTGCCAAACTGTTCTTCAACGTTAAGGAATTGTCCTCCCCACCCAATGCCTAGTAGGGTCACATACATGTCCCATAGGAACGTCTAGTAACTGCCAAGTCCACTAGCATGCAATTCTATTGGCAGTAACTCCTAACCGTCGTACGTCTCATACGTATTGGTGGCCAGCCGAATACGCGAGTACATATCCTACATGTGACTCACAACTCGTGATGGTCATGTGCCTAGGTCGTATGAGATATACCAATACCTCATCATAACTGGGTGGCCACTTGGCTATATTAATGCAAGAGAATAAAACCAAAAGCAGTAAAATTATCGATGGAGTCGCTTGCACCCAAGTATGACTTGGACGCACAGTGATATAATACTAACAATAGATAAGAAATGCTGAATATAAATAACTAAAAATAAAAATAAGTAAAACACAGAGTAAGGTGGCAAGGTATCTCGCCTTGTGGTACGGGAATGGCAACTCCAACAATCAATCACATCAGCAATGAAAAGTCAAAATCCACGAACGTCTTCGGATGCTGAAACAAATATCAAGAACATTTTCGATGTAAAATATATGTCTAGAAAATGCCTGTCCAAATGTTTAATTCTGGAATAAGTGCAAAATTGTAATATTGGGTCAAAATATTGTCTGCCGTTGGACCCGTTTTTTACCGAAACATACGCCAATATCTATGGTCTCTAAAGTCGTCAAACTATATGTCTACAGGTCCAGTTTGAGGAGACAAATCCAACCGTATGTCCAAAGTTGGATTCCGGGAGATCGTGTACAATTTTGCCCGTTAAATCGGGTCGGGAGCCCGCCAAATAGGCGTTCCGGTCGACCTTTTCAGAATCGAACAAAACATGGCACACAGGACCAGAATTTCGATATGGTCCCGTTGGGGTAAGTTTTATCTCAAACCGGCGACTGTACACAAAGTTATGACCTAGTTTGCAAAAGGTCGATATGGGGATATCTTGACGGATATGCACTGATTTTGTCGCGCATACGCAACAAAATCGAGTTCCGTCAGTTCCCACACGTCGACAACATCCACACATGCCTTTCGATGCATACAATTTGCGACCACGTCTCCCAGTTTGTCGGGACGCATGCCGTATCGGAATGATTTTATAATTTTCTAATTTTTACAGTTTTTAAAGCAATTTTTCTTGGATTTTTAACAACAGATAATTTCTTGCATAATAACTGAAAATAACTGGTGTATTTTAATCTCGTATATGTTGTCTTAGACTATATAAAATTAGTTTTTCGAAAACTCTAATATACGGGTCAAAAATTGGCTTCCAAGTCAGTATTTTGGGACAGTTTTTAACTGTTCTAGAAAACAGTTTTTTCTCCAACTTTGCCTCGAATTCTCGAGTGATCACTAGGTTTTACAAAATTCTAATTGAAGGAGTTTTGAGAGGGTTAATTAGTCTCAACATAGGAAGCGATGGATCGAAAATCTATTGAGAAACAAGGAAGAATTTAGTCTCAAAAAATCGGAACCTGGAAGCAACTTCGGACAGGCCTTTCTTGTCCCAACGAGTCTTTCGTCAACCGCGGGCAACTTCGACGGTGGGTGGCTGGTTCAGGCAGCTGACGTAGGTCGCCTAGGTAGTTGGGGTTCCTCTAAAGCTCTGCTCGAGGTCTGGTTGTGGAGGGGCTAGGGTTTCTCTTCGAGTCTTGGCCGCTAGTATATATATGGCTGTGTCCATATGCTAATAGGAGTAGGTTTCCTACTGGAGCAAGTTTGGGGGGGTGGACCTTGCGGGTGAACCTGAGTTATCCATCTCGTGAGATGGACTCATCTCACGTATAGGCTGCGCTTAGTTTGTTATATAAATTTTTACTATATACATTATATATATATATATATATATATATATATATATATATATATATATATATATATATATATATATTTTATATATATATATATATATATATATTACATTATATATATATATATATAGATATATATTTTTTATACATTATATATATATATATTTTATATATATATATATATATATATATATATATATTTTATACATTATATATATATATATATATATATATATATATATATATATATATATATATAGCAAAAAAAAAAAAAATGTCATCGTCGCGCTCCCAAGTTGACTTTCCTGGCGAGTGATGCTGTCATGCCACGCGAACCAATGGTATAGATTGATTCCGCAACACCTTCACTCGGCGATCAAGGATGCCTACTGGTTGCTCTTGGTACGACAAGCTCGGTCCAACGGTGATCTCGAAGTGATCGAGCACATGACTGTTGTCTGCCATGTATCGCCTCAGCTGCGACACATGGAATATGTCATGTACTCCCTCTAGCGACGATGGCAAAGCCAGTCTATATGCAACTTCTCCAACACGTTCTAAGACATCGAAAGGGCCGATGTATCTTGGACACAACTTGTCACGTCCTCCGAATTAAATCATGCCTTTCGTGGGGGATATCTTCAAGAAAACATGGTCGCCTTTCTTGAACTCCAAGGGTCGACGAAAATTATCGGCCCATTGCTTCTATCGATCTTGCGCGGCTCGCAGGTGGTATTGTATCTTCTTCACCTTCTCCATTGTGCTCAAAACCAACTCAGGATCCAATATTTGTCGCTCTCCTATGTCGCTCCAACAAACAGGAGATCGACACTTCCTTCCATACAATGCTTCAAACGGAGCCATCTGAATGCTCGTTTGATAGCTATTGTTGTAGAAAAACTCCACAAGATGAAGATGGTCCTCCCATGATCCACCAAAGTCAAGCATACACGCTCTCGACATATCCTTTAACGTCTGAATAGTACACTCTGACTGACAGTCTTTCTGTGGATGGAACGTCATGCTAAACTTCAAATACGTACCCAAACTGTTTTGTATACTTCCACAAAAGTGCAAGGTGAACCTCGATTCACGATCCGACACGATGCTAACTGGTACACCATGTAGCTTCACTATTTGCTTCATATACATATCCATCAAAACTTATGTGGACTGCGCCACTCTAAAAGGTAAGAAATAGGCCGATTTGGTAAGCCTATCAACAATCACCCATACTGCATCTTGTCCACTAGGACTCCGAAGAAATCCCGTAAAAAATTCTATCGTAATGTGCTCCCACTTCCACTCAGTAATGGTAATGGCTGCAATAATCTGGCCGTCCTCTGGTGCTCGGCCTTCACTTGTTGTCATGCCAAACACTTGGCCATGAAACGAGCTTTCTCTCGCTTCATCCCGTGCCACCAATAATACTGCCGCAAGTCCCGGTACATCTTAGTTCCATCGGAATGAATAGAGTAAGTCGAACCGCGTGCTTCCGTCATCAACTCCTGCCGTAGCTCTCCATTAGGAACATAAATATGATCACCACATCGCAATGTCCAATCGGGATGAATCCTCAATCCCGTCTGCTCTCCTACTTTAGTCCTCTCTCTAAGCCATTGAAATCTAGCATCCGTGGGTAATGTCGCGTTGATTCTCTCTACTAGTGACGATTGCATTTAGAGATTGGCTAATACGCCATCCTCTCCAGGCAATACTACATCAATACCAAGTTGATGCAAATCCTTAATCAACTCTCTTTCTGTGTGGTCAAGAAATGAGCCATGGACTTACGGCTTAATGTGTCTGCCACAACATTAGTCTTACCCGGATGATAATGTAGCTCGATCTCATAATCTTTTATCAACTTCAACAAACGTCGTTGTCGTATATTCAGCTCTTTTTGTGTGAATACGTACTTGAGGCTCTTATGGTCAGTGTAGATATCTACCTTCTTGCCGTACAAGTAGTGTCCCATAGCTTCAAAGCAAAGATAACCGTTGCGAGCTCTAGATCGTGGGTTGGATAATTCTTCTCGTGCATCCTCAACTTTTTCGATGCATATGCTACTACATGACCATGCTACATCAATACGCATCCTAATCCTTTCCCGAATGCATCACTGCATATCACAAATCCTCCCGGGCCCGATGGTAGTGTCAAGATAGGTGTCGTGGTCAAGTGCTTCTTTAACTTGTCGAAAGTGGCTTGACACTCATCTGTCCATACAAATTCTTGATCCTTATAAGTTAGTCGAGTCATAGGCCCCGCTATTCGAGAGAAAGCTTCTACGAACCTTCGGTAATAACCCGCAAGTCTAAGAAAACTTCTCACCTCGGAAGCTGATGTGGGAGCGGGCCATACTTTAACTGCTGTGATCTACTCTGGATCTACCGATATGCTCTCCAGTGACGATATGTCCAAGAAATGATACCTCCTTGAAAAAGAAATCACACTTGCTAAGCTTCACGAAAAGTCGCTCATTCCTTAAGATCCCCAAAACAATCCGTAGATGTTGCTCATGCTCCTCTTGACTCTTGGAGTAAATCAAGATATCATCTATAAAGACGACTACAAATTTGTCCAAGTATTGGTGAAAGATCTGGTTCATTAAGTTCATGAAAATCGCGGGAGCATTGGTCAAACCGAAAGGTATGACCAAGAACTCGTAGTGTCCATACCTCGATCGAAATGTCGACTTCGGAATATCTTCCTTCCGAACCTTCAGTTGATGATAGCCCGATCGTAAATTAATCTTGGAGAATACTTTTGCTCCACTCAGTTGATCGAACAGATCGCTTATACACGGCAAGGGGTACTTATTCTTCACCGTTACTGCATTCAAGGCTCTGTAGTCGATGCACATGCACACTGTCCCGTCTTTCTTGGGCACAAAAAGAACAGGTGCTCCTCATGGTGATGCACTGGCACAAATAAAGCCTTTCTCCAATAAGTCGTCAATCTATGTCTTTATCTCTACCAACTCCTTTGGTGCTAGTCGATATACTCGAGATAAAATAAGCTCGCTCACGGAGTAAGCTCAATAGAAAACTCGATATCTCTATCAAGCGGCAGTCCCAGTAAATTCTCAGAGAATACATCTTTGAACTCAGAGATGACAGGGTGCTGAGGGGTATGTTGCATTATCATGTGAGTCCCTAATGTGGGTGCATCAATACTCTCTCCTTCTTCTTTACTGAACTTGAAATCCGTCACATTCGGTGGTCTAAAGACGATACTGCCCCTGTGGCAGTCTATATGGGCAAAATGCTGGCTTAACCAGTTCATTTCGAGAACCACGTCGAATGTCGGCATAGGAAATACAAGAAGTCGTGCTTTCATCTCCCTACCACATATCACTATAGGACAAAGTCTACAAACACCACTAACAGGTACAACTCCTCCTCCAGTGAGGATTCTAATATTCTTAGATAAGGGTGTGATGGAAATGCTGTATCTAGTGGCAAAACTAGTGGCTATGAATGAATGAGTGGCTCCAGTGTCAAATAAAGTAATGGCAGAAAATAAAGCAACTAAAACTATACCTTCTATGACCTTTGCCTCTGTCTCTATCTCTATATATCCTCAACAGCTAGAGAGAATACCTGCCCATAATTTCGTCCAGGGCCCTGAGCTATGGCCCTCTCAAACTGTGCTAACTTAAGTGGTAATGGTGGACGAGGTTCTCCTGCTGCTGGATGAGGTGCTTGAAGTGTTGGAGCCGTCGGTCTCGGGTTCTGTTGGGCATAAACAAAGGACTGCTGCTCCAGACAATCCTTCATCTTGTGTTGCCCTGACCCGCATCTCAAGCACGCTCTGAGTCAAGTTCGATAGTCCTTCATGAGGTGTCCCTGTTTCTCGCAATAGTTGCAGGTGGGCTTCTGATAAGGAGTGGGCCTCCGTTAGAACTGTCATGTGGGCCTCCTGATAGGTCCACCCTGAGTAGCTCTAGCCGGTGCAACTGCTGGTGTATGGCATCTCGATGTTTGTTGCTGCTCCTTATGAAGAATCTCCTGAGCACGAGCTTCTTCCAAGACAGCTGAATGGGAGACACGAGACTGTGTAGTCGTATTAGACTTGAGCTCTGGTGCAAGCCCCTGATGAAATCTTCTCGCCTTCTCTAACTCTGTAGGGATCAATCCCGTACCAAATCTATTCAGGCAATTGAACTCTGAGTCATACTCATCAATTATTATATTCCTTTGCTTCAGGTGAAGGAACTGGTCGTATAGACCGTCTCGAACATGAATAGGGAAGAATCTCTCATAAAATGCATCATAGAACTGTTTCCAGGTGATCCCGACGCCTAATTGTCTCTCTTCTGCCTTCCACCAGTGGTGAGCATTATCTTCTAATAGTAGGTCCATTGTTGTCATCCAATCTTGAGCTAGCAGCTGGGATGCCTTCAGTAGCTTCTCTGTACTAATAAGCCACTGTGACACCTCTAGTGGCTTCTTCGTTCCTCTGAAGGCCTTAGGGTTCATGTCTGTGAAGTTCTTGATAGAGCCTTCATAAGGATGCAGAGCCGGTGCTGGTACTGGTACCGGTTCTGGAGGTAGAGGTGGTGGTCTAGCCAATACTGCCATCATAGTCTGTCTCAATAGCTCAGTCTGCTGCCACTGAGCCTGCATCATGGCATATATAAATTGGGAAGTAGGGCTCCTATCAGTCGGTGGTAGAGACATCTGAGGTCCCGACTGTGCTGGAAACTGCTAGGGAATGGTGGTGGTAGAGGCAGTGGTATATTCCCTCCCGATGGTACAGTAGTGGTTGTTGGCCCATTGGTCATGGCCAAACCTGATTTTAATAATTGATCAAACTCTGTCTCGATATACGAAATAACTAAGATGTTTACTCAAGACGTTTTGGACACTGATCAAGATTGGATATCTACTCAGTTCAAGACCGAAGCTATGTTTGCCACTCGAGACTGTATTTCTTTATGCAATATACTTTTTACATTTATTGAGTCTAAGAATACATTGTACACCGAGTCGTACTGGCAAATAGGCTATCCAAAATTGTTTTTAAAATTGCTATCCAAAATCGTTTTCAAAATTGACCTTTGTTTTGAAAAACATCTATTATTTACAAAAGCTTCTGAAGGATTTCAAAAAGCCCCAAAATATTTTTCATAAAATAAACCTGACCAACCCTGAAAGAAGTCGGTCAGAGTTCGGCTAAGGTGAACGTTATATGAATGTTGGTTTTTGAACTTGGTCTCCCTTCAGTTGTGGTTTGTTACATAGAATTCTGTCCGAATTCTGTCCGAATTCTGCCTTTGGAAAAACTATAAATAGAGAGGAATTCTGATCATTTAAAAATCATTCATTCACTTTCATCTCTTCTCTTCTAAAGCTTACGTTTCTTCCAAAGAGTTTTCTAAAAGCTTTCATTTTCAAATCCTAAGCCAGTTACAATTCTCTAGTCAATTTGCTGGTACGGTACGGTCTAGAAGATTTCAGAGAAATTGTAATCAGAGGCTTGATTGAAGAAAGACTCTTCAAAACTGAAGTTGTTCGAGTTCTTCGTATCAAAGCTCGCGTCTGTAGAAGTTGCAAGGACTTTGTATGAAAACTTATAGGATTTTCCAATAGTGGATTCAACTGGAAGCTAGAGTTCTTCCGACTGGACTAGTCCTCACAAGAGGGAAAATAGTATAAATCTCCGTGTTTGCATTTTCCTTCTGAACTCTTTTCTTTAAAGTTATTACTTTGTGATTATTATTATTTCTGTGATCTAACTGCTAACAAGTTTTTAATTAGCAATATTCCTTTGCCTACTTTATTTACCCCCTAGAGTATTCTGCTCTACAACTTCGTTCCTACAATTGGTATCAGAGCGGGTTATACAGGTAAAGCAAGGTAAAACTACAATTATTTTTAATTGTTATATAGATTACAGCATTACACATGGCAACTATGAAATTTGCAAGTGAAGGCCAAGCCACAAACAGACCTTCTCTGTTTGACGGCACAAAATACACTTATTAGAAAACACGGATGAGTTTCTTCTTAAAATCTCTTGATTTTGACTTATGGTCTATAGTTATTGATGGCTTCAAAAAGCCTCCTCATATTACTATTGAGGGAGTTTTAGTTGAAAAACCCCATGATAAATATTGTAAGGATGAAAAAAAAGGCTAGTCTTGACGCACGTGCTATTAACGCTTTATTTTTTGCTTTAGATAGGTGTCGACTTACACAACATCAAATAAAATATGGAAACTTCTCGAAGTAACCCACGAAGGAACAACACAAGTCAAGGAGTCAAAGATCAGTAGACTTACTCAAGAGTACGAGGCATTCAAGATGAAGCCAAATGAATCCTTCACTCAGATGTTTACGAGATTTATGGATATTGTAAATCCTTTGTCTTCATTAGGTAAGGAATACAGTAACCATGAGAAGATTCACAAACTTCTACGAGCTCTCACAAAGAACTAGATTCCAAAGGCTACAGCAATCATTGAAGGAAACGACCTCTCAATAATGTTTCTGGAAACACTCATGGGTAAGCTACTCACTCATGAGTTGGAACTTCAAGACTTTGAAGATGCTACACCAAAGGAGAAGTCAGAGAAGTCGATCGCTTTGAAAGCTCAATATAGAAGAACTGTTGAAGATGATTCTGACGACAGCGACTCTGACTCTGAAGGTCAATCTCTTCTGGTAAGAATATTCAAGAAGTTCAGGAGAATCAACAGATGAACAAAAGACAACAACAACAACAACAACGAGAAAGATCCTATTTCCTACGGATGTAAGAAGAAAGAACATATGAAGAAAGATTTCCCAACGCATCAACAAGAAAAAGCAGCAAATATAACAAAGGCTACCTTAAGAGATCTACATCAAGGAAGTACGCCAATACAAGCATATGACATGAAAGCGAAGCCAGCGATTCAGAAGACGAACAATCGGATAACGCTACAAATGTATGCTTGATGGCTTGTGATCAGGTAATCACTAATCCTCTGTTTGATCCTTATGATGATTTCACCTTTGAGCAATTATGAGAGGCTTTCAGTGACCTGTTAAATGACTACATGAAACTGCGTAGTAAATATGAAACCTCTAAGAAGGTACTCAAAGAGTACAAAGGTGAGATAGGAAGACTTACCGACCAACTAGCTGATGTTAGAAATAATAATTCCTCTATTGAGTCTGGTGAGTTTTCCTCTATTAAGCTGTTGTTACACGACACTATCAAGTTATCCGAAGAAAAAGACCAAACTATCATCCAGCTAAAGGAAGAAATATCTAAGAAGAGAAAGAATCTCCAGAATGCACAAGTCAGAATGGAAACACTTACATTTAACTATACTAGATTATATGACACCTCCAAAAAGTTCAAAATTTGTTTAGAAAAATGGCCTGAAGTTGTTGCTTCCTATTCTAACACGTGTCAATTATCGAATCATCGGAACACACCCAAATGATACACTGTCAGACCAAACCATACCAAATCTATGCCCAAGAAGACTAATAGGCATGCATTTTCTATACTAGAAAACCAAAACCTACCAATCATGCACCCCATACAATTTTCAACACTCAACATGTGCAAAATGTCATTATTGTGGCCTCATTGGTCATATATCCTTTGGATGTAGAATTAGAAAGTTAGTAGATCTAAATGTTTATGCATGGATACCAAAAACTAACATGTCAGGACCCTACAAGAAATGTGTACCAAAAGTTTCATTTGCAAACTATTTTGTAGGTGGAACGCCCTTCACATGCTAGAAGAAAATGGACCCTCGACAGCGGTTGCTCATGGCATATGACCGGTGATGCATCATTATTCGCAACACTATCAAAGAATAATAAAGAATGATATGTCTCCTTCAGTAATAATTTAAGAGGGTACATAATCGGTATCGGTGACATTGGTAAGGCTCCCTATCTTGTGATTAAAGATGTCTGTCTAGTTATTGAGTTAAAACATAATCTGCTCAGCATAAGCCATTTAGCTGATCACGGTTATGGCATTAACTTCGTCAAAGACAAATGTACTATAGTTGATAGCTTAACTGGTAGCACTATCTTTGAAGGTATCAGGGAAGACAACATATATGTTTTCTATCTGTCAGAAGATGCTAACAAAGCAGGTAGATGCTTGATGGCCAAGAGCATTGAGAGTCAACTATGGCATATGAGACTCGGTCATACAAATATGGACACAATTTCAAAACTATCCACAAAGAAGTTGGTACGCGTCTTACCGGTCATATCTTTCAAGAAGGATACGGTATGTAGCGAATGTGAAAAGAACAAAGCTACCCGATCTGTTTTTAAATCCAAGAACGATGTATCTTTTTAGGTTATGCAGCAAAGAGCAAAGGGTACAGAGTCTTCAACAAGAGAACCATGATCATCGAAGAATCAATTAATGTCAAGTTTGATGAAGTAAATCAATATTCAGTCGATGACGATAATAAAGACGTGATTACACCAAGTACAGCTACTGCAAAACCTTCACACAAATATGCAGAACCTTCACACCAAGCACCGGCTGAGTCTTCAAGCAAAGAAGCCGGAACTAGCAATCCTGAGGATATACCAAAAGGGATGAGATTCTTGGCAGATCATCCAAAGGACTTGGTAATTTGTGAGATTACCAAGGGTATAAGTACTTGTTCCTCTAATAAAGATATAGCTTCTTGTGTTGCTTTTGTTTCACAGCTTGAACCCAAAAACATTGAAGAAGCATGTAGTAATAATTATTGGATAGATGCTATGCAAGAGGAATTAAACCAATTCGAATGAAATCAAGTTTGGGAACTTGTTCCCAAGCCCATTGATCATCCGGTCATTGGCACCCGTTGGGTATTCCGAAACAAACTGAATGAGAATGGTTTAGTGACTCGTAATAAGGCTCGACTCGTAGCTCAATGATACAATCAAGAAGAAGGTATCGACTACGATGAGACTTATGCCCCAGTTGCGAGATTAGAATTCATTTGCATGTTATGTGCATTTACATATTTTCATAATTTCAAGTTATTTAAAATGGATGTTAAAAGCGCATTTTTGAATGGTTTTATAAAAGAAAAAGTTCATGTAGCTCAACATCCAAGTTTTACTAATTTCAAAAATCCTAATTATGTTTTCAAGTTGAAGAAACCTTATACGGTTTGAAAAAAGCCTCTCGTGCTTGGTACGATTGTCTAAGCTCTTTTCTACTTGACAACGGGTTTTCAAAGAAAAAGGTTGACACTACATTGTTTATAAATCTTTGAATAACAATCTTCTTTTGATTCAAATCTATGTAGATGATATTATTTTTGGATCCATTGATGAATCTCTTTATCAAGAATTTTCAAAGTGTATGCAGAATGAGTTTGAGATGAGCATGATGTGAGCGCTGAAATTTTTCTCGGACTGCAAATCAAACAAACCAACAATGGGACGTTCATAAATCAAGCAAAGTACACAAAAGATCTATTAAAGAAGTTCGACCTGGAAGCAGTCAAACCACTTAGCACTCCAATGGCGACTTTATTGATAAACAAGACAAATCCGTCGATATACGTAAGTATCGAGGTATGATCGGTAGCTTACTGTACTTAACTGCTAGTCGACTAGACACTATGTTTAGTGTTTGCTTGTGTACACATTTTCAAGCCAATCCTAAGGAATCACATCTGTGCAAAGTTAAGCGTATCTTCCGATACCTTAAAAGGCACTTCTTCTGTCGGCATATGGTATCCTAAAACCACATCATTTAACCTAACCGGTTATTCTGATACTGATTTTGCCAGATACAAAGTAGATAGAAAAAGTACTAGCGGCACATGTCATTTCCTATAAAAAGCCCTAGTCTCTTGGTTTAGCAAAAAGCAAAATTATGTCGCATTATAAACAATTGAGGCTGAGTATATCGCCGCAGGACGTTGTTGTGCACAAATTTTGTGGATGAAGCAAACTTTAGAAGACTTTGGATTGCATTACGCACACATACCCATTTTCTGTGATAACACTAATTCTATTAATTTGACTAAGAATCCAGTATGTCACTCTCGTACTAAGCATATCGAGATTCGACATCATTTTCTTACAGATCATCAACAAAATAGAGATATAGACCTTATATATATAGACACACAGAATCAATTGGCTGATATATTCACAAAACCTCTAGCGGAAGATCGTTCAATTATTTATGTCGAGAATTAGAAATTTTAGATGTCAATAATATTAATTAATTTTGTTTTATTAATTAATTTATTCAATACTCAATAACTATTTTTGAGACAAGCCTACAAAGAGTATGTCTGTCACTACGACTACGGTCGAAGCGAAGCGGTACTTAATTGTTCCCCGGTGAACTTCCGTTAGCTGGGACAGTACTCCTACAGCTAATCTGAAATAGATGCTGAGTAAAGAAAATTAATTTATAAAATAATATTAATTATATTATTTGAAATTTAAAATTACTAAACTTTGAATTAAATATTTGAAATGAGATGATGAAAAGGATATGGCCCACAAAATTTTATTTTAAAACCCAAGAGAAGCCTAGGTGAATTCGGCCCACGTTCGTTCCGAATTCGGCCAGAGTTCTGTTGGCGCTATATGTTTTAAGTCAGAACCCGAGGCCTTCTCCTATTTATCTTCTCCAAACTAATTCATCATTACAACAGCAGCAGCCAAAGAACCCTCTAAACCCTAGCTTTTATCTACTCCCTTTCTTCCAATCTACGTGGAGATTTTCATCTAAGATTTGGATTCGTGCGGAGAATCGTGTCCTCTACAACATACTTGATTCTCGAAATGTATAACTCCTTCTCTCCTCCACTTTCAAATTTTTAGGGTTACTTAGTTTTGGGAAAGAATGCCTAAGGGATTCAATCCTTTTAAGAGGAAGAAGACCCATGCCAGTAAAGAGGCATCGTTTTCTGATCGAAACACGGATTCCCTTTTTCCCCGGTCCAATCGGATGATGACGTGTCGGATGAGTTTTACTTCAAAACTCGTGACCAAGCATTGCTTTGGTATGCCGACTTTGATATGTGTACTATATGCACCGGCGCTCCGATTAAGTGGGCTATATTTCCTGATCACCGTCCTTTCTTTGACGCATTAGGGTTACACCATCTTGCTACCCTATAATTTCTTATAGCTACTAATGTCCTTATATTGTTCTACTGTAACTTCATGTTAGACACTTTTTGTCGCGTTTCGATTTGGGGAATCGCTCGCTTTGCTTCGATTCACGCCGAATCGATCGTCCTCGCTAAGGCGTGATGCCGTACAAGTCTGGAGTTGCACTTGTACAAGGCTAGAACATGCACATTTATATCACTTTAAAACATTTTGAAAGTAAGCCACAGTTGCGGAAACATTGAGACACAATATAGGAAGAAGAAATACTCATTTTATTCATAATTGTAGTCAGAATACAACTTTTCTCGATAATATTTGAAATGCCATTTCGGCTACATTGATTCATGAAAAGAAGTACAACTGATAGGCTGCCATAAAATAATTTCCCGTTCTATACATCATGCCCCTTTAGTACTTTGAAATATAAGCAGCTATCTTTGAAATTTCTGCAATACTTTGTGCGTCTTTAGGGAAAAACAACTTGAAAGGAAACAGCAGTTCAGAAAGCTTTAGTTGCGAGGTACGTCCGAGCCTTCTCCAGTACCTGTGGAGGAGGGGTCAGCACATTATAACAATGCGCTGGTGAGCTCCGTTGGCCCACTCAGCTAAACCAACATTTTATTAAAGACAAGCATTTTAAAGATATGAACTGATTAGGGACAGGCAACATTCAGAGTAATTCACAATAAATGTAATATGGAATAAACCATGCTTACTTTACCATTGGCCGAATCCAGCTTTCCTGCAGAAGGTACAGGATAATAATAATATACTTACCGCCCCTGCATAAAATGATCATTAGCATGCATCCTGACTACATGGCCACTGGCGCTGTTAAACCATATGGACATCTCTTTGCCTTATAGGACTTCAAGGTAATGCAATGACTCCAAAGTAGGTAGCTAGCCCCCAAGGATGCCTCGCAATACCCGTGCTCCTATTAGCACGCCAATGTTTCCTCCTAGGCCGAATCGATCCCGGCGCCCCAGTACCGATTCGAGGAAACACACCACCAAACCTTGTGCACAAGTTGTCCATGACCATGCGAATGCGTGACCGACTCGATAAGCATACAGTGCATGGTAGTTTTGAAAGTAAATAGACAACTTGTTCATTTCGCAGCATTTTATCATCATTCTAGGCATCAATTCAATCTCAATTCAATGTTCAGTGGACAAGCATAATCTCAATTATTGTTAATAGTGTAATCGATTCATTTCAATGTTCTATGGACTAGCATTCATTTTAATGTTCAATGTTCAATCTCTAGCTTCTTAGTGGTATTGACTTATGGCATTTAGCAACTTGATATCGGTCAACGGATGTTGCAAGACAATTATTTAGTTGGCATGAAGGAATAGCGAGAGGGACAATACCACCACAGAGATCCACACTCACCAAATTAGAGAATCGCCGAGAGAAGGAGGAACACTTACACGCTTAGCCTTCCGTCATGCGTCAGTCTACATTGGCACCAAAAGTTTGGTTAATAACCCGTCTCGTTGTGTTCTCTTCTCTCAGAATTCTCAAGAATGAATGCTATGCAAATCGATGAAAATGGGCAAGAATCAAATCATCGAAAACCATTCAGAAAAGCATCCATCAAAACCAAGCAACAAAACCAGCAGCAAAACATCCAGAGAAAACTCTTGGACGCATTTCAAGAGAAACCAATCCATTAGTTGGAAAGGTTCTTATGCACTTGTCCGTGATCGATTCGGTGCCGACGGTAAGTTTCCCCAATACTCGTAAGTTTCCCCAAAACGGGCAAGAATCAAATCATCGAAAACCATTCAGAAAAGCATCCATCAAAACTAAGCAACAAAACCAGCAGCAAAACATCCAGAGAAAACTTTTGGATGCATTTCAAGAGAAACCAATCCATTAGTTGGAAAGGTTCTTATGCACTTGTCCGTGATCGATTCGGTACCGACGGTAAGTTTCCCCAATACTCGGTTCTGATCGAGTTAGCCAAGCCACAAGCCTTACATAGTGAACCGCTAGGAGCGGGACACTACATAATATACCACTAAGAAAAAGTTTCGTCCTCGAAACTTAAAGCAAAAGTCCTACCTCAAAATTATCAAACAGCGAGGGGTATTTCACCCTCATCTCTTCCTCTAGTTCCCACGTCGACTCCTCTACAGCATGGTTCCGCCATAGCACATTGACCAGGGATACTATCCGATTTCACAAAACTTTCTCTTTCCTGTCCAAAATCTGGACATGCTCTTCAGTGTAGGATAGGTCAGCGCTCAGGTGTAGCTGATCGAAATTCACTACATGGCTTGGATCATGTACATACTTCTGCTGTTGGGATACATGGAAGACATCGTGCACATCAGCCAGAGCCGGAGGTAGTGCAAGTCGATAAGCCACTGAGGTTACCTTCTCCAAAATCTCGAAGGGTCCAACAAATCTCGGGCTTAGCTTTCCTTTCATTCCAAACCGCATCACACCTCGCATGGGCGTGACCTTCAAGAAGACTGATCTCCTGCTGTGAATTCTAAAGGTCGTCGATGTACGTCCGCATAACTCTTTTGTCGACTTTGAGCCACTCTAAGTCTTTCTCGAATTAAGCGAACTTTCTCGACGGCCTGCTCCACAAGTTCCGGTCCAAGCACTTGCCGTTCACCTACTTCATCCCAGCATATCGGCGATCGACATTTCCGTCCATATAGGCTTCGTACGGGGCCATTTGGATACTTGCCTGATAACTGTTGTTATAGGCAAATTCTGCTAGTATGAGATGCGCGTCCCAATTTGTCTTTGAATCCAGCACGCACAATCTCAACATATCTTCAAGAATCTGATTTACCCTCTCTGTCTGACCATCAGTCTGCGGATGGTAAGCTACACCAAAGTTCAACTTTGTGCCCATAGTCGAGTGCAGACTTATCCAAAATCGCGACAAGAATCTTCCGTCTCTATCCGATACTATAGAAGCTGGCACCCCATGTAATCGAACAATTTCATTTATGTAGATCTGAGCCAACCGTTCTACTCCCCATGTAACTTTTATTGGAATGAAATGTGCCGACTTGGTTAATCTATCCACGATAACCCAAATCGCATCATTTCCCTTCTGAGTTCTGGGCAAGCCAACTATAAAATCCATACAGATATTATCCCACTTCCACAGTAGAATAGCCAAATTTTATAATTCTCCGCCTGGCCGTTGATGTTCGGCCTTCACACGCTGACAATCCATGCATTGTGATACGAATAGCGCCACATCCTTCTTCATACCATGCCACCAAAAAGTTGAGCGTAGATCCTTATACATTTTTATGCCTCCCGGATGCAAGGAATACTTCGCGAAATGAGCTTCGGTCAGTATTTCCTTCCTGATATTCTCGTCCTTAGGGACGCACAATCTCCCCTTGACACGAATAGTGTCATCTTCAACGGTAAAGTCTAACGCCTTTCCTGCTAGAATCAACTCGCGTATCTTCTGCAGAAACGGGTCATCCTTCTGAGCAATCTTAATCCTTCCCTGGAGACTCGGCTCAAGTTGTAACTGAGCCAACTGCACATTCTGCGGACGGATCCTGAACTCGATGCCCATCTCTTCAAGATCCCGTAGTACCTCTTTTGCTATTGTTAGGGACCCAACAAATTTCCGACTCAAGGCATCAGCTACCATATTTTCTTTACCCGACGTGTAGGATATTGTCAAGTCATAATCTTTGATCAATTCTAACCAACGCCGCTGCCTCAAATTCAATTCTTTCTGTGTGAATATACATTTCAGGCTCTTGTGATCCGTGAAGATCTTGCAGGACACACTATAGAGATAGTGTCGCCACAATTTCAATGCGAACACAATCGCCGCCAGTTCCAGATCATGTGTTGGGTAATTCTTCTCATGTTGTTTGAGTTGTCTCGAAGCATAAGATATTGTCTTCCCGCGTTGTATGAGAACACATCCCAAACCAAGTTCCGACGTGTCACTGTAGATCTGAAATCCCTCAGAGCCTTCCGGGAGTGCTAAAATTGGGGCCGTGAAGAGCCGCTGCTTGAGTTCTTGGAAGCTACTCTCACAGTCGTCCGTCCACTAAAATACGACTCCCTTCTGAGTCAGGCGAGTCAAAGGCGAGGCGATTCTCGAGAAGTCCTTCACAAATCTACGGTAGTACCCGGCTAAACCAAGGAAACTCCGTATTTCACTAGCTGATGCAGGCTGCTTCGAGTCCACCACTGCCTCAATCTTCTTTGGGTCGACGGCAACACCTTCTGCCGAAACAACATGTCTAAGGAACGACACGCTGTTCATCCAAAATTCGCACTTGCTTAGTTTTGCATAGAGCTGGTTGTCCCGCAGCGTCTGAAGTACTTCTCTCAAGTGCTCGTTATGAGTCTCCCTATCCTTTGAGTAGATCAAGATGTCATCAATGAACACAACAACAAACTTGTCTAAAAACGGTCGAAACACTCTATTCATTAAATCCATAAAGGCTGCTGGAGCATTAGTCAAGCCGAAAGGCATGACCAAAAACTCATAGTGTCCGTATCTCGTACGGAATGCTGACTTAGGAACATCTTCGGGTCTGATCTTCAACTGATGGTATCCTGAACGAAGATCGATTTTAGAAAACACGGTCGCCCCTTCTAGCTGATCGAATAGAACATCTATCCTTGGCAAGGGATACTTGTTACGGATGGTTGCCTTGTTTAGTTCTCTGTAATCGATGCACAGCCGCATCGTCCCATCCTTCTTCTTTACAAACAGTACTGGAGCTCTCCATGGAGATACACTTGGGCGAATGTATCCCCGGTCTAGTAATTCTTGTAGCTGTACCTTTAGTTCCTTCAATTCTGCCGGAGCCATCCTGTACTACGCCTTAGATATCGGATGAGTTTTCAGAAATGTATCAATTGTGAACTCAATTTCTCTATCCGGCGGCATCCCAGGTACCTCATCCGAAAACACATCGGGAAACTCTGCCACAATTTCGGTCTGATTCGAGCCTACACTCTTCATTCGAGTGTCTTGGACAGAAGCGAGAAAGCCTTCACACCCCGAGTACAGCATGTGCCTTGCTGTAACTGCCAATATCACCATAGGTCCTAGGAACGCCGAGCCGTACGAGTAAGAGAACTCTGTTTCTCCAGGTAGGCGAAACATGACTCTCTTATCCGTACAGTCGATTGTTGCATGACAGGCGCTGAGCCAGTCCATTCCCAATATGATATCGTACTCTTTGATGTCAAGTACAATTGCGTCCAAAGATAAAGTCTTGCCTCCAATCTTAATGTAGCTGTCCCTGTAAATCAAAGTTGCAGGCATATCTACTTCCGAAGGAGTACTAACACACAAAGCTGACTTTAGTTGAGTCATACAAAATTTATTTTTCGGTTGTAAAATCAGAAGAGATAAAGCAATGAGTAGAACCAGAATCAGAAAGTACTCTTGCAGGTATGCCTTTGTACAGCAACATACCTGTTATAACATTCTCTGCGGTCTGGGCCTCTGCCTGAGTCAAGGCATAAACCCTTGCTTGGCCACCTTGTTGATTCGGTGCATTTCCAGTTGGAGCTAGCAAGGCTGGTGGCGCTTGGCCACGTTGCTGGTTGTTATAATGGCCCCGGTTCTGGTTGTTGTTATGCCCACGATAATGGTTATTGTTATTTCCACGAGGAGGATACTGGTTCTCTCCCCTAGTTCTGCATTCAAAAGCCTTGTTATTCATTCCCCCACATTTGTAACACCCGATGCGACAGTCCTCGCGACGATGACCAATTCGATTGCACTTGTTGCAACGCAGTTCCTCATACGGTCCTTTGTTATTGCCCGTATTCGGACGCTTAGATGCGTCATTTCTTCCTGCAGACCAAGGTCGTTTCTGATTATTGAGTCCTTGGTTGCTCTGCATTGTCCCACGACTAGCCGGCTTATAAAATCTCTCCATCTCGAGAGTTGTCTCGTATGCCTCCCGGTAAGACGTATATTTTCGAGTTAGCACATTCCGCTCTAGGCCCTCATTCAAGCCTTGCACAAATCTTCCTCGCTTGGCATCGTCATTCGGTACCATGTACCCAGCGAATGCGACTCTCTTCAAAAACTCTGTCTCATAGTCATGCACTGACATACTGCCTTGTCGAAGTGCAATGAACTCATTCTCTTTTTGTTGTCGGACAGCGGGTGGAATAAATTGAGTAATGAAAGCCTGCTTGAAGGCCTCCCAAGACATCTTTATATCCTGACTATTTCCGCAAAGTGCCTGTCTCTGCGAAATCCACCACTCCTGGGCCTTGAGACGAAGTTGTACAGCGGTACACTCCACTCTCTTACTGTCCTGAATCTCTAACATTCGGAAATAGCCCTCCAGTGTGTTCAAGAAGCCCATCACCTCATCTGGCTCCTCTTTTCCATTAAATTCAGGCGGGTCGCAACTTTTAAATTCAGATAACTTGAAGCTCGTTCTCTTTCGTGTCGGCGTCTCAGATTTCTCCGCCGGCACTTCCACGGTCTCGGTTGCTGCGGCCTTTGCAGAAACATTGGAATCGGCCGACAGCTTGGTGACAATCTGAGTTAGACTATCCACCTGCTTTTGTTGAGCATCTAGCTGCTCCTGAAACTGATATTGAAGCTGCTCCTGAAGCTCGCGATGTTGCGCTTCGCTCTGTTTCCTCTGAGCCTCCATTTGCTTAATCAGTTTCTCAATCGGGTCCGACGATGAATTCGTCTTTGTGCTTTCACCCTTGGTCATTCTACAACAAAAAAAATAATTCCATTAGCACTCATAAAATATTTATGGGCTTATTGTATGGAACATTATTTCATGCCAGCACTATCGACACCATCAATCGAGAAAATTTGCATCAAGACTTCCTTTTTGAAACATTTATTTTTGAAACCCGAGGATTTGAAACCGTGCTTTGATACCAACTTGTCACGCCCCGATTCGAGTAATCGCTCGCTTTGCTTCGATTCACGCCGAATCGATCGTCCTTGCTAAGGCGTGATGCCGTACAAGTCTGGAGTTGCACTTGTACAAGGCTAGAACATGCACATTTATATCACTTTAAAACATTTTGAAAGTAAGCCACAGTTGCGGAAACATTGAGACACAATATAGGAAGAAGAAATACTCATTTTATTCATAATTGTAGTCAGAATACAACTTTTTTCGATAATATTTGAAATGCCATTTCGGCTGCATTGATTCATGAAAAGAAGTACAACTGATAGGCTGCCATGAAATAATTTTTCGTTCCATACATCATGCCCCTTTAGTACTTTAAAATATAAGCAACTATCTTTGAAATTTCTGCAATACTTTGTGCGTCTTTAGGGAAAAACAACTTGAAAGGAAACAGCAGTTCAGAAAGCTTTAGTTGCGAGGTGCGCCCGAGCCTTCTCCAGTACCTGTGGAGGAGGGGTCAGAACATTATAACAATGCGCTGGTGAGCCCCGTTGGCCCACTCAGCTAAACCAATATTTTATTAATGACAAGCATTTTAAAGATATGAACTTATTAGGGACAGGCAACATTCAGAGTAATTCACAATAAATGTAACATGGAATAAACCATGTTTACTTTACCATTGGCCGAATCCAGCTTTCCTGCAGAAGATACAGGATAATAATAATATACTTACCGTCCCTGCATAAAATGATCATTAGCATGCATCCTGACTACATGGCCACTGGCGCTGTTAAACCATAAGGACATCTCTTTGCCTTATAGGACTTCAATGTAATACAATGACTCCAAAGTAGGTAGCTAGCTCCTAAGGATGCCTCGCAATACCCGTGCTCCCATTAGCACGCCAATGTTTCTTTCTAGGCCGAATCGGTCCCGGCGCCCCAGTACCGATTCGAGAAAACACACCACCAAACCTTGTGCACAAGTTGTCCATGACCATGCGAATGCGTGACCGACTCGATAAGCATACAGTGCATGGTAGTTTTGAAAGTAAATAGACAACTTGTTCATTTCGCAGCATTTCATCATCATTCTAGGTATCAATTCAATCTTAATTCAATGTTCAGTGGACAAGCATAATCTCAATTGTTGTTAACAGTGTAATCGATTCATTTCAATGTTCTATGGACTAGCATTCATTTCAATGTTCAATGTTCAATCTTTAGCTTCTTAATGGTATTGAATTGTGGCATTTAGCAACTTGATATCGATCAACGGATGTTGCAAGACAATTATTTAGTTGGCATGAAGGAATAGCGAGAGGGACAATACCACCACAGAGATCCACACTCACCAAATTAGAGAATCGCCGAGAGAAGGAGGAACACTTGCACGCTTATCCTTCCGTCACGTGTCAGTCTGCATTGGCACCAAAAGTTTGGTTAATAACCCGTCTCCTTGTGTTCTCTTCTCTCAGAATTCTCAAGATTGAATGCTATACAAATCGATAAAAACGGGCAAGAATCAAATCATCGAAAACCATTCAGAAAAGCATCCATCAAAACCAAGCAACAAAACCAGCAGCAAAACATCCAGAGAAAACTCTTGGACGCATTTCAAGAGAAACCAATCCATTAGTTGGAAAGGTTCTTATGCACTTGTCCGTAATCGATTCGGTGCCGACGGTAAGTTTCCCCAATACTCTATTCCGACCGAGTTAGCCAAGCCACAAGCCTTACATAGTGAACCGCTAGGAGTTGGACACTACACTTTTACCGCAAGAACTCGTGTTGACGGGATCGATATCGAGTTCGATGATGTATTGCTAGCAAAAATTCTTGGTATTCCAAACGAAGGTGCCCGGCTCGATGACATCACCGACTTCAATTTTCCCGAGGGCACGACCCTTGTTAGTTTCAAGAATGAGCTTTGTGCGCCCGTATGTGCTCGTCCTGGAAAGTTCCAAGCCAATAACTTGAACTTGTTTAATTACGAGTTACATCGCATCATCTATACCACTATTCTTCCAAAATACACTTCAAAAGATGATGTCACTGCACTAGAACTTTCTGCCCTATATCACATTCTTAAGGGAATTCCTTTTTCTGTCCCTAAGACTATCATCCAGATTATGGGTAGATGTCACGGAAGAGACCGCAACCTCTCTTATGCGATGCATATTCCATGCATCTTTTAGCGTTTTGACATTGACTTATCCACTTGCGCTCGGGACCCTGAGCCCAAGTTTCTCAAGCATTCTTGTCGTAGCATTGACACTGCTCCTCCACCTCCTGCACCTACTCCTACTGCACTTGTTCCTCCTCATACTTACCCTATGACTTTTGAGGGTATTCATCAGCACCTTTCGGATCTGCAGACTTTTTTTGTTAACACTTCCAGGGAACATGAGTTCCGTGACATTACTCGGTTCCAGGCTAATGCCAACTCATTTATCGATCTCAGATTTGCTCAGACGGGTCATTCTACTAGCTCTCTTCCTAGAGACCTTTCTGTCTCTGGTTACCGCATTGATGATGAGGCGGTCCACTCTCTGTTCTAGCCAGGGAACGCTTACGATTGGTATCGTACTTCTTGTGCTACTCCATATACTACTGGAGCTGGTCCATCCAGACATGGTGGACATGCTGGCATTGCAGATGATGATGATAACGATGAGGATGATATCTGATTTGTCATACTTTTGAGTGATGTTATTGACTTTTGTTTACTTGGAAATGCTCTGACATTTCAAGCTAGTATCAGTACTCTTATTTGGTTATGATTTGTGAATTTTTTGGTTGATGGAGATGTTATATATTTTCTTCAGCATTTTATTCAATTTAGACAGTTTAGCCTTTCTCTTAGCATTATCTTTTATTTGTGCTTCCATTTGTACTGCCTGTGAAATATTCTCTGCTTATCATATTTCTTTTCTGTCTGTGATATTTATACCATGCATGTGATACATTTTTTATATATCCATATTTTTATGTTTCTCTTATGCATATATTGCAGGAGAGTTTTCTCTTTTGCAATTATTTTGCTAAGTGCCAACGGAGGAGAAATAAGATCTAACATCTTCATGAATACAGTTTATGAACAATTTTTTTGGTATATTACATTATATCGGTACAATTTTGATTTGATAAAGACCAAAGATGTTATATCGGTCAAGGTTTGTCAATTATCAAAATGGGAGAGATTGTTGGCCCATTGGTCATGGTCAAACCAGATTTTAATAATTGATCAAACTCTATCTCGATATACGAAACAACTCAGATATTTACTCAAGACATTTTGGACACTGGTGAAGATTGGATATCTACTCAGTTCAAGACCGAAGCTATGTTTGCCACTCGAGACTGTATTTTTTTATGCAATGTACTTTTTACTTTTATTGAGTCTCGGAATACATTGTACACCGAGTCGTACTGGCAAATAGGCTATCCAAAATCGTTTTCAAAATTTCTATCCAAAATCATTTTCAAAGTTGACCTATGTTTTGAAAACCATCTATTATATACAAAAGCTTCTGAAGGATTTCAAAAAGGCCCAAAATATTTTTCATAAAATAAACCTAACCAACCTTGACAGAACTCGGCCAGAGTTCGTCCAAAGTGAACGTTATGTGAACGTTGGTTTTCGAACTTGGTCTCCCTTCAGTTGCGGTTTGTTACATAGAATTCTGTCCAAATTCTGCCCGAATTCTGCCAGAGTTCTGCCTTTGCAAAAACTATAAATAAAGAGGAATTCTAATCATTTAAAAATCACTCATTCACTTTCATCTCTTCTCTTCTAAAGCTTACGTTTCTTCCAAAGAGTTTTCTAAAAGCTTTCATTTTAAAATCCTAAGCCAGTTACAATTCTCTAGTCAATTTGTCGGTACGGTGCGGTCTAGAAGATTTTAGAGAAATTGTAATCAGAGGCTTGATTGAAGAAAGACTCTTCAAAACTGAAGTTGGTCGAGTTTTTCGTATCAAAGCTTGCATCTGTAGAAGTTGCAAGGACTTCGTATGAAAACTTGCAGATTTTCCAATAGTGGATTCAACTGGAAGCTAGAGCTCTTTCGACTGGACTAGTCCTCACAAGAGGGAAACTAGTATAAATCTTTGTGTTTGCGTTTGCCTTCTGAACTCTTTTCTTTACAGCTATTACTTTTTTATTATTATTATTTCTGTGATCTAACTGCTAACAAGTTTTTAATTAGCAATATTCCGCTGCCTACTCTATTCACCCGCCCTCTAGAGTGTTCTGCTTTACGACTTCGTTCCTACAGTTGTATGCCCAGCCTGGCTGACTGGGGTGCTGCAATCTTAGGATGCACCATCGTCGGTGTCATAGTAGGCTACGACTGTCCTGGCTGGTATGGTGTCATCGGAGTCATCGGAGGATTCCGTCCCTCTAGGGTAGCATCTTCACCCGATGTGAGAGCCAAAGCAGAAGTGTCCGCTTCTTAGATTCATATTATTGGCACGAAGAAAGTAGGATGATATTAGAAAAGGTAAGATATGAGGTAATTCAAGTAGTCAAAGGAAATTTGAAAAGCCTAGTGGTCAAAGGGGGTAGTAGTTCTGGATGAGATAGTATTCCTAGTCCTATATACAGGTTTGTTGGGCACAGTCATGTAACCCAACAATATTTTTTGACCTGCGTGGGCCACCACAAAAATATGTAACGCCCCAATCACAAAATACTTAGGACTGAACACATAGACATGCCAGCTATACATAAACTGTAAATATAAATAAGTACATAAGCTGTACAATACCTGAAATCCTCATATATGTACATAAGCTGTAAATAATAATAATTACGGGCCAGAATATAAATAAACTACATCTCATCACAGCTCAGAACAGAAGATATAAGAATCCAGAATAAATAAGTGAATCAAAGAGATAGCCGGATGGACATACCCACTCCAAACAGCTATAAAAAAATAGTCACAATGATCAGATTCCAACCTCCGCAAAATCGAAAGAAAAGAGATGTAAAATTGTCCACTAAAATGTCTCAAAGAATCAATAAGCTAGAAATCAGTGGAAGATGTCTCGTCATCAATGTAGGATGGATCCAGTGGCGCTCTGTACTCCTACGAGAATTCGTCTAATCCTGGAGAGATAACCAGATCCTCATAGGGACATAACAAGATACAAGAAAACACCATGCCATATAAACTGTGATATATAATATAAAAGAAAGGAATATATGCAATAGGGTGCCTACCAGTTCTACAGTGATAATACAGTTAAGAACAAACCTTCAATGCATGGGCACTCTGGCTGCAGGAAACTCAGGTATGGTCCTACCAGGATACCAGGGACCTTAAAGCATAAAATTTATCGATTGTTAGAGGCCAGCAGGATCAGGAATAGGAAAGTGCATACGTGGCCCATACGTTAAGGAACTATCCTCCCCACCCAATGCCTAGTAGGGTCACATCCATATCCCATAAGA
>JANAVB010025399.1:2475072-2532572 GCA_029216955.1 Iris pallida | reverse complement strand
CAATATAGGTCAATCAATATCTACCCCGACGGTACCACCACAGAGGTCATAACGTCCGAAAGGGGAATACTCCTTCGACGAGGACGACGTCATGATTATCTTCGATTGCTTAATCAAAAGCGATAAACTTTAGCTGCTGGACGCAAAGCGTCCAAAGGAAGTAGGTAAGGCCGATCATCCTAAATACTGTGTGTATCACAGGTTCATTGGACACCCGAACAGAGCATGCTATGTGCTCAAAGGGAAGATACAGGAGATGATTAAAGCCGGCGCCATCACTCTTTAACAGGACGAGAAGACTGTGACTGCCAACATCGTTTCTCTGTAGTTTGGCGACTTTTCTGCTCAACTTGTGCAGGATAGAGTCATTCCCATCCCAAATGTTACTCTGGAGATCGTCAATCTTCCGCCTGCACAAAGTGAAGGTCTTGTTCCTCTGTCAACTGATAAAGAGGAAATCATGTGGATCCATTCCGACTTAGTGGCTGACTTTGAGATACCTGCTTCGTCTATAAAATCTAAGAAGGCAACCAAATACAAGTCATGTCACATGACTTCACTGGGTGATTATCATCTTCCACCTTTAACTGCTACCTTCATCCCAGCGGCAAATTCATCTTCTTCTTCTAAGACGATACTACCAAAGCAAGAGTCCTGTTACCAACCGACATTCTATATATATAGTCAACAGGCCCGCAAACTAATGACGAAGATGGAATATGATCTGCAGAAAGCCCCTGGCTTGAATCATGGAAAAGGATCTCATGTATATGTTTCCTTATGTCTTCAACACAATCAATCTCGTATTGGCTTAGTGTTCTGGACTAACTTTTCATCTTGCTAAAAGAAATTTTCCAAAGGTAAGATTCAGAAAAAGAACTGCAACATGGTGTCATTCGTACATGTACCAGATGAAGAAGCCCTAACTGGTACCAAGTTTGGAAGACTTTACCTGAGAGAATATCCAGAAGGTCAAGAGATCCCTACTCCAGTTTTATATGCCCCTCCAGCATATTTTTCTCCTGCTATCAATGTTCCATCGGCTTCATCACCTCTAGTGGAACCAATTCCTCCTAAATAGACGGCAGTCGACAAAAGAAAGCCGCCAGTTCGCTTCGATAAAATATTGAAGAAAGCTCTACCTCTTTGACTTAAAAAGCCATACAACTTTGATATACTGGCTCAACTAGACAATACTCCAATGAGATTATCAATTTTTGAGCTCCTTTATCTCTCAAAAAAACTCTAGAAACATTAAGCGAAGTTCTGTTGCAAGTCGACGCTTGCCTGGCACTCCTTAAAAAACCCGATGAGGAACCTGTGGCATGTTTTCACTATAATAATATGATGGAGTTGATTCCTAACATCACCTTCACACAAGATGACATGCTCCTAGAAGACAATCGATATGATCGACCTCTCTACTATACTGG
Source organism: Iris pallida (assembly GCA_029216955.1). Classification (NCBI taxonomy): domain Eukaryota; kingdom Viridiplantae; phylum Streptophyta; class Magnoliopsida; order Asparagales; family Iridaceae; genus Iris; species Iris pallida. The sequence continues at coordinate 2,531,139 of JANAVB010025399.1, read as the reverse complement.
GTATGTCGATACAATAAAGGTTGACTGCATCCTGATCGATCCCGGATCCGTACTTAGCATCATGCCAAAAACTTTATTGGATGCCCTGAAGATCCCTGTTCAAAATCTTTCTACAACCATCACGACGATCTTGGGATTCAATTCTACGAGAAGTAAACCATTAGGGAAGATTCGCCTGAAAGTGCAAATTGGCAATCTTCGCACGAAGGTCACCTTTTATGTGATTGACAATCACGGCTCCTATAATTCTTTGCTTGAAAGATCGTGGCTACATGAGCATAAAATTGTGCCATCAACTCTTCACCAATGCTTTAAGTATGTGGATGTCAATGGAGAAGTCCAAAAGGAGGTGGCTGATCTTAATCCCTTTCGAGGTGTCGAAACATATTTCACGACTCCCAGATATACAAAGAAGAATTTATTAAGGTTGTACTGGCCATGGATACCGAGGAAGATCAGAGGGATACTCCAGATGATGTTCTTGTGATTCCACTTAAAGGACGTGCTTCCCGTCTTTCGTCTTCTCAGACGCTAACCATTTATCTCTCCTCTCCTGTCAAGCATCTTCATACTGAAAAGATGGAACAGAAGGAGCTCACCTCTTCTGAGCCTTTTGTTATCGACCTCCGTCACAAGACTTTTCCTTCCCATTCTCATTCTCCTCCTCTGGTTATCAACCTTAGCAAGCCATCGGCAAAGATCAAGAGCCTTATTGTAAATGATGATGTAAAAAATCAATAAAGTAGCATCTCTTTTGCAGTATACTGATGTTATTTATTATTCTCGATGTTACCTAGAAATGCTACATAATTTCAAACTCCTTACAATAGGAGCAGTTCAATCTCTCCAAGATAAAGTATCACTCGAACAAGTTCAAGATTCCTTCTTCCTAGTTCCTTACCAGAAGAAAGATGAACTTCCTATACTTTTCAGCAAAGAAACATAGCAGAAGACTATATTTGATAGTGACTTTGAAAACGACGATAATTGATGACTTCAACTACGTCGTTACAGTCAACAATCAAAAGACATCATTCAAAATATGGGCTACAATATCAAAACCGGCCTCAATGGTGATAGGAGAAGGCGAACTCCTATCCGTATTCCTGCTCCAAAAGAAAAGTCACTGTAATATTATAGCAAAACGAAGCATGGGTTGGGATATACCTCGCCAGTCATGACCCCAGACGCATCTAATTCTGACGAAGAAGAATGATCTAATTATTCTGACTCTGTTTCATGGGATTCAGATACCAGTATTGGACACGTCCATCGAATGACTCTATCTTTCAATATGGTGACTGTCGAGTTCTCCGAAGGCGATGATGATTTCACTGAAACTCCCAAATTTGATCCTTGGTCACAAAGGATGGATACTCAATGGAAACTTTGCTTTGAGTAACGCGAACCACCTACTGAAGATCAGTTGGTCCAGGCTGATGTCGAAAATGAAGCTTCTTCAAGGCCAATCTTTATCAGTAAAAGCCTTTCTGAATCAGATAAACAGGAATTAATTCAGCTCATTAGGGAATACATTAACGTATTCGCCTAGAGCTATGAGGATATGTCGAGATTATATCCTCAGATCGCTACCCACAAACCCAACATCCTGTCAAATGCGAGGCCAGTTAAACAACAACCGTATCGATTCTGACCTGATATGATGGACGCTATAAAAGCTGAAGTCAAGAAGCTCATCGCATGTGGTTTTGTCAGAGAAAAAGAACATCCTGACTAGGTGGCTAATGTCGTCCCAATTATAAAAAAAGGGGGAAGGTTCGAGTCTGCATTGACTTCAGAGACCTCAACAAAGCTTGTCCTAAGGATGAGTTTTCTCTTCTGATCACTGATGTCATGATCGACAACACTTGCGGGTTCGAATGGATGTCTTTCATGGACGGATTCTCCGGATACAATAAAATTAGGATGAACCATGAAGATAAAAAAATATACATCTTTTCGTACTCCTCTGGGAGTCTAATGCTACACTGTTATGCCGTTCGGTCTTAAAAATGCTGGTACAACTTATCAGCGGGTCATGAGCACCATCTTCTGCGAACATTTACGTAAGACCTTCGAATGCTATGTCGATGATATTGTTGTCAAAATTCGTCTAAAAGAAGATCACATCCAAGACTTGAGAACTATCTTCAATCTAATACGCCAACATCAACTCAAGATAAATTTTACCAAGTCATTTCTGAGAGTCTCTAGTGGCAAATTCCTCGGATTCGTTATTACCTCTAAGGGTATACACATTAACCCCGAGAAGATCAAAGACATTCAAAAGATGCGTCCTCCATGTAACCTAAAAGAGCTACGAGGATTCTAAAGGCGGCTCACATACATTAGAAGATTCATTTCAAATCTATTTGGATGCTACGGACCATTCACTCAACTTATGAAGAAAGATGTGTCTTTCCTTTTGACTGAAGAATGTCAGCAAGCATTTGAAGACATAAACGATACTTGATGAACCCTCCAATTTTGGTGCCTCCAGTTATAGGAATACCCTTCCTATTGTATGTCCGGGCAATAGATCATTTCGTGGCTGCCTTACTAGCCCAGAACAACAAAGAGGGTCATGAGCAAGCTATCTATTGTCTCAGCCATACGATGATCGGTGCCGAACATTGACACAGCCCGGTGGAAAAAGAATGTTTAGCCCTGATGTTCGTTGTTCAGAAAATATGGCATTATATCACGGGTCAAACCATTCATATCATCTCTAGAGTTAATCCTCTTCGAGTCTTGATGAAGAAACCCAGTATACTCAATTCCAGACTCGCTACAAGGGATATACTACTAGCACAGTTTGATATGGTCTATGTTCCACAAAAGTCTGTTAACGGTCAAGTACTAGCTGACTTTCTGGCTGTTCATCCAATCCCTGAGACATCCAAACTCTATGAAGAGATTCCTAAAGAAACTGTGGAATCTGACATGATTTTAGAAGAGATCCTTGCTTGGCGACTGTTCTTTGATGGTGCATCCAGAATTGGACCCAAAGGTACCATTATCGTTGGAGTCAAAATCGTTCTTTTATCTCCTAAAGGATTGGTCATTCAGAGAGCTTATTCTCTAGACGAGCCATGCTCCAACAATATAGTTGAATATAATACTCTACTCATTGGTCTCCAATTAGCTAAACAGTTGGATATCGATTACCTCGAAGTCTACGGAGACTCTAAACTTATCGTCAATCAAGTTAGAGGCACGTATGATGTTCGGCATCAAGATCTTATGCCATATCATGATACAGAAGTCAGAGTGGCTACATCATTTAAAGGTTTCTTCATTGAACATGTGCGTCGAGCATATAATATAGAGGCTGATGTACTTGCTAATCTTACGACAGTATTGGCAATTCCAGTAAGAAGACAGCAGATGATAGTCATCACTAACAGAGAATTATTCTACATCAAGAATAATTCGAATATTGAATTTAGAAATTCAGTCAAAGTTGACATCATTAGTGAAGACTGGAGGGCTCCTTTCATCATCTCTGTGGTACATTATATCTTACCCGAAGATCCTAAGGAAGCTACAACTATCCGTCGACGATCACTCCAGTTTTATTACAATCACACTTCTAAAACACTCTATCGGCGAACATTTGACGGTCTACTTCTACGTTGTCTTGCTGGAGATGAAGCAAAATAGATATTATGTGAAGCTCACGATGGTGTCTATGGTGCACATCAACCATATTCTAAGATACAGGATCATATCCGACGTATGGGCTACTACTGGCCCACTATGGTATCAGATGCTACTGAATATGCAAGGAAATGTCGAACGTGTCAAATCCATGCAGACTTCATCAACCAACCATCAGATTCCTACATCCAATCGCGACATCATGCCCTTTGAATCTTGGGGCATGGATGTTATTGGTCCTATCAATCTACCATCATCTAGAGGACATCAGTTTATATTAGCTATAATCGACTATTCCTTAAAGTGGGCAGAAGCTATACCCTTGGTTGAAGTCAAAACTAGTAATGTGATTAATTTTATCAAACATCATATGATTTATCAATTCGGCATTCCTCAACGAATATTCCATGATAATGGGCCCCAATAAATTATTCAAAAGTTTACTTGATTCTGAAATAACAACAGGATCAACAATGTTGCTTCCACAGCCTATAATCATGCAGCTAACGATTTGGCAGAAGCATTCAATAAAACCATCATCAAGCTTCTCAAAAAGTTTATTTCTACTAATAAACAGAACTGGAGTGAAAATCTTGGAGAGTGTCTATGGGCTTATCACACTACCGTACATACTCCGACTGGCTGTATACCTTTCTCTTTGGTGTATGGATATGAAGTTATCCTACCATTGGAGATTCAAATCCCATTATTGAGAATTGCAATAGCCAATGAATTCATAACGAAAAATAATGATCATCTTCGACTTCAGAAGCTTGAAGCACTTGACGAGAGATGGCTACTAGCTCAACAACATATCGAGCTATATCAAGCCCGTATCTCAAAAGCCTTCAACCGTAAAGTCAAAGTACGAGCATTTCAAAAAGAAGAATTAGTCCTTACTATCAGATATCCTATGACTATGACACACATGAGTAAAGGGAAGTTCGAACCGAAGCGGGAAGGTACCTATGTTGTAAGCAAAGTTTTCTGAAACGGATCTTATCAACTGACCGGGATGGACGGCCGAGTTGCTATGATGCCTATTAATGGCAAATTCCTGAAGAAATGTCATGTTTGAAAATATGTACTATATTTCCTAACAAATATTGTACATATTTTAAATCTTTAAATCTCCAGCGAAGTCTATTTAGATCATATCACATCATCATAAACATCGTATTTTGGAGCCCACTTGTTTTAAAATATATCATATTTTCGAGTCCTAGTTAACTCAAAGATAATTAATAGATATATGAATTCACGTCCATATTACCTCTGAATTCTACTATCTATATCAACGGCTTGTCACGTCTATGTTACCTCTGATAATGGCATCCTTGAAATGACAATATCTCAAAATTATATTCTGTCATGTCCACGTTACCTCTGAACAGATATAACAAGTATTTTTGTTTTCTAGAAGATATGTCACGTCTGGTACCTCTGAACATACTTTCTACTCTTATCTATTACTTATGTCTATAACAGATGTGCAATAAGTAATGGAGCCATAAAACAACAGTGTCTTTTATACCAACACACACAAAATTACTACATTTTATCAAAATATTAAAAAAATAAGGTTATTACATCAAGATAGCTTCATCCCTAGCTAAGATCAATTATTAGCTTCTTCAAAGCCTCTGCACGCTCTACTCGGGAATCAAGTACCCACTTCCTGGCCAATTCACTCCTGACGTTTTGTTGCAAAGACTGCAGGGATTTCACTTGAAGTTCTATTTTTGCACGCTTGACATTGAGGAAGTCGTTACGCTGCCAGATCAGATCATCGAGTTGACTAGAAGCAACTTGATATAATGTAAGTTCTTCATCTTTCTGCTTCTTGGCCGCCTTGATTATTTAACGAAGTCTGGCCATTTCAGTTTCCAGCTGCTGAAGACGAATTTGGTTCTCGGCTTCTTCTTTCTTTTCCTCTGCTTTAGCTTTATGATGCTCCATATAAGAGGTGATTTTAGTGACGCTATTTTCCATCTCTACAGATCGTGTTGTGAAGGCAATCATAGCATCTATCAAAATAAGTTGTTGCTCTTCGAATTCATGAGCTAAAGCCTCACATTCTGCATCTACTTGGCTCTGAATGTTGTCCCTGATCAGATTTTGATAAGATTTGATGGGTTCTTCGAGTTTGTCTAGAATGCGTTCCAAGAAGTTAACCATTTCCATGTCACCAATATTACGTATGGCTCCAATCGCAAAAGAGGTAGTGCTCCTCACTGAATCATAAGATTGGTCTTTTTCCATGGCCATATGTACCAGAATACTTAAGAAAGTGAAGAAAGCCTGTGTGTATGTTTCGACGAGGCCGTTATTCATTGCTGAGAGACGAGGCGGGAGTTCCTCCTCCTATAAAAGAGGAAGCAATCACAGCTGGTACTCTAGAGGATTTTGGTGCAGACATTCTTAAAGAACTCCCTTCTATCGTTCCCCTGTCTAGGGAGCAATTATTGAGCTGAGACTAAAAGTTACAGAAGTTAACGGGGCTGCAATGATAGTCCCTACAGGAGCTTCTGCAATTAAAAAAAGTATAATCGTCATATCATATCAAAGAAGAAATGATGAATAAAAGTAAAAAAAATTACTTGAGCATGGCGGCATATATAGGGCCTCACGAGGCAGCTCTCGGTCTATGCGAAGCCTTGTCATGGTAGTCTCAGATACGACCGCCTAACTACTTCCGGCCTCTGAGCCTCCTGACTGAAAACAGCTGCTTCCAGCCCTTGATTCTGTGTGACCTGTTGGAGCTGCCACTTCCACTCTCTTTGTCTCGAAAACATGTTCAATCGGGGTTTGAATCCCCTCAACCTCAGTTCCAGGTTTCTCATCAATCCCAATATTCTCAAGGTTCTTAGCCTGATCTTTATCAACTTTTTTGTTATCATCAAGGTCTTTATTATCATTCTCATCATCAGGGCATTCATTGCCCTCAACATCAACATTTAAGTTCTCATCACCCTATGGGTCAACAAGACTCCGGTTATCATCTTTTGGGCTTTGATGCCCTTCATCAACAGTAGGGTTCTCTTCACCCTCACCAGTTGTATGGCCCTCTTTGGCCATTAAGTCTTGATCTTTTGAGACTTCTACGAGAGTTGGATATACTCCAGCTCTATTAAGATCGAAAGTGGCATTTGTGGAGTCTTCTTCGATCAAGTCATCACCAAAATCACAACCTTTGAGAGCCGTTATCATTTCTTGATCCTTATGAGAGAGGTTAGGAGTTTGGATTGCGGAAGGAGCTACAACACCAGGATTGGAGTCCATTGAAGGCAATACCTTCTCAGGAAGTGTGGTCCCCGAAACCTCTGGAGTTGGGGACGACATCATTATTCCTGCTACAGCTAGTGTAGTTACAAAAATGGTCATCTACATAATCATGTGTTCTGAAGTATCCGATTGTGACGACTAGTACTAGAGCACTGATTTTTGAAGTCTCTGCCAATAAAAAAGGTCAACGTCAATATTTTACTCAATCATGATCACATTAAAAAGAGTACAAATATTACCTTAAGGATATGGCAGATCCTGTAAAGGCAATGATGAATCAGGTCGACTTGAAGACTCTTTCGGTATTGAAGGAGTTGGTGAAGCATTAGTTCCTTGACGATCTGCTCGAGTCACTATCAACTTCCTTCTAGCCTTACGTATAAGAGGTACCGAAGGTGATTCTTCGATTTCGACCGGATCTTCTTGCGCAGTCGGCCCCTTGCTAATCTCTTCATCAACGATTTTACTATGTCTTGGAATTGAAGAGGAAGTTACTTCTCCTCCTCCAGCAGAATTTCTTATGTTCATTTGCTTCGTCTGGGATCTTATCGTCCTAGTAGTAGGCCGCTCAGCAAGAACCAATGATGTTTTCTTCTTCCTCCATGGAACCTTAGGAGGGGAAGGGAGTTCATCTGGGTGTGATGGAACAGATGGTTCTCCGGTCTTTTGCCTTTTACCAGGCCTCTTCGCGGGAGACTTCTCCTTCCGTTTCTTAAGTGAGATATCCAATGGTTCATTCACTTCATCAAGAAAATCAACAAAAGTAGCCTCTAGAGGTTCATCAGCAGGTTCATGGTCTTCTACATCTCTAAACTCTCGTATAGTGTAGACCACCGATTCTGCCCGTTTGGCGCTTATAAACTATCAGCCAAGTTGAAACTCTCGAAGAAAGTATTGGCTGAAGTATAAAAATTTGCATATGTATATAACATACGCGGACCTACTTCAAATGTAGCAGAGGGCATGGTGAATACTGCCTTGATACCTCTTGCATTATAGTACCTCCAGGCTCTGGCCCTATCAATCAAATAACCTTTGGCTTGTAAGCAGGTGGTGGCATTCCCTACATGTATTTGATCGTAGCCGAACTGTCGAGCAAATCGGCTTGGTAAATATGGCTCCAGAAAGCATTCACCCTCGAACAGATGCACTAGGTGGGAGGGTCGGATCATCTTCAGCCACATAAAAGTCGATGGAGTTAGACGGAGTGTCATAGGTTCTAAGTCCACAAATTAAGGTGGAAAATTTTTATATCCCATAGAAGGAGGGACACAGTGGAATTTCTATGCAGAATCCATGTTCAAAGCCTTTCTACACTCTGAAGGGGTGTTTATGCTCTATCGAGTAGAGGCGTAATGCCTGATGAAGTCTCCTCCAACAGCCGGGTCCATCATACTAGGATGATGCAATAATAGCCACCTGAACAGATAGGTATAAGGCATCTCGTTACGAGGAAAGGTGTCTTGAGTGCTGGGATCATTCATCATACTGTCGACAAAAGAACACAAACTTGCATTCAGTCGACAAGCCATCGCCGAAAGAATGTCCATCTTGTAGCCAAATACTAGACGCACAGCTGCGAATAGTACACCTCAGTAGAATCTGTTAACGGCACAGGCTCCAGAAACTACGAACCATCATATCCACAAGGAAAAAAAACCCGCTAAAATAGCTTCTTGAGACATGGGTCGGTAACCTTGCCTGAGGTAGCTCTCAATAGTAGCACCGACTGTAAATGGATGCCAATCTTCGTTCAGTATGTTATCAAAATGCTTGGATTTTTCTATCAGCTTTTCGACAGTGCTGCGGTCAAGCGGTTTGAAGAAACAAGGTTCACAAGCTTGACTCTCATTGATCTTGTCTTATTGAATGTAGCTCGAAAATAAGTACGGCAGCTACTTAGTCATATATGTCACGTCTCTCTCCCATAGGAGCGATCGTCCTGGCAAGCCATGATGTCGCACGAGCCTAGATTGTGCTTGTGCAAGGCAGTTTCATAATGGTCGATTACATCAACGGCGACAGGGTCGTCGCACAGAAGTCCCAAGCAAAAATATTGAACATGCAGCATAAATTTAAAGGCAAAACACAATTTAATCAAAAGAACTCTTTATTGATATTGAACAATCTGATTACAATAGGCGTAAGGCCATGATTACAAGTCTCCCGTGCTCACTTTTCTCTCATTTTATATGTCACTCTACTCTCTCTCATCTCTCGATACAATGCTTGAGCCAGCGGAAGCTTTGGAAGGCGATGTCCATACATTATGTCATGTATAAGTCTTGAGTCCATGTAGCCGCATGCTTCGAATCGCCAAGGAACTCCGTACCTCGACGCATCCAAGCGAGCTCTGCGCCATGAGCTTCTACCTGCGCCTGCACATGGAAACTGTATGGGTGTCAGTACTCAACTGTATTGGTGGAGTGAGCTCCTCGCCCACCCATACATAACCGACACGTTCATTTACTTTGTGCAATACAAGTCCTTTTATGATTGTCTTTCTAGTCTTGCCTTAGGATCAGTTTTAAGACTACGACGCCTGACCAAACCGATGTGCAACGACATGGTCATGCTATAATACCAATGTGTGTTTTGATCGAGGCAGTGCCTTATCGCTTATATACTTGACCAAACTTCAACTCAGGATGGCAGGGTCGTGCCATACTCTATTTGTAACTTCAACGTATTCGAGACAGTGCTTCGCTGAGGAGCAACTTATACGAACTCGGCCGTGCCAAGACTTTACTTAAACTCAAGTGCCTCTTGACCAATTCTCGTGCCAACGACGTCAAGGGGGAACGACTCGTGCAGTTCGTGCCTCTAGACCTTATTTAGACTTGTTCGTGCTTCAAGATTAAGGTTGTGCCTTGCAACTTATCAAGACGTATCATGCTACCGCCTTGCGGCCTTCCTGTTTGACTCACAACCCAACTTAGACAAGACTTGTCAAACCTAGTGTTGATTTCATGAACATTCTGACGCCCAGTATCGTGCCTAGCACGGTGCCTATGCTGTAGCCCAATCTTAGGCCCAGACCTTGTGTTATCGACTGGATATGTATTCAAGTTCTAGACTCAATCCAAAGGCATACACGTGGTTTGCCGCTATTATGTCGACCCATCTACATGAGGTGGTCACTAGCAATGTCAAGCTATCTTGGATCTCGGCTCAGGGATATCGGCTCGTCCCGACACGGGTAGCTATCCTGGAGGTGTCGAATTCTTCCATGCGGTTATCCAGCATCCTACTTGAACCTCACTCGCTTCTCCCAGGCCGACATGATCCCGGTGCCCCGACAATCACTCGAGAAGACCTAACCTTGTCGACAAGTTGCCCAATGACCATACAAGACTCAACTCGATCTATCAAATCCTTCTTTAACATGACCATGCTTTCCATCTTTCTATTGAGACTCCCAAGTAGCGGGACCGATCTCATGAACGAGACTTATCAAGACTTAATGAGATTCCCAAGTAGCGGGACTGATCTCGTGTGCGGGACTTATCAAGACTTAGCGAGACTCCCAAGTAGCGAGACCGATCTCGTGTGAATGAGGCTTATCGAGACTTAATGAGACTCCCAAGTAGTGGGACCGATCTCGAATGTTTCCTTGTCGAGACATAGCGAGACTCCCAAGTAGCGGGATCGATCTCGGCGACAACCAGTCATGTGGACTTCCTTTGTCTATGGCATGCTTTTCACTAAACCGACCGTGGCTCATGCCTTAGAAAGGCCTAGTTCTCTAGGCGACGCTATCGCTCAAGTCATATACTTATACGATGAGCCTTTTTCTTAAGGGACTACGCGACTTGACAACCGCAGCTAGAGCAGGACAGTGCTAAAAATAGCTCAGATCGACCGGCATAACTTTGTCTAACTTATTCGTACAAAGACTTGACGTGTAAAGCCTACACCAAGCCTTGGACGACGGGACCGTGCATGCTTTATTAAGCATTCGTGTGGGCGATGTCTATGACTTAGGCCAATTCGAGCGTTGGGGCAAAACGACGGGGCCATGTATGCTTTATTAAGTATTCACGTGGGCGACGCCTATGACTTAGGCTAATTCAAGTGTTGAGGCAACTTAGCAACTTAGGCCAACTTTCTTCTTCCAAGCCACGGGAACGAAGGATCGAGTGTCATTTGAAAAGCATACTGAGCCAACTTCAAAGCAGACCATGGGACCATTTTCCATATTCTAAGATATTTCGACCCGTCGGGATTATTCCCTTAGCTATGTGGATGCGTCTCTTTTATTATCAAGCCTAACTTGTGCAAGTTGAAAACATACGAGTTATTAAGTGAAGGCTAAGATGAGGCAAGTTCACCGAAACTACCCCACCTGAGCGAAGGGTTTGCCTCGACCGAGCGAGCCTTCGAGCAGCCGTTGCAAGGCTTAAGTCCAAACGCCGTCGGCATTTCGATTCCTCCGATTGACTTTGCGGGACGGGGCACTACAATATAGCATGTCCCTTTTGTGGCACTCTGATAATAGAGGGTACAAATCATGAAGTAGCATAAAAGTTCCTCGGACACGGCTACCAACTGTGGATTCTCTTTGGCTAAAGTATTTATCTCTTCATTCGTTGGTACATATTCTTCGTATGGGTTTTCCCCCATTGGCAAATGAGAAAGATATTGCATCTCGTAAAGTGTAAAGCCAATCTCTCCATGAGGAGTCATGAAGGTGCCAGTTCTGTCATTATGCCGCTCCACCAGGCCAAGAATAGATTGGGACTGGGACGAATGCCATAAGCAGTGGTCCAGATTGGATCGTAGAGTTCCAGTTCGAGAAGGTTGTCTTTAAATTAATCCAGAGCCCAGACTATGACAATGTTCCTGCGCTTCATCTCTGGATTCATCAAGCTTGTCAATCTCATGGCTTGATCTGGATATTTTTCCTCAGCCTTAGCAAATATATTTACGAAAAAGGAAATTCTGACGGGAATCAATAGGGATGAATCTTCATGAGGCACACAACTCAGTTTTAAGCCTCTCAGGTGGGAACTGAATCTCTTCGAATGACTGTAGAACATGTCTTTATTCTTGGAACCCAATTTATGGCATATTTTACCAACCCTGGCCTGTTGGATTGGAGTCAAGTCCCATACCATCCGTCGAGGAGAACTGGAATGAGCATATCGAGATAGAGATAAGTGTCTCGACATCTCTGTGAGATACATCAGTCTGTCTCTGCTTCGATAAATCATGTCCTCTCGCTTGATTTGGGCTAAACTGTTTTCTTGATGGCATCTCCAAATAAGAAAGCTGGTTTCTTGTGAGGGACTTGGTCTAAACTCATGAGGGGTTATCCATTCATCAAACACAATAAAGTCCTATCCTCTTGAGATACTAGCATTGTTCTTTTGGATTCTGGAAGATCATATTAAGGATATGGAACATGAGACAAATCCTCTTGGTATTCTAATACTCGAAAAGCTGAAGCCAGTCTCTTAGCATCGGGGTCTTCTCTAAGATCAACTGCAAAAGAAAAGGCAAAGTTTAGAAACATAAAAGATCAAATTGCAAACTTTGCACAAAAATATTCAATTTGTGCAAACCAACACAAAATGCGCGATCACAATGGCTCTTGAGGTGGCGCATGATCAAAAATCTTAAGTCAATGCCTTATGAAAAAATTGTTTTGTTACTTTGGCATAAAATATCACAATCCATCAAAGTGTTGCACATAAACAACAGTTTAAAGCATTGCACGTAAGACAGTTCAAAACTTGTTCGAGGTCAGTTTTGTACAAGATCTAGATGGCGCCAGTTCATAGGTTGCGCAAGAGCTGCTCGGCACAAATTTGTTTTTGCACAAGCTTGCTTTTTGTACATAACACAATTTGTAAAAACAAAGAGTGTGTGCTATGATGCAGCCAACACTCTAAAAAAAGGAGGCGGGGGTTGTGAATTGCACAGGGTTAACAAGAGCTCTAAAAAGCGATGGTCGACATTGGCACGTTGTATTGCCTTCAAATGGCGCCCAAAATCAGCCGTTTAGTTCTCCGACGATCACCTTCGAACAGTGGGTTCGCCCTCTCGACTCTTGCCGACGGTGGTGCGTACTGAGGCGCCCTCTATGGTGCGGCGTGTGATGAAGGCTCGACGACCCTCGTGCCCTTGTCAGCAGCAGACTTCTTTGGTACCATTAATGGTCAGAAGAGCTTCTAAGGTTAAGAAGAAGAAGGCAAAGAGTTGGAGAGAAAATAACTTTTCAGTAGAAGTAAATTTTCTCTCTTAAACAGCTATTTATAGCCTATGGCGACTTTTTTGACCGTTGTGCAACCTACACACAAAACTCAGATCAGTTACAATAATATCCCACGCCAGTCAGACAAATCACTTCTAAATTCAAAGTATTTCAAATTTTAAAAAATTTAAATTTGAAAACTTTGAAGGGGGTCTTGTAGGAGCTCAAAAATAATTTGGCACTACTCATAAGATGGCATCGGGATTCAGAATAGTACTGGTCACTGGGTTGCGTAAGGCTTAGGTAATGCTAGGGTCAGGTGGTGCGTGCACCACGTGGCAAGCCTCCTCGAGAAGCTGTAACAGTCGTAATGATTATTGACAGCTCGTCAGTCAAATGAAATCTCTTTGAATCCTGGGAAGCGCTACGCTCAAGAAGACTGTGTCAGCTTTGTAATAAATGCAGACGGCTAGCTCGTGCCAGCTATCAAGTGGCACGAGGTAGTCAATGATGATAGAACTGACAGACTAATTAGGAGGCGCCAATTATCAAATTGTGCCTGGCGCTACCTATCAAACTGGCGCCACCTAATCAATTTTTATCCAGAAGTCAGATGACGTGGCAGCATGCCACTAATCTCGAAGAACGTGTTCACTACACTGCCCACGACCAAGCACATCTCTCTCACAGAATGCCACGTGTCCTTAGCAGTTCGAGTAACCGTTTGCGCAACTGGATGAATAGCACGCAAAATGCAGGGCGTGCCACCTAAAATAACTACTTGACAGTTATTTCATAACTCTATAAATAGAGTTTTAAATCTGTTCTAAAGCATCACTAATGATCATAATCTCCTGACAAAGTGCTGTTGCATTCTCCAGGGGCTCATGTCTTCGATATCACATCGTCCAAGGGATAAAGTGATCGTCTTCTGATCAGATTCCTACAGTTATACTTTCCCAAAAATCAATTGTACTCTTTGTACTTTCTTTTTCTTAGTTCGTAAATCAAACTTTTATTTTTTGCAAGCAATATATATAAAAAAGATGGTGCTACACTCTGCTGGAGTGTGGAGCTTTCGCTAGTACATCGCCTGGGACTAGTCGGCCTCCCTGTGCTGCTGATGCTAGTCGCCCCTTCCCTCCGGAGTCCACTCTAGGCAGTATCTGTTGGCAGTTACGGCTTGTTCTCCCTCCTTCCTCCACTTCCCCTTCTCAGCCTCCTTCTGCCTCATCTCTTCCCCTCTGCTTCTCCCTGCTCTCATCCCGACTCCTCCTCCGTTCCCCCACATTATTTCCTATGGCCGATCCCAGGCCCTCGACCCGAGCGGTACTGCCTTGGCCACCCGATCTGCTTGTATTATTTGATCTTTTGTCTCCGGCGTCTCCCCCTTCCGCTAGACTCCTTTCGACGGTTGCAGATGTTGGTCTTCGTCCATCCTCGACCGTACCTCTGCCCGAGTCATCCTCACTCTGTCCCCCTTTCCCTTTTCCCTCTCATCTCTTTCCATCCACCAGCGCAGGCGGAGTCGTCTTTTCCCTCGGGCTCCCCGCCTTCGACTACCGACTCTCTGATTCGAATTTCAAATTCTATTTCAAATTCGAGTCTAGCCCCTTCTCCCGCCAGCTCACGCGTTCCTCTCTGGTGACGCATGGCTTATTGCGTCTATGCCAGCTGGCACGCGCCCACCTCAGCTTTCGCCAGCTTACTCCCTTCTCTTGTCTCGGTCAGGTGGCGCACTTTCAGCGTTGTCTCCTGTTGGCGTCGACCTGCTTGCCATTTTCCTAGTGGCGCTCCATGAACTGGAACAATCTCACACGGTGCCACCCATTGGTGGCATAAGCCTTCCTTCTCAGACACCTTTTATTCCTCTGATTCCATTCCTAGCGGCGTCACCCATTGGTGGAGCAAGCCCTGTGGTGCCCACTCTCGACTCTGCCCCTTTCATCTCTGTCGGTGCGCACTGTGCACCTTACTCTTCTGCCGGCGCGAGCCCTTCGGCGCACTCAGAAGTCGCTCCTTCGGAGCGTCATTACCTCGGCAAGGAGGATAGCAGATCTATTGTCCTGGGGGTGTCGACCCCTAACTCGAGCATGCCAGGGCTGAGCGCGGTTCGGCCATTGATGGTGTGCGCCCCTCTGCGCCATCTTATGGGTTCTCCCTCTACCACGTATCATCTCTAATATCAGCGCCATCAGCAGAGACTGCCCTTCCGATCAACCCATCTCCCTTCTACCACCTCCCTATCAATCCCATGTTCAGTCTTACGCGGAGACGCTCAGGCCTAATCGCGCAGTGAAGCACTTCCCTCCTACCAAGGAGATAGATCTCCCGAACATCGAATACTCTGCCCCGGTAGACAGTCAACAGATTCGAGTCCCCTTTTTTGTCGTAGAAATTTCCTCTTTATCCGTTACCTTCTCTCAGAAGTTCATCCTTAAATTCTCCAGCGGTTGCCCGAAGCTCGCTAGAGTACAGGAAGCGGTCGTCTGATAGGGTCTTACATCCGAACACAGGGTCGTACCTATGGACTCAAAAAATATGCTCTTTCATCTGTCCTCTGAGAACGACTACAATAGGGTCTGGACTAGAGGCACAGGACGGATAGATGCCCACAGAATGAAAAATCATAAAATAGACCCCATATTTCAACACTAAAGAAGTCTCGGCTATCATCTCTGCCTGGGTCACCCTACCCAACCTATCCCTCATTTGTTTTGTCCCTGCAGCCATCAAGAGTAGTGCCAACTCAGTCTGGACATTTGTGAGCATGGCTGAAGAAATTCGTAACCTCTCAAGGGAAAATTATGCCAAAATTTGCATGGAACTAGATTTGTCGAAGGACCTGCCCAACTATATTTAGATAGCGCTTGGAAATAAGATGCACACTCAACAAATTGTATATGATAGCAACGTCATCTTCTGCAAGTACTATCATTTGAGAGGTCACTTCATGGAGCACTGTTTCACGGCACACCCGGAGTTGAAAAAGAAAGAGACTCGAAAGGCAGTCACCACCCAGCAGACTAATCAAACCCACCAACCTTCGATTCTACCTCTTCCTAACTACCACATTCGATTTGAAGCCAATGCTAGAGACCCACGCAACTGTTTGCCATGAAATATAAAAGAACAGAACAATTATCGGGGGACCAAACTTTTACTTCACGTTACAAACTCGCTTGTACAAAGAAAACCTAGGGACAAAAATCTAGGTACAGCAGTCTAAGTACAATTATTTATTTTAGATTCTGGAGGGTGACGATAGAGGCTCGGAAAGGCGACGGCAGCCCTGTCTTACTCCTTGGACGATCGGTATGCAGCCTTGGCTCCCCGTGAAAAGATGGTAGGCGTTGACGAAGAAATGCTCTTCTTGCTCCTCTGTTGCTCTTCTGGCTTCTCTCTCTCTCTCTCTCTGTGTATTCTTTTTTTTTGACTATTGGGGGGGTCTCTCTGTATATACATATTTTTCTCTCTGAAATTGTATATCTTTACAAGGGAATGGCACCTTGCTATTTATAATAGTAGAATGTGATCATTAGGGTTGCCAATGATTAGCTTTTGGAGATGGCGGCGGCTTGGAGATTGGTCCACCTTGGCCATTCGTTTTAATTATGATGAATCTGGGCCATTAGGTGTAGATTGTACCAAATCCCATGAGCAATTAATGCTGATTGGAATAAATCTTCCTTATACTGATCTTCTGATATCTGCGAATAAATCAGATCTATTCTTCTGCCACGTGTCCCAGATCTATTAGGATCTGACCCAATCTTTAATGGCAGCCAATCTGAGGAATTAATCGGTTTAGGACACGTGTCCTAGGAGCTGCTGGGGGAATCTGGACCGCATGAATAGTGAGCCGTATATGAATGTGAGCCGCATATAAATATGAGCCCACGTGTCAGGGCTGCGTGGGCAGTAGCCTTTACTTGAGTCCTCTAACCATATAGGAGTAATCCTTGTGGGCCGCATAGGTATATATCCGCCTGGACCGCATGGATATGATCTTCGTGAACCGCATGAGAAGTCCTCGCTCGATCCGTATGAGGCTTTCATGGCCTGAGCCGCATAGGATGGATTCACTTCTGAGCCGTATGGGAAGTTCTTTGCTCGAGCCGCATGAGGCTCCTATGGCCTGAGCCGCATAGGATGGATTCACTTCTGAGCCGCATGGGAAGTCCTTTGCTCGAGCCGCATGAGGCTCCTATGGCCTGAGCCGCATAGGATTTATTCTGAGCCGTATGAGAAGCGAGCCGCATACAAATGCCCACGTGGCAAGGCCACGTGGCATTTTTATGGCTCTCGGGGGATTTGTGTCAGAGATTTCTTTCATCTTCCCTAGAGATTCATCATTACGGCAGAGCCATAATTACCTGCCTTTGGTGTCAGGGCTGTCAACTTTTCAGAGGGGTCGTCATAGCAATTAATGCAGCGTGGGTGGAAGGGGGCACTATCAGGCCACGTGTCTTCTGAGCGGCATGAAACGCTTTGGGCCGTATAGCTCCTTGTGCCGCATGATTCAATGAACCACATACGTTTTCTGAGCCGCATGGATCTTTCCTGGCCGCGTGAATCATTTCTTTTAGTATTTTCCATGCTTCTACAGGACCCCCTTCAAAGTTTTTAATTTGTAAAATTGAAATACTTTGAATAAGAAGCATGGCCAGGTTCTACTAGCCGTATATGAAATTCTGACCGCATAGAAGTCTCGGCCGCATGAATTATTCAGCCGCATAAGTTTAGCCGCAGGAGACTGTTCAGCTGCATAGCTGCTTGCCATATGTGCAGGTCTTTAATTACCTCAAATTCATTTCAGTGCCGTCTTTGTAGGAGGGAATCCCAAGAGTCAGCTCATTAAATCTTTCGGATTTGACGCCTTGGGTGAATCTTGGAGACGAAACCCAAGGAGTCGATTGCGCTCTTCATGAGTCGGTCATTGGCCCACGTATCCTCCTTCTCCCGTCTTCCTATAAATAGGAAGAGTTTGAAGAGAGAGAAGGCTTCTTTGTTTTCCCTCTTCTTCCTCATACCTTCCCTATCTCGATCGCTCTTCTCCTCTTTTGATAGTTAATGGCTCCCAAGAAGACCGTGGCAGTAAAGGGCAAGAAGGCGGCCTCCACTTCCACCTCGGCTGCGGCTGCTACTCTGTCCGTCACCGTACCTGGTGTTCATCCTGACGTTCACCCCCCCCATTACTGGTAAGGGTAATGCATGAGTTAAAGAACCCCAACCGCCATGGTTATGTTGCATACTTTATGCACGAGCCTTTATGAATCGCATGTTTGCCCTGTGGCTGAGCTGCGAGCCGCATAAAAGAACTACCGTGTCTGTATACGTACCTTGCTGGCGAAGCCGTATAAGTGACGCTAAACCGTATAGACCTTTTATTGCACGGAGCCGCATGAGATTTCTGAGAGTCTCATGGGGCTGCATGGATATCTTCTTGAGCCGCATGGGGTTTGAGAACACCCAATTGGCACTCTCTTGTTTTATACCTCCGTTTAACTTACTTTTCTCTATTTGTTCTTCAGTGAACCTGTCGGTTAACGCCGCTGGAGAACTCTTGGTGGGTAGCGCTCAAGCCGCTCTTGGCTATAGGTATGACCATATTGTCTAGTATATGGCTGACCAGTTTTCGAGCGATGAGCCTACGGTTAGATTGAATGCCATCAAGAATCAGTCTTTTCACTTCCTTAATGCTATGATGAACTCCGGGAAATTTGAAGGGGAGTATTTGAAGCCTGCGTTCTTTTTTGGAGACGCCTTGACCGTGGAGAACGATCATGTCCTGGAGGTGTTGGAGGACCGGAACTTTGTTTCTAACGGGATAGCGATTCGCATCCCTCAAATGGAGCGACACTTTCCGCTATCTTGGTTTAATATTCTTCCGTTAGATAGGAAGATGGGGGAGACTTGAACCCCTACCAGAGGTGGGATGTTTGTGGGGAACATCCATTATAATAACCATATGAAGTCTGTGATCGCCGGCAAAGTGCACACTAGTTGTTCTGTGACGGGGTTGGTCCCAGGTTCTTTTTTGAATGTGGCGGGCCCTAATTTCTCATTCTCTATCGTCGATACTTTTATAAATCAGCTTGCTCGGAAAGGCTCCTATCCCGTTGGTCGGTTGACGTTCCCTGGTTGGGTGCACTCTGTTCCTTCGTGGATCAATTTGTCTATTTGGATCTTGCAGAAGTATGAGGCCTTTTTGTGCGAGATTGGCCTGTACCATGCTATCCGAGGTACCAGTCATGGCTTGTCCATAAACAAGAAGTTGTTCATGTCTCTGCTGGAAATGTATAATTGTCGTACGGGGACCTTTTACACACCTGTGGGGGAGATGGGACTCGCGCTCCATGAGATGCACGCGGTCTCCAAGCTTCCTTGGAGGGACGAAGCGTTTGAAGCGTATACTCCCACTAATGAGGAACTCAAAGATCTGGAACGGCGGTATCCTGGCTTTGCGGCCCTTTACCAGGAGATATTGTGCCATTATAGCACATGTTATCAGATGACTCGAAAGGATAGTAACCTGGAAGGGAATGCTCCCTTCACCAGAGATTGGGTGCACTATCTCTTCTCGACAGATACCTTAGGTAGAGTCACCTCTCATCGCCCTCGATCTCGGGAAGCGGTTGAGGACTCGGTATCGTCGGCTAAGGGAGTGGCCACTACCAGTGACAGATTCGGGAACCAGACTGATACTTTCGATTACTTTTACCAGGATACTCAGGAGCTGTCTAAGAAAGCGCTTTTGGCAGGATTTTTGATGATCTGGCTACGAAACTGTGTAGTCTCGGGAGGAGCCGGTTCTATTGAGAGAATTAGTTGTAACTTCATCCTTCCGGCTGTGAAGTTAGTTTTACGAATCAGGCTAGCTCTTCTTCCGGCCATGGTGTGTAGCATACACCGTGGCCTTCGTACCTTCACATCCAAAATCATTGCTCGCGACGTGACCAAGGATTTTGAACGAACTGAGTTGTCTTATCACTATTTGATGGGGTGGCTACTGATACATTACCCATCCTTGATGAGGCCAGACTCTGAAGACGGTGTGACTGATGATGACGCATTTATCTTCCGCTATCGTGACAAGCCTTGGGAGTGTGAAACCATGCAGACTTGCCGGATGGCAATGGCGAGAGCAGATAAGTATCATATCTTCGTATCCGTTCCTCGCTTTACTGCCAGGGACATAGAGGCTGTACATATTGACGGTATCGCGCCCCCTCAGCTTCTGGATGGCCAGATGCTTTTATGGTTGCGTAACATCCGTCCTGCACATCTAGTGTACCGTAACCGCAATGCTATTTTTCTGGAGCCTTATTTGCCTAGCAGGTTTGCCCGGCAGTTTAGATTACAGCCAACTTTGTCTGGACAGCCCTAGTCCTTGCCTGGGTTATGAGGGTAGTCTTCTTGATGGTATCAGAGCTTGGCAATATTATGATTTGTTCCACACTCGCACCATTTTCTCGGTCCCTGCTATTAAGGAGTCAGTGGAGATCTTGTACATGGCAGCTCTGTATCATGTCATGGCGAATAAGCCCCCAGTTGGTTTTAACCCGGGTACCAGTTTTATTGTTGGCACCGGTCTGGAGGAAGGTTCTCAAGGGGTCAAGAAAAGAAAGGTTAGAGCCGAAGTGCCAGATTTGGATTTCACTGCTGAGGGTGGAGAAGGCAACCAGTGCGATGAAGATGACTCTATCCTTCCAGTGGTAGGCGCAGAGGTAGATCAGTCGCATGTTTTGTCAGATGAGGTGCTGAGGGATCAGTCTCTTGTTGCGCCTGGTCCTACTCCGAAATGTAGCAGGCAAGTCTCTCCTATAGGCAGTATTTCTCGATCCCGGAAGTTGGTTGCGACTAGGCACCGTCCGCTGGCCATAAAAGAGGGTGGAAAAGAAGTCAACCCTGCGTCAGAGATAACAAAACTGCTCTTGATCCCTTTCCCCTTCTTTTCATTGAGTTTCAATCCTGACTGTCTTCGTTCCCTCTTTTAGGTATCGGAAGAAAAAGAAGAGTTTCAGGATGTCGAGGCGGCGACCCAGGGTGACGGAGACTCCCCTGAGCCTGCTCCTATTCAAGAGAACGCAGATCAATCTGTACCCTCCCTCGAGGTGACGGGGGCAGGGGACGTGATTGAGTTTAACTCGGAGATCACGGGTGAGGGGACTATGCCAGTTGTGGATGAGCCACGGCCTTTATGCCCTTCTCCTGGTAAGATTAGCCGAATCTTAACCCATGAGGAAGCCTATCTGCTCTATCATCATGTCCTTCGGGTTACGTCGATTGATTATTATTCTGGACATTCAGGTCCTGTTCCTCCAGTGCCGAGGATGGACATTGCTGAGGCAACCCCAACCGAAGGGGCATCGGTGGACAGAGGTGTACCCCCTCACTGTCTGAATCGTCTTGATGGGCCTTCTGGGGGCCCGAGTTTAGTGGAGCAATTTTCGAGGCCATCGGGGCAGGGAACGATGGTCCTTGCATCATCCTCTACTCCGATGGCTTCGAGAGTCGACCTCTCTTCCCTGCCAAGCATCCAAGCTCTCCGGGTGGCGGAAGACGAGTTGGCCGCTATCCATGCATCTTTCTTCTCGGAATCTGTTCCCTCGATGGCGACCTCTAGCGTTACTCCTCCGACGTTGCCACTCCGGCTTCCCCTGACGCCCTCCTCTGCTGAGGTTTTGGACGACGCGTTGCAGGACGTGGTTGCCAGTTTTCATCGTCATTTGAAGAGGGGAATCGAGGCCGCTGTAGACAGAGGGACCTCTTTTACCTTGGCCCGACAATGTGCCCATGGACAAATAAACATCCTTAGGGATCTTCCTGATGATGCAGGGATGGCTTCGCTTTTGGAGGCAAAATTGCTGGAGGCTGATCAGCTGGTGTCCGAGCTTCGGGCATTGCGGTAGGCTGATCTGCCTAATGTTATAAACGATGAGCGGGTTTCCCTTATTGCTGTTATAGAGAGGACCAGAGCGGCTCGAGATAAGACCAGACCGGGCGTGCTGAAGGATCTCAGTGACTTAGCTGATCGGTATGATCAACTGAGTTATGCGACTAAAAAC
The DNA here is from genome assembly GCA_029216955.1 of Iris pallida. Lineage (NCBI taxonomy): Eukaryota > Viridiplantae > Streptophyta > Magnoliopsida > Asparagales > Iridaceae > Iris > Iris pallida. The sequence continues at coordinate 2,508,927 of JANAVB010025399.1, read as the reverse complement.
GTTGTGGCTCGGGATGAGTCTATCTCTCATGAGATTACTGAGACACGGGAGCAGATCCTTGCGCTTCAGAAGAAGTTAGCTTTCTTGGAGTCTGAAATCGAGACTACCCGCAATGACAGGGGACTGATTGTTCAGGAGGCTGACAGGGTTACTCAAGCTTCGACTGACCTGGAGACTGCCTTGAAGAAATTGGAAGATGACTGTCAAGCGTTCTTGGGTTTGGACAATAAGGAGCATTTATTCCAGGAGGCCGAGCGTCGTGCTCGGCAACGGATTGAACGGAGGACCACCTCAGTAAGAAATCGCCTCCTAGAATTGAGTGATGCTGAAATGTAGTCGACTTTTTCTTCTTGTTTTGTTTCTGTTTTCTTTCTTTTTGAAGAGGACATGATCCCGAAAGTATGTAATGCTTTTTTCTTCCTTTAAATAAAGAGTACTTTCAATTCTACCCTTTATTTGTATTGCTTGCTGCACCGGTGATATTGTGGTGATGTTTACCCCGTATAGGAAATATATTTGTGGACCTGTTACCCAAGGCGTACCTTGGTTTTAGGCAGAGGTAACAAGTTTTGATCAGGGTACCTGAAGCAGCCATAGCGAAGTGGTCATGGGTGCTCTGGGTATTGAGAAAAAGGAATGTCGTAGAGCAGCTGGGCTCCCGGGGCCTGATGAGGTGATAGATTTGTGCTGAGAAATTTAGCTGAGGATATTTGTGGGCCTATTATCCTTGGTGCACCCTAGTTTTAGGGTACGGATAATAGGATGAAGGGGAACCGACATACTTGCTCAGAGGTGACGAGGACATGGCAAGTGGGAAGGTTTTTCAAACGTTGAGTCTTCCTACTCAGAGGTAATGAGAACATGGTAGGAGTGAACTCGACGGAGGATATTGTTGGTCAACAGAGGACATTTGTGGACCTATTACCCTTGGCGTACTCCGGTTGTGGGTACAGATAATAGGTCGAAAAGGGATCATCATACTTACTCAGAGGTAATAAGGACATGGCAAGTATGAAGGTTTCTTCGACGAAGCCTTCCCATTCAGAGGTAATAAGGACATGACAGGAGTGGGCTCAATGAAGGAGGGTACATAGAACAACTCAGAGGTAATGAGGACATGGAAGTTCTACGTGGGGGGTGATTTGTTTTTGGCGGAAGTGGGACGACTCAGAGGTAATGAGGACATGGCCGTCTTGGAAGTTTGTGGACCCGTTACCTTTGTTGTGCACTGGGAGTGCAGGTATTAGATCATGAGGGAGGATCTCTTGTAGGAAGAAAGTTCAGCGGTATGGTTATACATGACTTTCTTTCAAAAGAGTGACCAGGATGTAAGTTCAGGGGTACCGATGGGTACATAACTCGACAATGTTGGAATCAATGTGTAAGTTCAGAGATACCAGCAGGTACATGACTTGGAAATTTAGGATATCTTTGTGGAAGAAGGGCATGAGTTCAGCGGTACACGCGGGTACATGACTCAGAAATTTAGAATATGGTGGGTGTGAGTTCAGTGGTACCAGCGGGTACGTGACTCGGAAATCTGACAGTTCATGGAGTGAGTTCAGTGGTACCAGCGGGTACGTGACTCGATAATCTGGAAAACTATGAGGGTGAGTTCAGTGGTATCAGCGGATACATGACTCGAGAATCTGGAAAACTATGAGGGTGAGTTCAGGGGTATCAGCGGATACATGACTCGATAATCTAGAAATTTATGGAGCGAGTTCAGTGGTACCAGCGGGTATGTGACTCGAAAATCTAGAAAATATTGTTTAAACATAGTATTTCTTCAGGAACTTGCCGTTGACGGGCAGCATGAGCAAGTCTCTATTTTGTTTTGCGAGGCGGTAAGCACCGTTGGAGAATACTGTCTCTATAATAAATGGGCCTTCCCACTTTGGCTGGAACTTGCCGGCGGTCTTGTGAGTCATGACCATCGGCCTCCGGACTGCCAGAACAAATCACCCACTCGGAATGTTCTGATTTTGACCTTCTTGTTGAAGGCTCCTGAGATGCGTGCTTGGTATAGCTCGATCCTTTGCTGAGCTAGGAGGTGCTTTTTATCTAAGGCCTCTAACTCTTGCAGTCGACATCGATAGTTGTCATCTATTGTCAATTGATAAGTGAGGGCGACGCGGAGTGAGGGTATTTGAGTTTCTAACGGGAGAACCGCTTCACTCCCGTACACCAGGGAGAATGGTGTATTACCGGTGGCTGTTCGAACTGTGGTGCGATAAGACCATAAGCATTCACCGAGCTTCTCGTTCCAGTCGCGCTTGTTGGAGGAGACGAACTTCTTGAGGAGTTTGATGATCATTTTGTTGAACGTCTCTGCTAACCCGTTTGTTGTTGGGTTGTACGGCGTCGAAGCGATATTCTGAATACGGTGTTTATCGCAAAACTGATAGAATGCGTGGCTTACAAACTGCGGGCCATTATCATGGATGATCCTTCGGGGCAGTCCAAAGCGGTAGATAATGTGATGCTTAAGGAAGCTGATTACGTTTAAAGTCTTGACTTCTGCGAGTGGGGCAGCTTCTGCCCACTTGGAGAAGTAATCCGTGATCGCAAGTATGAAGTGATGTCCTCGGGAGGAAGGTAGGGTGATTGGACCAATGATATCCATTCCCCATGCTTCGAATGGCCAGGACGCCACCGTCGGATATAGAAATTCGGATGGTTGATGAATGAAGTCCGCGTGGACTTGGCAAGCTTTGTATTTTCTAGAATAATCTATCGCATCTGCCACCATTGTGGGCCAATAATAGCCCATTCGGCGAAGGCGATCTTGTAGTTTTGGGCCGGGCTGGTGGGCCCTGCAGACACCGTCATGAGCTTCTCGTACTGGTTCTTTGGCTTCTGTGTTTGACAGACACCGAAGTAATAATCCGTCGTAAGAGCTGCGATACAGCATCTTCGTCTCTGTATCGTATAAGAATCTGAGAGAACGCCTTCTGATGGAAGTGGCTTCCTTTGGGTTCTCGGGCAGGATGTCATAGACGACGAAGTCGATGAATGGTTGTCTCCAATCTGGGGCGTCATCGATCGTCTGTATGGAATAACTTGCCACGAATTGCACATTGATTTTAGGACAGACCAGTTCATGGCCTATCACTTCCACTGATTGACGATCATAATTCGGAACTGCTAGGGAAGCGGCAAGACCGGCTAAGGCATCTGCTTCGATATTTCGGAGTCTGGGGACATGTTCGATAAAGAACCCCTCAAATGAGGAGATGATATCGATCGCTATTTGGTGATAAGGGATCATGTCTTCGTGACGGACTTCGTACGAACCCCGGATCTGATTGACGATTAGTTGGGAATCGCCGTATGCTTCAAGGTATTCTACCCCCAGCTCTCTTGCAAGTTGGAGGCCAATGACCAGAGCGTTGTACTCGGACACATTGTTAGAGCAGGGTTCTGTGAAGGAATAGGCACGGTTGATCACCAATCCAGAAGGGGAGACCAGCACTACCCCGACTCCGACGACTATATTGCCTTTAGGTCCGGTCCATGAAGCACCGTCAAAGAACATTCGCCATATAGCCTCGTGAGAGGTTGCATGCGAGTTGGCAACCTCGTCTGGGATCTTTTCGTATATTCTGGAGGACTCTGAGCCTGGGTGGGCTGCTAAAAAGTATGCCAGGGCTTGACCTTTGACTGCCTTTTATGGGACAAAGATCATATGATAAGGGGATAGCAATATTGCCCATGTAGCGAGTCGAGAGCTAAGTGCCCCTGGTTTGGTCATGAGACTCTGAGAGGGTTGATCCGTGAGATCACATGTATCGTTTGTCCGGTGACATAGTGTCGCGTCTTCTGAATGGCGTACACTAAGGCGAGGCATTCCTTCTCAACCGCGGTGTATCGGTGCTCGGGTTCCACCATCATTCGGCTGAGATAGTATATGGCTTGTTCGTGACCTGCATCGTTGCTTTGTGCCAACAGGGCACCGAGGGAGTGTTCCATCGCTCGTACATAGAGCAGGAATGGTTTTCCAGGGACTAGGGCCACCAAGACTGGAGGATTTGACAAATATTCTTTGATGCTGTCGAAAGCGCGCTGACATTCTTCGTCCCATACGAATGAGACTCCTTTCTTCATGAGGTGCGTGAATGGTCGGCATCGCCCGGAGAGGTTGGAAATGAACCTTCTGATGTAAGCTAACCTTCCTTGAAGGCCTCTGAGTTCGCGGAGATTTCTCGGGGGACCCATCTCCATGATTGCTTTTGTCTTTTCAGGGTCTACATGGATACCCTTTGCAGTGATGATGAAGCCTAAGAACTTCCCGCTGGATACGCCCAGGAAGGACTTCGTAGGGTTCATTTTCAAATTGTGCGTTCGCATTAGGTCGAATACTGTCCTTAGATCCTGCAGATGGTCTTCCTTGCTATGGCTCTTGACGGCTATGTCGTCAACATAGCACTCTACCGTCATGCATAAGTGGTCTCTGAAGATGATGCTCATGGCTCTCTGATATGTGGCGCCAGCATTCTTTAAACCGAAAGGCATGACTGTGTAGCAGTATGTGCCAATCGGTGTTCGGAATGATGTATGCTTTTCGTCGTTAGGAGACATTTTGATTTGGTTGTACCCCAAAAAGCCATCCATGAATGACATGTGTTCGAAGCCGCAGGTATTGTCGATCATGATGTCTGTGATAGGAAGGGGGAATTCATCTTTGGGGCATGCCTCGTTCAGGTTGCGAAAGTCGATGCAGATTCGAATCTTCCCATTCTTCTTGAGGACGGGTACTATGTTGGCGACCCAATCGGGATGTTACTCCTCACGAATGAAGCCGCTAGGTATCAGTTTGTTGACTTCAGCTTCGATCGCGTCCATGATTCCTGGGCAGAAGCGTTGCTGTTGTTGCTTGACTGGCTTCGTATCTGGTCGAATATTGAGTTTGTGAAGAGCGATGTCAGGAATTAACCCTGACATGTCTTCATAGCTCCAGGCGAACACATCAATGTACTCTCTGACAAGTTCTAACAGCGACTCCCGTTCTTCATCGGTTAGGCTTTTACTGATGAAGATCGGTTTTGGAGAAGATTCGCTGCCGAGATCCACTTGTATGACCTCATCTTCAGTAGGAGGTTCTCTCAGTTCGAACCGCTTTTCCCATTGCGCGTCTAATTTCTGGGCCCATGGCTCTAGCTCAAGGATTTCAGGGATGTCTTCGTCTTCCTCGTAAGCGTCGGCGAACGCCATGTTGACTGACATGACTTGTCTGAACACATCTCCGATGCTGGTATCTGAGTCAAAAGTTGGTGATCCGGTTGAATATGACTGCCAGTCGCATTCTTCATCTGAACTTTCAGGGGTCGTAGTAGGCGTTACATACCCTAACCCGCATCGAGTTTTGTTATAGTAGTTTCGTGGTTTGCCTGCCGGGACTGGCGGCTTCAAAGGTAATCGTCGCCCAGTGCCGTAGTTCAACCCTGGCGTCGTCTCTAGATCATACCCCTGTTTTTGTATGAGATATTTGGATTAAGGGCTATAGAGATACAGAGGCAGTCTCCCGGCATCTGACCCGAGGTCGACTTCTTCTATGGTGCAGGGATGCGGGTTGTTTGTCCGGCCGAAGATGATCGGATGATCTCCTCCTTCGAATATTCGGTAAGCGTCTTCTACTGGAGTAAGCTGGATCGCGTTGTACACATTTGTCACCTGTGTGTGTAGGTGAGCACCTATACCGTGTTCCATAGCATACATTGTACATAGCTTATTGAGCTCGGTATAGTTCAAGGATAACCCTTTATTGATGAAGTAAGGTATCTTTTCTAAGGGGATTACATCATCAGCGGAGGGGACATTGGTGTGGGTAGCCATATACTTGGCTAGCTTCGGTTCCTCTTCGGCTACCCCCTGTGTGAACGAAGACTGAGAGGACGTCCTAGGAAGCTTGATTGTCAGTGGTTCAGTTGATAGAGCAGAGCGGGGAGTTGTTGGCAGACTAGCGACCCCCAGTTTGGCATTTGATGTGGAGCAAGGAGTGGCTGGTTTGCTGGAAGTGTCAGACCTTGCATCGGGGTGACGACCCTTCCTGGGAAGGCGTATCGTCATGGGCCTGTCCGAGGGGTTGAGCTTTCCTGCTTGTGGTTGGCTGACTCTTGGTAACCTGATTGTTAGTGGCTCCGTTGTGGGTCTCGACACTTGGCCGGACCTTGGCAGCCGGATTATCATCTGCTCCTCTTGCGTCGAGAGGCTGATCGCGTCCTTCCGCAGAGTGGCGGTGAGGGGTGCGGACTTACCCGGTTTACGAGCTTGGAGGTGGATCATCAGGGGTCCTTCTGATCCCATGGCTGTCTCAGTATGAGCTTGTGCGTCTCCTTCATCAAGGTGCCTCTTCGACTTTTCGTATAGGTAGGAGTCTGAGTAGTAGGATTCAACCCCTTTGAAGGGATCGATATCAGCAAATTCTATCTTCACGAAGTCGTATTTGTCGACGTATTTGAAGCACTGGTGTAGCGTGAAAGGCACGATCATATAATCGTGTATCCATGGGCGCCCCAAGAGGATATTGTAAGAAGTGTCTGCATCTATGACGTAGCAGGTGACTTCGGATTGGAGGTCGCCAATTTGACACTTCAGAGGAATCTTCCCAATAGGGTAGCTCCTGCCCGAATTGAAATCGCTGATGGCGGTGCTTGTAGGTGTCAGGCGATGCATTGGGATACGGAGATGATGTAGCAGACCCTTCGGGATGATGCTTATGGAAGAGCCAGGATCAATGTGCATCCGATCCACCTTCACGTCGCCGATGTATCCCGTATAGTATAGCGGGCGATCATATAAGTTTGTTTTGATGAGCTTGTCCTGCGGAGTGAAGACGATGTTGGGCATTGCTCCCGTGTAGGTACTGTCTTGGAGATCCACGGGTGAGTCTTCCCCTGTGAGGTTGGATTGAGCAAGATAGGCATCGGCATTTTGGAGTGCTTCGCTCAATGCAATACGAACGTCCTTGGAGAGCCTTAGGAGTTCGTATAGTGATAATTTGGCCGGAGTGTTAGCCAATTGTGCTAAGATATCAAAGTTATAGGGCCTCTCTAGCCCTTGGGCCGCGTGCTTTCGGAGGGATTTGTCGAAGCGAGTCTCCTTCGGCCTACGCTTGTCGGTCGTCGAAGGCTGAGCCGGTCCCAGAGCATCAGTTGTAGTGGGTTGATGATTTTCGGCTGGGTTGTTAACCACAGGTTGGGATTGCGCTCCGGACCGTATGACGACGGCTGTAGCTTCCTCGTTGTCTGCTGAGATTGTATGGCAGGTCCTGATTTTTCCACTCTTCCTTTTATTGGTGGAAGATGGTGTGGGCCGAGTTACTTCTGATACTAAGTCTGGATGGACCCACATGACCTCCCCTTGTGAGGTGGTGAGAGGTACTAGACCGACAGCCAGATCTCGGGGAGGGGGAAGATTGGTAATCTCTATTGTTGCCAGAGGGATGGGGATCACCCCGTCTTGAGTCTCCGTCGGAGGGAAGCTGCCGAATTGTACGGACACCATATTGGCTGCTATGGTTACCTCTTCGAAGTCGATGGCCAGAGCGTTCGAATCGATGAGACTTTGGATGTACCTTTTTAGTTGGTAGCATTCGTGTGTAGCGTGGTGTACATAACGGTGATAATGGTAGAACTTTGGGTTCTCCAGATCAGCCGGCCGAGGCTTCCATCTTGGTGGAGGAAGCTGAATTCTACTCCCTTGTATGAGCATGTCCAAGATAGGCTTGACGTGGCCGTCTTCGAAGGAGTAATCGATTTGCGGCCATTGTTTGTCTGCTGGTTGTGACTCGGGCTTTTGTGCCATGTCAGCCACCATAGCCTGCTTTTCCTTGCTGTCCCGATTGTTGGAGGGGTTACCCCTATTATCGTTGTTGGGATGCTTGCCCTTGTTTTCTCCTTCCGAGATGTGCAACCCCAGTTGGCGAGCCTTCTTTAGTCGTTCTTCGGCACTTGTGGCGCTGATGATGAATGCCTTCCAATCTTTGAATTGACTTTCGCCCATCCAGAGACTGATCTTAGGAAGCAGTCTCTTTTGGCAGATCTCAATCAAAGAGGAATCTGGATTTCCGGAGGGCAGCTTCATGGCGGTCTGGCAGAACCGCTCGATGTAGTTCCTTGTCAACTCCTTCTCTCCTTAGACGACGTCCATGAGAGTGGACATAGTGACGTTCTGTCCTACTTCGTAGAATCGCTCCAAGAACAGGCTCTTGAAGCCAGCGAAGGAATGGATGCAGTTGTCTGGTAGATTGCGGTACCAATCGAAGGCGACCCCTTCTAACGCCCCAATGAATAATCGTATGAGGATGGCATCATCATGGGGCAGATGGTCGGTGGTAACCTCGAAGTAAGTGATGTACCGACTTGCTGAGGTTTTGCCATCATACGGGTTGATATTGAACGGCTTATATCTTGGTAGGAATGGAACATCCCGCCATTCAGCAGGGTATGGTTGCCGTATTCTGAGATCTTGAGCGTTTTCTCGGGCATAGAACATGGCTCGGAGCTCCTAGACCTCTCTCCTTACTTCTCGGGTCTCATCTGTCGTGGTAGGGGCTGTTATTTCGGAAGGATTATTGCCCGGGTTTGGTGCCGCTGAGTTTGAATCTATATTGATCGCGGGGCCCGTGCTTGTTTGACCAGGCGTTCCTTCTTGTAGAGTGGGCAGGACCGCTTTAATCTCGTCTACAGATTTGACCAAAGCAAGTAATATGGCTTCGAGACTGCCAATGCACTGGCGATCACTGGAACCACCTTGATTGCTGTCCGTCATGAACACCGTCCTTACGTGAGGAGTGATAGAAGGGACGGTGGAGGATGTGCCCTCCGAGTCGTACCCGTGTACCGAGAAGTCATCGGGATATGTGGGAATATTGTCTTCTGGTTCGGACTCGGAGGGAGCAGTACCCCCGGCCTCAGAGTTTACTTCGTCTTGAGAATCACGGGTGTCCTCGGGGACATCGGTGTCTGTCGTTCCTGATGGGAGAATCGTTTCCCCGGGCTCGGCTCCTTGAAACATTGGATTGTTACGGATGTACGGATGAGTGCTACCTCCAACCCCCAGCGATACGGATGATGAATTTCCCACTGCAGCAGATTTCGTCTTTGAACGGGTGTGTTGGAATACTCCGGTGGAAGACAACCATTTAGACGACAGTTTTGTAGCTGTAGTGGTTGATATCTTGGGACTGGAGATGCTTGTCTTTTTCACCCTCCTTTCGGTGGGGACCTTTTGAGCGGAATTGCAGGAGACAACAGGTGGTGCCTCATCTTCTGAGCTCGGGTGCTGTAGTCTTTGGAAGACGGACGACCGATCTTCCGTTACTGCTGCGTTATTGCAGTAGCAATTGACGATGATTTGGGTGCAGCGATATCCAAGCGAGGACTCTTTGCACGCCGACACTCCTTCTCTTTCCTTACGTTTATGGAGGATCACCTTCCGCAGGTCAGAGGAACCACTCTGTCCATTTGCCGCCGGGGGCTGGACTCGAGCGGTTGCATACAACTTCCCATCCGAGGCCCGTGTGATAGTCAACGGGATGCCCCGATAGTCAAAGGTTGGGACAGCTGACTGGACCCGATGAGTCCTCGCTGTCCTAGACTTCCTCCTTTTAGCACCTGCGGGTGCATAATAGGAGTAGTCCAAGTTGAATAACAGAGAGTCTGGCTTATCATCCAGAGAAGTATCAGGGTCAGAACCGTATGAGAGACGGTCGAAGACTGATCTAGAGAAGCGTAAAACGGATGCTATGCGGCTAGGGTTGGATACCGTGCAGGCTGTCTGCATGCGGTTGTCTTCTGCCGTCGGATGAATTGTTTTTGTGCGGCTAGGAGTCACGACCGTACAGGCTGGCCGCATGCGGTTGGCAATTATGGACGCATGGGTTTTCTGCAAGCGGTTGACTCCCATAGCCGTATGAGTTTCATCCGTGTGATTGGCAACTGTAGCCGCATAAGCTATGCGGCTGACAGATATGGCCGCATGAGTTTTCTTCATACGGCTGGAGGATGTAGCCGCATGAGCTTTCTCCCTGCGGCTGATACCCTTATGCGGCTCGGATCTCATAGAGTTCCTCTTTGCCCCTGCAAGTCTAGCATCATAGTGTTTTCTTCTGCCAGACTTGGGGACCGCAGAGTTGTCTACGATCTGAAGTGGGGCCGCAGGGGAATCTTGCTCGCCGTCTTGAACAACAGAGGGTGTCTCTGCAAAAGCTTCAGCAGGAACGAAGGATCAGGGTCTCCACTCCTTACGGGCCTTCTTTGTGTGGGCTCGCTTCTGGACTGGGCCAGTGCTCTTGTCGGAGAGTATCTCTTCGAACGCCTGTTGGTCGAACCGGGTGACCATCTTTTGTTGAGTGGAGCCAAGCTTGGCTGCATTCGATTGTGTCACCAACTCCTCAGCCGTGGAGAAGTTTGTCCCCAGCAGAGTCGCCATCGTATTTGCCATGAAATATAAAAGAACAGAACAATTATAGGAGGACCGAACTTTTACTTCACGTTACAAACTCGCTTGTACAAAGAAAGCCTAGGGACGAAAACCTAGGTACAACAGTCTAAGTACAATTGTTTATTTTAGATTCTGGGGGTGACGATAGAGGCTCGGGAAGGCGACGGCAGCCCTGCCTTACTCCTTGGACGATCGGTATGTAGCCTTGGCTCCCTGTGAAAAGATGGTAGGCGTTGACGAAAAAATGCTCTTCTTGCTCCTCTGTTGCTCTTCTGGCTTCTCTCTCTCTGTGTATTCTTTTTTTGACTATTGGGGGGGTCTCTCTGTATATACGTATTTTTCTCTCTGAAATTGTATATATTTACAATTGCTATTTATAATAGTGGGATGTGATCATTAGGATTGCCAATGATTAGCTTTTGGAGATGGCGGCGTCTTGGAGATTGGTCCATCTTGGCCATTCGTTTTAATTATGATGAATCTGGGCCATTAGGTGTAGATTGCACCAAATCCCATGAGCAATTAATGCTGATTGGAATAAATCTTCCTTATACTGATCTTCTGATATCTGCAAATAAATCAGATCTATTCTTCTGCCACGTGTCCCAGATCTATTGGGATCTGACCCAATCTTTAATGGCAGCCAATCTGAGGAATTAATCGGTTTAGGACACGTGTCCTAGGAGCTGCTGGGGGAATCTGGACCGCATGAATAGTGAGCCGCATATGAATGTGAGCCGCATATGAATATGAGCCTACGTGTCAGGGCTGCGTGGGCAGTGGCCTTTACTTGAGTCCTCTAACCACAGAGGAGTAATCCTTGTGGGCCGCATAGGTATATATCCGCCTGGGCCGTATGGATATGATCTTCGTGAACCGCATGAGAAGTCCTCGCTCGATCCGCATGAGGCTTTCATGGCCTAAGCCGCATAGGATGGATTCACTTCTGAGCTGCATGGGAAGTCCTTTGCTCGAGCCGCATGAGGCTCCTATGGCCTGAGCCGCATAGGATGGATTCACTTCTGAGCCGCATGGGAAGTCCTTTGCTCGAGCCGCATGAGGCTCCTATGGCCTGAGCCGCATAGGATTTATTCTGAGCCGTATGAGAAGCGAGCCGCATACAAATGCCCACGTGGCAAGGCCACGTGGCATTTTTATGGCTCTCGGAGGATTTGTGTCAGAGATTTCTTTCCTCTTCCCTAGAGATTCATCATTACGGCAGAGCCATAATTACCTGCCTTTGGTGTCAGGGCTGTCAACTTTTCAGAGGGGTCAGCCGTCATAGCAATTAATGCAGCGTGGGTGGAGGGGGGCACTAACAGGCCACGTGTCTTCTGAGCCGCATGAAACGCTTTGGGCCGCATAGCTCCTTGTGCCGCATGATTCAATGAACCGCATGCATTTTCTGAGCCGCATGGATCTTTCCTGGCCGCATGAATTATTTTTTTTAGTATTTTCCATGCTTCTACAGCAGCCAATCTCCCGTCTCGCCAAGCAGAGCTATTGTGCCCTACAAACCTCCAACAATCAACCTTACCAACAAATTTGACATCCTCGCATCAGCCCTTCCAGACGTCTCACAAGAGACCTCCACCTCTGAAGACTAGGACTGCAAATGAGCCAAGCCGTTCGCAAGTTGCTCGAAGCTCGGCTCGATAAAAGCTCGTTTGAGCTTGGTTCATTTACTGAACACGCTAAGCTCAAGCTTCATTTTCGAGCTCATTTAATAAACGAGCCAAACTCAAGCATAGAAGTACTCTGTTTGTTTGAGCTCGCGAGCTGGCTCGTTTAGAAGCTCATTTAAGAGCTCGTTTAAGAGCTTGTTTAGAAGCTCATTTGTTCTTTATTCAATTCTAATTTTATATATATTTGTGAATTATACATTTATATGTCCTTATTAATTGATATTAAGGAAATTTTTATAAATAAATTGTTAATATTACAGGCACTTGAATTCAAACATAACTAAATTGTAACCAAGCTCGTTAAGCTTAAATTCATTCTTAATGAGCTTGAAATAACGTTGAACAAGCTCGAAATCAAGCTTAACGAGCTTGATTTTGAGCTTATCGAGCTTGTTTATCAAGCTTGAATCAAGCTTGCTTATCAAGCCAAGCTCGAGCTCAAACAAAGCCAAGCTCAAGCTTAATATAAACAAGCTCGAGCCAAGCTCAAGCACTAAAATAAAAAATTTATCAAGCTCGAGCTTGAGCTCGATTAATTCTAGTCAAGTCAAGCTCAAGCTTACAAAAGCTTGGCTCGGCTTGGCTCGTTTGCAGCCCTACTAAAGACCACACCGAGGCCCTCAGCCCGACAGAGGCTACCGAGATCACCGTGGACACACCGACAAGGAGGCAGATACGGAACATCAGAATCTAGGGCATCTATCGGCCCCAACAAGCAGAAAGGATCCCCCAAACCTTGACTCAGATCCCCATCCCCTCCAACCCATAATGCAGTGATCATTCGAGCGGACGCTCTGGCCAACATCGGTCAAGCACCAGTGGCCAGGCTACAATAGGCCATGGATGCTGGTCTCACCAGTTCGAACAGTCACTTTGGAGCTTTAGCAGAAATAGCAAGAGAGGTCTACATGCACCCGACTGAGGAAATAATGGACCGGACTAAAGACACGATCACCACGAAGGAAGGATTGGAAGCAGTCACCACCAAAACATCCAAAAAATAAGTGATAAAGAGTCCACGGCCATGACCACCAGGTCAGCAACGAAAATCACCAAATCCTCCCTCCACAGCACCTCAATGCTTAACATCCTTTAATGGAATGTTATGGGCATGGTGAACAAACCCACTTTGAGAAGATTAAACAGTCTCAAGAAAATCTACAGGATTGAAATATTAGTGATCATTGAACCCAAAATTCCCCATAAGAAACTCAAATCCATCCAGCTTCAGCTAGGCTTCCCCTCTGCAATTGCTAGATGTCACGACATCTGGATCCTCTTAGCGGGCGACGTCAAGTTCTTCATCATCCATGACTTAAGGTAGGCGCTCTCGTGTTTGGTGGAACACCCCATGCTCCAGTCCCGATCCCTCTTGTCAGTAGTCTATGGCAGCTATGACATATCAGAACACAAATAGCTTTGGGAGGTCCTGAAGGACACTCACCTTAACCACACCAACTTCCCGTGGCTTTGTGTCGGTGACTTCAACACTATTACTTGCAGAGAGGAGAAGTCTGGGGGTCGTCCGCCCCCCATCGACGGCTATGAATGATTTTACCAAATTCATATTCAGCGCCCACTTATCACCTCTTCAGTTCTCCGGCAACACATTAACCTGGTATAACATGTAGGAAGGTGCCCGGTGATAATATTTTCGTCTGGATCGTGCCCTCATAAACGCTCGGTGGACAGATATGGGGATCAACACCAGCCTCTCGTACCTCAACTCCACATAATCAGGCTATTCCCTCTCCTCGTCGAAATTAGTAGTAACTCGAACAAGATCAAGAAAAGTTTTCGTTTACTTGACCTATGCAGCCATCACCCCTAATTCATGAACATTATGGCTGCCGTCTGGAGCGCTCCTGACGAGCCCGACCCCCTTATCTGTGTGGCGGCTAAGCTGACAGCCACAAAAAAATCCCTCACTGTATGGAGTAAGGCCGCCTTTGGCAATATCTTCTAGGTCATCCGTACGGCTGAGGATGACGTTGCTAGTACGTAGATTCTGTAGTGCCCCGACCCGCAAGATGCCTTATGATGGATGGTTGGTTCGATGAAGCCTTGTTGGACTTAGGATTATGCGAATGATCGCTTGAAAGGCTATACGATCGTGGCGGGAATCATCCTATGAATGTGAGTAGTATTGAACCCTTCAAAGATCCTTTAGCTTCACGCTTAAAATAAGGATAGTATGTTATGTTTCTTATTGTGTTGCTCAATAACACCTTGCATGGAATTTGGAAAGATAATGAAAGATAATAATCACCTGAACGTAAACTGTTGTGGCTAAATGAATTGTATGCTTGTACGCTGTTGCGATGAATTACATGACAAGTGAAGGCAAAGTCCCAAATACTTGGACAGTGAGTATATCGAGCTTTGGCTCAATGAATATATGGCAAAACAGATGTTAAGACCCAAGAACTGGGCAGTGAGTATGCTTGAATTGCATTTGAATGAATGAATGCTAAACAGATGCTAAGTCCAGGAATTGGGCGGTGAGTACATTGAGTTGGTTAGAAAGATGTATGGTATCAAAGATGTGGCGAAAGGATTGGGTAACAACATTCTATTATCCTGTTGTCGATGTAGAATGTTGATTACGCCAAGACCCTGGATTGGGTAGATGATAATATGAGCATTGGCTCAAGACAAGATGGCAAGATGGCAATATGAATGAGAATGGTGGCTGAATTACTTAGTTTTCCTTATCATGCATTATATGTTTTCTTCTTAGATAAGTTGCATAGAGTTGCATGGTCATGGACAACTTGTCGACAAGGTGGTTTCTCGAACGGTATTCCTGGGCCATGGAACCCGGTTCGTCCTAGGGGAAACCAATGCTGAAGTAGTAGCAGTGCTGAAGTAGTAGCACGGTATACAGGACTTGCAGTGGGGCTAGCTACCTGCACTGGCAAGGGCGCTGTATACCTGTAAGTCGGTCCAAGATGGCGTGTCGCCAGTGACCTTCATATAGATAGGTCAGGTGCTAATGATGTCTTATGCAGGCAGAGTAAGTTATTACTCAAATACAGGGAAGGATGTCGGCTGTTGGTAAGAATCACCTGAACGGTGATATTTATATTGAATCATGATATTGTTCCTAACAATGTCTTGTGCAAGCAGAGTAAGTATTATAAATGTACAGGGATGGCTAAACGACCATGGGTAAGAATCACCAAAGGGTGATAACTGTATGCTTTAAATTATGTTGGCTATGAGATTTGCATGCTTTACTTCTTGTCGGCTATAACATGAAATTGACCCTAAGGCAACGAGAAAGACCACTGTTAATAATGTTCTGTAACATGATTACTTAGTGTTGTCTTCTTAAGTGAGTTGGGCCAGCATCGCTCGCCTGTACATTGATAATGTACTGACCCACGTTGTGGGCAATATTACAGGTGTTTACTTGGGGGAAATCCTGTAAATCAGTGCTTGGCATCGATGAATCGGATGGGTGTGCAGAAGCTCTTCTTCCAAGACGATGTCTTCTGCTATATGTGACATAATGTATGGAACAGGGAAACTCAGTTGTACCAGTGAGATTGTAGCCATATTGGCAAGTTTATTTTAAAAAAGTCGATATATTTATTTGTAGCCTAAAGGACAAGTGTATACATTCATTTGGCTACTCAAAAGTCTTGTAATCAGTTGTAAACTCTGTATTCCGCTGCAAGTCTTGTAATCTATTATGATTATTAATAAAAGAGACACATTTTTTCAATATTTTGTGTGACTTCAATTTATCTGCTTGGTTCCGCTGCGTTGTCGATGTTTTCTGAGAATTACCAGGAACTGTAATGGTTTTGCCTTGTACAAGTACAATCTAGACGTGTACGACATCACGTCCAGTGGCTAGTTTTCGATCCTCCGGGATCGGGGCGTGACATAATGGTATCAGAGCACGGCTTTACATCCTTGGATTCCTATTCGATCTGTTTCGAATCAATGTTGCTACTAAGATGATTCTAAGCTGCTTTCGCGATGATTCAAAGATTGCTTTCGCGATTATTCAAAGTTGCTTCCGCGGTGAATCAAAGTTGCTTCCGCGAATACTCAAAGTTGCTTCCGCGATGAAATCAAAGTTGCCTCTATGATGACTCATAGTTCTTCTTCGATTATTCTGTGTTGCTTCCAAACTATTCTATGTTGTTTCCTTGACTGAAAGTTCGTTGATCATTCTAACCTCTCACTGGGTGTTCCATACAATAAGTCTAAATATGTGGGCTGTGATATGTGTGCTTTGTTGAATTTCTAAAAGATACCAAAAAGAATAACAATGATGCGATGTGGTAATAAGTTGTGAGGTATGTTGGATGTCTTATGTGTGGGATTCTTTGAATCGATTGTTATGCAGCAATCGACCGTGGGTGATGGCTTGGTATGTTGGAACAGAATGTGCATGGATTTCAGTGAATAGGAATCGACAGAATCTTGAGTCGATATTTGTGGTCAGCATAACCACTGCAGGATGGATTGTCCATATTGGACGTTGGTTTGATGCGAGGGAATATTGTGTTGGGAATGGCTTGAGCTCTGAGTGGTATATTACATATACCCATGTCGTGATAAGATGTCCCTTGACCATTGATGTGTTTATGATTTTATGATTGCTTTACCTATAAGGTATTGGGTGGTATTGAATCGTAACTGAGCTTACGATTGATATATGTTGGCTAGACGTGTTCTTTGTTAAGTTCGGATGACCCGTTATGAGATTTTGATGTGTTCGGGTGAACCATCGCTAGACCTTGTCGGTTAGCATTATGTTGGGTAATAAGAGAATTGAGAATATGAAATGAATGCCTTGGTTGGGAATGAAAAAAATAAATTTCAGATTCAGACGAAGACTTGGATCAGTTGGGTAAAAGGATTGTAGGCTTAGTAACGATGGTGTGGTGTTGCTATTGAAAGATTTTACGAGAACAACTATGGACCGAATATTGAACGATGTTGGAATTGAGTGAAAGAAATTGCATGTTGGATATCGACAGAATTAATGGTAATATTAGACGCTTATCGGGATGTGCGAATGATTTAGATGATGCAGAGAGAGTTGCATCAACGACCGAAAATATTGAGAAAGGGATTGAGGAATAGATGTTCTTAGCACGTGGTGCAGTGTGCTTGAGGGAAATTGATGTCCTGAATTAACAAGTTATAACCCTTGACTATTCTGAGGCATAGAGAATAAGTACTTGTTCCTTGATGCATGAAAGAATAGATGTTCCTTACGAGAGTCGAATGGCTGGGATACAAATAAGTATCGAGGTGCAGCGATATGTAATAGACCATGTCGGTAGATAATGTTGTCGCATGAATAACAAGTTGGCTAGAATATAGAATTATTGGATTATGACTTAGCTGATGAGTTATGTTATATCCACTAAGATGACCGATACACGAATGCTAGATGATTGGTGCTATAGAGATTGGATCGGTGCATGAATAGTAAATTTTCTTATGGAATCATAAGGAGATGATGCAAAACGAATATTGATGGTTAACGTGAATTGCTAAGAGATGACCGTGTTGGTGTTAGAAAATTTATAAATGATGCCTCGGAAGAAATACGATTTTTATAGTTGTCTATGTTCTTGGTTAAGGAGTACAGACCGTATCGATGATCTGAAAATATGGGAAACGAATATGTCGCAAAGAGACCATAGGAAGAGATCGTAAGTGATAAAATATTGAGGTAACAATGTTGGATTATGCTTCGGAATAGTTAACCTGATTGAATAGACAATTTGAATACGATATAAGGATGCAAGTCGGATTGAACAAGTGATGCTATGTCTATGCAAGTGGAAATTGGAAGTTTGAATATTTGATTGATAAGTTTTATATGATAGCTTCGGATTGACCCATAGACTTGTGGGATAGAATTGTCGGATAGATTTTGTCGGTTGCGGGTAAGTCTAGAATGAGACTTCGCTGGGTATGACCTGAGTATGAGTACGGGTAGAAAGACTTGACTCTAGATTGTCAGTTGGTTGCCTAGATTATTGGCTAGTTGCTTAGATTGCCGGTTGTTTGCCTAGAATGTTGGTTGGTTGCCTAGAATGTTGATTGGTTGCTTAGAATGTCGGTTGGTTGCCTAGAGTGTCGGTTTGTTGCCTAGAATGTTGGTTGCTTGCTTAAGTTTCAGATTGGTTGGCTATGTTCTTCAGTTGTCCGTGTTGGGAATAAGTTCATAAGATTGGGGTGGTGTCCCATGTCCCTAAGTTGATCAGACCATAGAGTCGTCCCTATGATGAGAATTGGTTACCTCTAAGATAAGAGATAAGTATGTCCCTGACCTGATAACTACTCATCTCATATGAGTTAGCTGAATGTTTGGTTTAGCTTAGATTAGCTGACCATAGAGACTTGACTGAATGCTAAGTTGACTGTTGGAAAACCGTAGGATGTCCCTATTGATGTTGTGTGAGTATAGTTGGTATGAATAAGATGTGTTGGAAGGTAGGCTTCGGAATGGAATGGATATTTGGAAAATTTTGATGTTATAATGTTGGATGAAATGACGGATCATGTTGGTTTTGGAAATTGAGTTGCTTTGTTGGAATACTGGAAATCGTTGGAACTGGTTGGATTTGGTTGATTAAAATTGAGCTGCGTAAAATTGATGGTAGTGCTTTGAGACAATTGGAATAATTTCATTGATCGGATCGGAATTGAGGATAAATGTAACGACAGAATTGAATAGTGCATGTAGCAGAGATCGACGAGAGCAAATGTGATTAGGAATGACCCTCGGGATTAATGTTGTTGGATATAAGAGTTGCTTATGCGAGAGGATAATATGTTGGCTTATCAATACGAGAAAATATTGGGGTACAACGAGAAATGTTACTAGAATGGAATGATGATACAATTTGATGGATGGATCATGATCAGAAAATTTACAAGTTGTAAACAAAGTGTATGGATGCGAACGATAACGAATACAAGAATTGATCGATGAGAATCGGATATCGAAATAAAATGTGGCTATAGGATTTATCAACTTTGGTGGCATGGATGACAATGAACTTGAAAGGAATACTTGATACATCTAAGTCGGAATGCTTTGGGAAAATTTTGGATCGATTGTGGAAAAAAGAATTCGAGTTGGAATTGGCAACATCTATTGTCTTATTAAGTTGGTTGGAATATTGAATAAACAAGTGGGATTATACGAGATGCTCAAAAAGAATTACTGATGTTCGGAAAGGAAGTTATACCGTAGCTCGTTCGCTTTCTCTATCACTGAACTTGGCTAAAGTGTATGTATTCCGAGGACGCCTAAAATATGTGCATGATTCCAACTAAGTGGTATGCTGAATTCAAACGAAGCCACGGGGAGGATTATCATATGCTAAGGATTTGCACGAGTGTTGGAAGAAAGATCAAAAAGGGATGGTAAACTACTTTGAATCAATTGAGGTGCTATAGCGAGACGGTACATTACTTGAGATCAATCGGAAGATTGCGGAGAAATATTAAATAGTGCAAGTTGATCGTTGAGAAGTTTTATGAAAAGTCGGTTGAAGTTTTGGGGATGAGTTTTGTTTTAAGTTTTGAGGACGAAACTTTTTCTGGGTGGTATATATTGTAGTGTCCCGACCCGCAAGATGCCTTATGATGGATGGTTGGTTCGATGAAGCCTTGTTGGACTTGGGATTATGCGAAGGATTGCTTGGAAGGCTATGCGATCGTGGCGGGAATCGTCCTATGAATGTGAGTAGTGTTGAACCCTTCAAAGATCCTTTAGCTTCACGCTTGAAATAAGATAGTATGTTATGTTTCTTATTGTGTTGCTCAATAACACCTTGCATGGAATTTGGAAAGATAATGAAAGATAATAATCACCTGAACGTAAATTGTTATGCCTAAATGAATTGTATGCTTGTACGCTGTTGCGATGAATTACATGACAGGTGAAGGCAAAGTCCCAAATACTTGGGCGGTGAGTATATCGAGCTTTGGCTCAATGAATATATGGCAAAACAGATGTTAAGACCCAAGAACTGGGCAGTGAGTATGCTTGAATTGCATTCGAATGAATGAATGCTAAACAGATGCTAAGTCCCAGGAATTGGGCGGTGAGTACATTGAGTTGGTTGGAAAGACGTATGGTATCAAAGATGTGGCGAAAGGATTGGGTAACAACATTCTATTATCCTGTTGCCGATGTAGAATGTTGATTACGCCAAGACCCTGGATTGGGTAGATGATAATATGAGCATTGGCTCAAGGCAAGATGGCAAGATGGCAATATGAATGAGAATGGTGGCTGAACTACTTAGTTTTCCTTATCATGCATTATATGTTTTCTTCTTAGATAAGTTGCATATAGTTGCATGGTCATGGACAACTTATCGACAAGGTGGTTTCTCGAACGGTATTCCTGGGCCATGGAACCCAGTTCGTCCTAGGGGAAACCAATGCTGAAGTAGTAGCAGTGCTGAAGTAGTAGCACGGTATACAGGACTTGCAGTGGGGCTAGCTACCTGCACTGGCAAGGGTGCTATATACCTGTAAGTCGGTCCAAGATGGCGTGTCACCAGTGACCTTCATATAGATAGGTCAGGTGCTAATGATGTCTTATGCAGGCAGAGTAAGTTATTACTCAAATACAGGGAAGGATGTCGGCTGTTGGTAAGAATCACCTGAACGGTGATATTTATATTGAATCATGATATTGTTCCTAACAATGTCTTGTGCAGGCAGAGTAAGTATTATAAATGTACAGGGATGGCTACACGACCATGGATAAGAATCACCAAAGGGTGATAACTGCATGCTTTAAATTATGTTGGCTATGAGATTTGCATGCTTTACTTCTTGTCGGCTATAACATGAAATTGACCCTAAGGCAACGAGAAAGACCAATGTTAATAATGTTTTGTAACATGATTACTTAGTGTTGTCTTCTTAGGTAAGTTGGGCCAGCACCGCTCGCCAGTACATTGATGTTGTACTGACCCACATTGTGGGCAATATTACAGGTGTTTGCTTGGAGGAAATCCTGTGAATCAGTGCTTGGCATCGATGAATCGGATGGGTGTGCAGAAGCTCTTCTTCCAAGACGATATCTTCTGCTATACGGGACATAATGTATGGAACAGGAGAACTCAGTTGTACCAGTGAGATTGTAGCCATATTGGCAAGTTCATTTTAAAAAAGTCGATATATTCATTTGTAGCCTAAAGGGCAAGTGTATACATTCATTTGGCTACTCAAAAGTCTTGTAATCAGTTGTAAACTCTGTATTCTGCTTCAAGTCTTGTAATCCATTATGATTATTAATAAAAGAGATACATTTCTTCAATATTTTGTGTGACTTCAATTTATCTGCTTGGTTCTGCTGTGTTGTCGATGTTTTCTGGGAATTACCAGGAACTGTAATGGTTTTGCATTGTACAAGTGCAATCTAGACTTGTACGGCATCACGCTCACACTACAACAAAAAATCCTTTTAATGACGGCTAAAAAGCGTCATTAATGACGAACCATGACGCTTTTTTTCCACTGCAACCGTTATAAAAACGGGTGTTATAAATATTTTTTAAAAGCGTCATAAAATAACTATCTTGAATAGTTAATATATAGTGCACAATTCAGAACAATTTTAAAATGTCATGAATAGATAATATGTATAGGCTCAATGCAGCACATTTATAACACTCATATTACTGAACTCATCACATTTATAACACTCAATACTGCACATTATATATTACTTTCCAAAAACTTCTCAATTCAATTTTAAAACAACAACTTTGAACTATATTCACAAGAAAACATATATTTACAACTACTACTTAAATGAATCCTCAAAACAAGTAACTACTTTGGCTTCAACTTGAGCACATCAAAACTGTCAACATCACGTGTAGCAAATCCCACCATTGCAATAATATTTGCATCTTCATGTGCACCTGAGAAAGAAAATTAATACTAGTTAGCTACAATTCCACCATGCATCTATAACAAGTATTATCAACACATTAAGATAACACCAACTTACAAATTTGAAAATAGAGAGAGCTCTATGAGCTAATCTTCAAAAACTTCAATGACTAAGGCATTAAAAACGATATATCAATGGTTCATGCTTTAAACCTCATCTTCTTAAATTTTAGTTTAACTAAAGGCAGAATTAGAACTACTAATTTTTTTCTTAAGTTTGAACAATCAAATTTATTGGATACTTGACCACAAAAGAATTAATAATCACTACAACTAAATTCTTTCCAGAAAAGATGTTAACTTAGGAGAAAACTTACTAATTGTTCCAGAAGTCAAGCTACACATACTTAGAGAGAAGTAAAATACTTACCGGTAGAGCCATCTTCTTCAATGTACTCATTGCCAAAGAGTGAAATGATTCATATTCAAGAAACTATTTGATACTATGATAGAAACTATTTACCAATCTGGAAGAAGCCAAAATGCTTGCTAACACTTGTATCATATCAGAAAAAGCTTTATCTATTGATACCACATAAAAGTCCTAGTCTTCACCCAATTACAATATAATATGCAATTTCTTCTTTTACTCCGTAATGCAAATATATCCATGTCCAAAATGAGAGAATTATAAGAAAAAACTCTTAATTTTAATGCTTACCTCATGAACCCTTGGTCTATGGTGTCTGAGCTCCAGTAATGATTCCTTCCTTTCTATCAGGACTCCAAGTTCCCCATGCACAAATACTTGAGCTGCACTCAAAAGGATACAAAATTCAGCTCAAAAGAAGTCATAGTCAACTAAGAGTTTTTGCTTTGATTCTATACTCATGCACAAATACTTGTATGTTATCCCACTTGAGGACAGTCCAATATACCTAGATGCAATAGCATTTACATGGTTAGCTTGTCCATTCTACTATAGATAATGTAACATGAAAAAAATAAGTTATGACGAACTCACTTATCACGGTTAGCAGCCGCTTTATTCTTAACTGCTGTATTTTTTCCTTGTCATTTAGAAGTGCTACAATCGATTCAACCTTCTTTCTTACATTTATTCCAGAATCCTTCCCATTAGGCTCAACATATGCGAAGCCTGAAAGGGACTTGATAAACATAAAGCAAGTAAATACAAAGTACTTAACAAAAAAATAACGTTCATCAGATTTTTCTATTATAGATGGAGAAACTATACTAAAATTTTGAAAGTGTGTTCGATAATATCATCAACTGCACGTTCGGATCCATTTGCTATCAAGTACTCAATAACAGTCAATGCCTGTGATTGAAGAAGAACTCGAGATTATAGAACAAGAATGAAGTTTGTAAACATAAGTTTGGCTGTCATCAGTTGAAAATATTACCTTGTATACATACTATTGCATACTGTTGGATCATGGAACAGTCTAAATCCAAGCTTTACAATTGTAGAGTCCCAATAGAAAAGCATATCAATTGTAAAGATATTCAGAACACTATTTCCATGGTTCTGTAAAACTTTTCATGGAAGAGGAGATACCATGAGATGTGTTCATCCTTACAAATTAGCTAGGTAACATCTGTGAAACAATATTAGATTTATGCTCCATTAACTATGAGGCACTCTCTCCCACAAAACATGGAGCTCAAAAAAGCTTGAAAAGATCACCAATGACAATTCTAAAGAATTCAACTTGATAAGTAATGGGACGGGAGTACCAAAATAAAGACGCCCAGGAAACTACCAAACTTGCTGTGAATAAGATACAAACAAATAACATTTTTATGGAGCATCATCATAATGATGTTAAGGAACTGCAGAACAATTTTTTCTTTAGAATATGATACCAATAATATTTCTTACAAAACATTACACTCCAACATAAATCCTATGTATATCTTATCGCAAAAGATATGGATATTTGGAGGTCTCATATTTCATACACATCCTATAATTGATAGGAAGCTATCAAAAAAAATATAAAATCAGAACTCCATTTACCAACCAAACGGGCAAGTTAAGAAATCTTGTAGACATCATAGTATAACAGTGGCAATGGATAATGATTATACATCTAGAAGCAGAAAATACAACATTAAAATTGATTAATATTGGTGAAATCAAAGTTCACACATCAATTTATTGGTAAAATTGATTAATTTATTGGAGAGTGCTACCATCAGTAGAATGAACGTGAAATGAAATGCTTATAATTCATCAATTTTCCTTTTTTTCCTCTTTAGAATATGTGCAGGATGGACGCAGTAATTTCAGAAAAAAGGATGAACCTCAAATATATAAAAGTCCAAAAATTAGGGTTAGGGTTTTGGAGTTAGGGGAAAGAAAGGAGAAGAAGAGGAGAGGAGGGTGTAAGGAAGAGGAACTGACCCATGAGGGCTTCGGGTCCGAGGCCGGCGCCGGAACCGATGAAGCGGCAGAGGTTGCGGACCCACGATATCGACGACGCCGGAGGAAGGAGAGGGAGAGCGCGGAGAAGCGGACGAGCAGAACCCTAATGCTCCTCCTTCGCGTTCTTGTCGATCGCGTGCGCGACGGCCTCGAGCTTGTCCTGGAGGGCGACGATGAGCGTGAGGCCCTCCTCGAAGATTTTGGATCTAGAGTTAGGGTTTTGGAGTTGGAGGAGAGGAGGGAAAAGAAAGGAGGAAAAGGAGAAGACCAGAATGTTTTGGGGGAGAGGCGGGCTATAGCAAAGATTTTGCCAACAATTAAACTTAAAAAATATTACAAGTTTGCCACAGCTCTAAATTATTAATAATGCTTTGTTTTATAAACATTAGAAAAAGCCCAGAATTAGCCTAAACCGTCATAGAAAAAAGGTATTTCAAACTTTGATGACGCTTCTTTATCAGCCGTCATGAAATCCACTTATCAAGCGTCATTAATAGGTCTTTTTGTTGTAGTGCCAGTGGCTAGTTTTCGATCCTCCGGGATCGGGGCGTGACAGATTCTATTCGCTACTGACAGATCCCCTACGGCCTGGGCTTCCCTCAACCTTACCAGAGCGCTGCTTAAGTTTTGGCTGAAAGTCAAGACAGAATTCTGGAAATAGAAAGCGAGGCTGACTTGGGATATTGAGGGCGATAGAAACTCTAGCTACTTCCACTCATGTGTCAAGAGGTGCAGAAAACAGCTTAACCTCCACCAGATCGCTGACAAGAGGGGCATCATTCTTAAAGATCAACGGGGTATCCAATCGGCCGCCGCTAGTTTCTATTCCCAATTATTCACTAAAGAAATTATTATCAAGGATGTGGAATTCCTAACGGAGATCCCTCGTTTGATCGACGATAGAGATAATAATTAGCTACAACTTCTCCCCTCTGAGACTGAAGTCAAAGACGCAGTATAGGCCCCGAACGAACATAGTATGCCAGGACCTGACGGATTCACTAGTGTATTCTTCAGATCTTGCTGGGACATAATCAGGTCAGATATCCACGAGGCGGTCATTGCCTTCTTTCAAGGAACGAGGTACCCCAGACCGATCTCTTGTGCTAACCTAATCCTCATCCCCAAGAAGGGCAACCCGAAAACCTTCAAAGACTTTCGCCCTCTGAGTTTGTGCACCTTTACCAACAAAATCATCTCGGAGACCATTACCAACCGTATGTCCGAACTTCTCCCCAAGATTATATCCGAGGAGCTGAGCGGCTTTGTTCGTGGTCGGAATATTTTAGACAACATCCTGTTGGCTCAGGAAATGATCACATGCATGAAATTCTCGATAAGGGGCGGGAACATCACCATCAAGCTGGACATGGAGAAAGCATATGATAGACTTGACTGGCAATTCATGATATGGGTGTTTAGGGCTTTCGGGTTTTCGGAGACCTGGATTAACATCGTGTACAGATCTATCAGTAATTCTTGGTTCTCGACTGTTGTCAATGGGCAAGCAGAGGGTTTCTTCAAATCAAGCAGAGGAGTCAGACAAGAAGATCCATTATCATCCACCATATTCATCATAGCTGCAGAAGCTCTTAGCAGAAATCTCAACAAAATGGCTGGCACACCCTGTCCAGCATTTTTATACCACCAGCGGATACCTGATCATCACCCACCTGGCATATGCTGACGATATCCTTATTTTTTTCTTCTGATAACGTTTGGTCCGTGGAAGTGATTCATAAAATGCTTTAGCGATACACCAGATGCTCCGGTCAGCATGTCAACTCTAACAAGAGTGTCATCTATACCCACCACTCGGCCAATAGGGACCATTCTGCTATCCTCACTAACATCACTTCTTTCTCTGTTGCGTATCCATCGTTCTCTTATTTAGGGTGCCTGCTGGTGTACGGAAGATCCAACGCGGGTATCTTTGAAGGGCTGGTGCACAAAATTAGGAAAAAAAATTGAGGGTTGGCACAATACAATCTTATCGTCGGGCGAAAAGATGATCCTGATTCAGCACGTCCTCTTCTCTATCCCAATCTACACCCTTGCCGCTTGTTTCCTCCTAAGAAGGTGCTCACTTTCATTGAGAACCTGTCACGACCCACACCCACTGTGAGGGTACGAATACGTAACAACGCCCAGCCTACGCCGCAGTATCGACGGTAGAGCGCTGTCCTAGGTTACTATCTAACCAGCAACTCCCGCAATTATAATGTACTCATCATGATCAACTCCGAACGGAGGACAAGTATAAGATAATGAACTCAATCACAGTCTAAGCACGATAAGATAAACACAGAAGAATTAAACTAAGAAATAGAAGAACAACTACTAAAATAATAACAACTCTCAATAAATCTCAAGTACTACACAAGTCTCGAAACTTCTATAACAAGATCAACATGGAAACAAATGCTAGCCTACTAAACTAAATCCCGATCACTCCTGGGTGTCGGGGCCAAAGGTAGTCATCCCGTCTTCGGGTCCATAATATGTAGGGCATGTATCCTCAGGGCAATCATCTATAAAATTTCAACAGGTCCAGTCAGGACAGGAACGAGTACAACTCATCAAGAAATTCTAATTAAATGACAGAGAACTATAAAGCAGTTATAAACAATTTTATTAATAAAATATGGCAGTTTGTATACAGGTAATGGTATAGAGAAACAGTTAAGATACAAAAAAAGTAAGGTAAGTAAAAACAAGAGAAGAAACATAGCAATAAGGACTGTAAATAGAAACTAGCTGAACTAGAGCAACATGATATAAGTCCAGTATGTAAATATAAACAAGTGCAACTCAAGTAAATCCAGACAACATGAATCTGATACCAGGTGGTTCCAGTACAAGATGAGTCTGGTATAAGGTGAGTCCAGTTGGTGATCAAAGGTTCCAGGGTGAGTCTAGCATATACTCTAACAGTGTGTTTTAAAATATCGGGATCGACATGTGAACGGCTGTAGGTAATACGGCACATCACACACCTGGCCGGGTGTGAGATGGCTATCATTCTAGTATAATTCCAAGGGAGTGGTTCCAGTATTTGGGTATGTTCACATGCCTATTCCGATATTTTCCCGCCCAGCAAGTACAAGTGAATCCAGAAAATGACACGAGAAATCGGGGTGAGTCCAGCCAAATATAATAATACCAGCAAAAGATTCCAGAGTGATTCCAGTAGGTGGTTCCAGTAGTGATTCAAGAAGGTGATGCCAGTAGTGGTTCCAGAAAATAGAGGCCAGACAGATGGTATGTGTGTCGCATACATGAATCCAGAATATCCATACGTGTTGTAAAAATCACATAAAACTATCTAGAACTGAAGTACAGTAATTGACAAGTAAATGGAAGAACTATCAGAGAATGTACTCGCTTGCTACTCTGAAAAGTGTGGTATAATATCAGATGTCTGCACCAGAGTCACAATATCCTAAACAGAGAAATATAGGTTATAATGTGTTTAAAACAAGACAGATGAAGTTTATGATGCATCTACATGATTTCTAGGTCAATCTAGGTCAAAGTCAACTCTAAGTCAAACCTGGTCAACTGTCTAGGTCAAACTAGGTCCAAGTCAAACTTGGTCAATCTGGGTCGACCCAAGTCAACTACAATAGTCAAACTAGGTCAATCTAGTCTAGTCAAGTCTCACTAGGCCTACCCAGCCTACTCTAGCAAGCACACCCAATTTCTAGGCTATACAAGCCAGCTATACCCTATACTGGCATTCAAATCACACACTCAGGCAATATCATGCCTATACCAAACCACACATTCACACATACACATATTTAATATATTTAAATTAATATAATACACACAAATAATTATATAGGCTACATAAATATGTGCATCACATATATGTATATATACCTAGAGTGATAGGAAATAGGGTACATGTGTTGTGTACATGTAGATAACAGTGTGGAATGTGTGTGGAGTGACATGAGAGTGGAATATATATGGCTGTGTGTGTGCTACACATGTCCTAGCTAGCAATGTGTACCATGTGTGTTCTTGTGAACAGTAGAGTGATCTGGGAAATCAGTGTCTTAGTGTGACAGTTAACATATAGAACCCAATATCACACTTACCTTAGTATCATAATCAAGTCTAATAACCCTAATCACCTTAGTATCTCATATACATACAACTATCACATGTAAGAATATATACCTATAAATTTAACCCCTCACTAACCCTATTCGCCAACTTCTTTTGGGGTCACTGTGACGGCAATGACAAGCACCATTGGGCCAGTTGGGACACCATGGCCAGACCGACCGAGGAGGGCGGGCTTAGATTCTGTAGACTGTCGTACGTCGTTGACGCTTGCTCCATGAAGATGTGGTGGAAGCTTCGCAAGAGTAGTACCATCTGGGCTAGGTTCATAAAGGCCAGATATTTTAGGTATTCTCATCCATCTGACGCAGCCTTCAACAACAGATCCTCAGCGTCTTGGCGTCGCATTCTTCATGGAAGGCATCTCGTCGAGCCTTTGATTCGTCTCCAGCTAGGAACGGGTGTATTATCCCTCTTCTACGAACGTTGGTCCAGGGATTCCCTCCTCACACAGTTACCGACAACTCCTTCCAACTACATAATTCATGATTTATGGGATAGCAAGGGCGACTAGAATTAGGAGAGGGCCTGAGAGTGGGTTATTTGGAAGAACCGTAACAAATTCAGATATAAGGGCCGACAATATAACGTCAATCAACTGATCAGGGAGGCTCTCAGATAGATTCACAAAATCTGCAGACGTTGCAAGCACGTCAGGGAGGGTTTCTGGCAATCCTTGATCAAGTTACTACGTTTGGGGTTGTGAGCGGGATATCGCCCCCTGCTTCTCGTATTTTGCTGTCCTTTTGTGTTGCGCTTACTTGTAAAGGCTACGACATTTTGCGCCTTATACATGAATAAATCTGGGAGTTGGTTTTGATATATATATATATATATATATATATATATATATATATATATATATATATATATATATATGTATATATATGTATATATATATATACATATATATATTTCATCATACATATATATACATATATATATGTATATATATATATATACATATATATATGTATATATATATATATACATATATAGATATATATATCATGATCGCGCGTTGCCCTAGAGTGCGCCGCGCCCAGAGCTCCTGCTAGATCTCAGCCTCTTTCCGACTCCGGCTAGGCCGTTGGCCGGGCCGGGGTCACTGAAGGATGGCTAAATCCTTTGTCGATGCGGTCTCCGGCCGGGCAGAGGACCCTCCTCGCTTGGCCGCCAGATCTGTGTCTATATACAAAGGAGCACCTGCCATCTCCTTCTCGGACGATGAAGAATCGACCTTAGCGTCTCCCCTTCGGTTTGCGCTGGTGGGAAAATTTTCCCACAGTAAGCCGTCCATTGAGATCATCCGCAAAGCCTTATCTGGGTTTGAGTTCAAAGGAGATATCAAGGCGGGAGTCATTGATCGTAAACATATTCTCATAAGGCCTTCTGTTGAGGAAGACTTTCTTCGTCTTCGGTCGAAAGATACTTGGTTCATCTCTCGCGCTCCGATGCGAGTCTTTAAATGGGATCCGGACTTCTCTCCAATGGTGGAATCTTCTCTCATGCCTGTTTGGGTGGATCTTCCTGATCTGCCTCATCATCTCTACGCTAAGGAGGCATTATTTGCTATTACCTCAGCCATTGGTACACCACTCAAGATTGACAAAGCTACTGCTGATCTTTCTCGGCCGAGTAGGGCCCGTGTCTTCGTGGAGATAGACGCGAGCAAGCCATTACAACATCGTATTCGGATCAACCGTTCGAGAGGAAGAAGCTTCTGGCAGAATATAGAATATGACTATACACCACTTTACTGCTCTCATTGTTATCATCAAGGACATACTGCTACTGGCTGTAAACTGAAAAATAAGGGCAAGGAGATTATTCAACAAGACACGCAGTAACATTCAGAGGGTGAGGCGGCGGTCTTGAAGACTGGATCGAAGGGACTGAAGGTCACGTCCATTCTGCAGCGTACTCATGAGAATAGACAGCCAGAAGCAGGGCCTTCTACACTAAATCAAGATCCTTCTCCCCAACCCTAAGGTGAAGACACAGGTAACGACAAAGGTTCTCCTTCACCGCCGGATATAAGCCTTCCAAATGCTCCTGTGGCTAATTCTATTGAACCCACTATCCCTCAAGATACCCTTCCCATCACTAACGTCACACACTCTCCCGTGCATGGGCAGACGTCTGTTGCACTGGATAATGAGCCAAATAAAGCAGTGGCGGTTGAAGTCATTAATGAGGAGCTGAGTGTTGCTGATGTCATCAACCATGACACAGTTGTTGGTTTGTCTCTTGAGGAGGGAAAAATTCGAGAGGATATCTCGCCTCCAAACCTCACTGCTCTTCCACAACACCACATAGGTAGCTGGGCGGATGAGGCCGAGCGCGAAGACCTTGAGGGTGACGGGGAAGCAGATGGGAGTCTGGAAGAGTCCGGGGCAGAAGTTGATCGTGCCATACCCCCAGAAGCATCAGTTTCTCAGCAAACGCGGAGGAAAGCCACGAAGGCGATCGAGCCTTCAGATTGAGTCACTAGGCAGTCAGCAAAGAAAGCTCTCACTGGTACAATCACCCATCCCTTTAATGCTTAATACACTCATCTGGAATGTTCGGGGTATTGCCAACCAAATGACTATCAAAAGAATTAAAACCCTAGTGAGGATTCACAAGATTGTTTTCATTGGCATTATTGAGCCTAAGGTTGATAGCAGTCAACTTCTTCGTTACCAGTTAATGTTGGGGTTTTCGAAGGCTTTCTCGAATGAGCGGGGTAACATTTGGGTCATGGCTAAGTCGGATTGTGATATACTCTTGCATGATTCGTTTGATCAGGCTTTGACGGTCTCTCTTTCTTATCCCAAGCTGCCTGTTTCGGTATTTGTGACTGTTGTTCATGGAGATAACACCAAAGAAGGCCGAAGACTGCTCTGGGATAAATTATCTCATATGCAACCCTCGCTCAATCGCCCATGGTCGATCGGAGGAGACTTCAATGCGATCTTAAGATCGGAGAAGAAAATTGGAGGCCGCATCCCTGACCAATTGTCCATTGAAGACTTTGCAAACTTTACCCTTGCCACTGGGGTAACTGAGCTTCCTTACTCAGGTAGTTGCTACACTTGGATCAAGTCGAAGCGTGATGGTAGACGGGGATCACGTTTGGATAGGGTTTTGGTTGATAATGACTGGTTAGACTGGGCTCCTTCATCTTCAGTTGAACATCTCAATAGAGCTGAATCGGATCATGCTCCTTTACTGATCACTTACAGATCTAATTCGGCAATGGGAAAGAAATAATTTCGTTTTCTTGATTTCTGGGTGAAACACGCGGAGTTCAAGCCCATGATTCAACAAGCCTGGACATCGGTTGATCACAAACTTGGCCTTACTAGATTGGCTCTTCGTCTTGATGCTTGTCGTAAGGTTCTTTCTGCATGGAGTCGTGCTACCTATGGGGACATTTTTCAGCAGGTGAAACAAGCGGAGGATGCTGTGTTGGCTGCAGAAATCAACCATGAACATATCAACACTGTTGAGAGTCACCAACAGTTGGCCAAAGCTAATGCCATGCTCAAGCAACGTATTAGCATTGAAGAATCATACTGGAAGCAGAAGGCTAGGATTAAATGGGATCTTGAGGGTGATAAGAACACTGCCTACTTTCATGGATGTGTTACTAATCGCAAAAGATCTCTTCAAATACATTCTATTACCACTGAGGATGGGATGATATTAAAAGATAAAGGCTTGATTCATGCATATGCCAAGGAGTTTTATTCGTAACTCTATCAACGTGGTAACATTCAGGAGCATAGCGATTTGTTTCTGAACATTCCCTCCCTAGTGACGGACCACGACAATGATCTGTTGATTGCGGCCCCGACTTCTGATGAAATTCTTGATGCAATTAAGTCACTGGATCAGCACAGTGCGCCCGGGCCAGATGGATTCACCCCTCTCTTCTTCACTGCTTGTTGGGATATCATAGGCCCAGACATGGTCGAGGCGATTGGCTTATTTGTAGACGGGTTTGCTCTTCCTCGATCGATTACAAACACTTCTCTGGTATTGATCCCCAAGGTGAAATCCCCTAAAACTTTTGGTAATTATAGGCCAATTAGTTTGTGTTCGGTTATGAACAAAATAATTTCCAAGCTTCTATCTCGTCGCCTTGCTCCTCTTCTTCCTAATCTTATCTCACAGGAACAAAGTGGTTTTGTTTAAGGTAGAGAGATAGTTGATAACATATTGCTAGCTCAGGAAATGATGGCGAGAATGAACAAGAAGCATAGGGGCGGGAATGCTGCTATCAAACTTAATATGACGAAAGCATATGATAGGGTTGATTGGAGATTTCTTTTGAAGGTGCTTCGTCGCTTTGGTTTTCATAACAAATGGGTGGACATGATGTTACGCCTAGTGAACAATGTGTGGTATGCGCCATTGATTAATGGTGAATCTAATGAATACTTCCAATCCTTCCGCGGCGTTCGACAAGGGGATCCCCTATCACCAGCATTGTTCATCATAGCGGCTGAGGTTCTATCGCGTAGCCTGAAGAAGTTGACTGATACAGAAGGGTTTTCGTCGTTTTCATCTCCTCGTGGTTGTCCTGCGATCACTCATTTGGCATATGCGGATGACCTTCTTCTATTCTCGGCTGGGGATCTTCGTTCGGTCTCGAAGATTACAGATCTTTTGTCTACTTATGAGGCTGTCTCGGGGCAGCTAATCAACAAGGCTAAATCCTCTGTTTACATATCAAGGAATATTCTGACAGAGAGGGGTGAGGAGCTGGCTGCTAGAACTGGTTTTCAGATTGGTGTACCACCATTCACATATCTCGGCTGTCCTCTCATGGCTGGGCAACGTAATAGGGGAATGTACGAGGAGCTTCTCAACCGTATCAGGATTAAGTTAGAGGGTTGGCATAACAAAATCCTATCTCCAGGTGGCAAGCTTGTGTTGATCAAGGCGGTCTTGACATCCATTCCAGTATATACTTTGGCAGCATGTAATCCGCCCATAGCGGTTCTTCGTCGTATGGAAGCCATGTTCTCCAGTTTCTTTTGGGGAGCTCAGGATGGACTTGCTAAGAGAACGTGGCTAGGATGGGACCGTATTGCTAGAACTAAACAAGAAGGAGGCCTTGGAATCAAACGATTAGAGGACATGATGAATGCTTTCACTGTTAAGCTATGGTGGAAGTTTATGACCCAAACTAGTCTTTGGACGACATTCTTTAAGGTGAAGTACTGTTCTATTGCTTCTCCTATT